>JAMQCK010000005.1:0-309959 GCA_024196135.1 Pleurotus ostreatus/Saccharomyces cerevisiae fusant | reverse complement strand
TCGCGCACAAGTACTGGCAACCAATTTATTCGTGATAAAGGGTATACAGAGTGTTCAAGACGGCGCTAGCGAGTTCAATTTTACAAAAGCCACCAGACAGGGTATGAAGAATGGTGAGAGGGAGATGGGAAAGGGTACACGACGACGACGCGGGCGAGGGGAGGTCGGCGGCGGGGGCAGGCGCGGAGGCAGACGCGGGATCGGATAAGGCGCGCGTGGCGCCGGAATCACCGGCCGGGCGCCCCCGATCAGCCGGGTCACGTGCGTGTCTTGACGGAGCCGAAGACACGCTGAGGTAAGCGTCCCGCGCCAAGGTTGCGTGTCTTGTAAAAAAGAAGTGTAGCTTAGGTGTTAGCGACAAAGTTGTCGACAGCTGGTCGCTCCGAGTCGCAGTCTCTGTGCGGCGTTGATTCCGATGTCTCATGGGGGCAAATGGCAATAAATAAGGGTCAGTCTGGTAGATTCCGAGCGCCAGTCGCCCCGGTTCTGCGTATGAATCGAGGTTGTTCTTTCACGCGCTCGACCTCGCCATGGTCAGTGTAGGCGAAGACGACCGTGGCGTTTTGGCTACTAAGCTGGACAGTCCGCGGTGCGAGATCAGCGCGAGGTAGGCGACCACATGGAGGCCAATGCGAGTGGCTATTTTCTTCTAGAGGTCGCCAGGCCCACGTTGTAGCCGAAATACGCCCAGTCATTGCTCGAGAACTTGCGCGTCGGGAAGCGGATCGTGCGCTTTGTCCATGCCGGTGGGTAAGAGAATGGGTCTGCGTCTTCAGGCAATGGCCACGGCGCTTCGCGCACTGGGTCAGGCCTATAGACGGGCTCTGGCTTTCCGTACGGGTTGTAGCGCCTGCGTATTCGCTCGGAGCGACGGACTTCGATTGGCTCGGGGGGATTCGGTGGCTGCTCCTCGGGTACGGAGTCGGGGTCAACGACTTTCGCCCACTCGGACACGCGAGCCTGTAACTCTTCCTCGTCGTCGTACACAACGTGCTCGGCATGGTAGTTGCTGTCCGAGGTCACCGTATAGCCGTCTCCCTCCCTGCTCGACACCGTGAGGTCGTCTTCGTCCATGCCAGGCGAATCGATGAACCATTGAGGAACATGGGCCAGTTTCTTGTTGAGATCCCAATGCCTGTATATATGCAGCACGGCAATGGAGTAATGAGCCGCGACTGGAGTGCCGTAGTTGTGGTACAGAAAGGCGGCCTCGGCGAGGGTGCACACGGAGTACGGATGAGGATAGCATTCGACGATAGGGAATGAGTCGGAGCCCTTCAGCAGCGGCTCGTTTAGTGATGGGTGGTGCCAGCCTGCTAGGTCTTCTTCAGTCTGCGGCTGCAGATTCAATTCCTTTTGCAGTTCGCGGGCAGCGTCAGTAAATGGGATAAAGACGTATCGATAAAGACCGCTTGCGGTCCTAAGCTGATACCAGTCAGACCTGTGACTTCTGATAGAAGACGGATACGAGGTACGCACTGCTGTCAAGGGGCGGCGCCAGGATCTATCCGTGTCATTTCGACCCAGGAAACGCGCACGGTCCATGAAGTCCATGATCTCGCGGCAAGTCTTATATGTGGGTACGAGAATAAACTGAAAGGTTGCGTAGAGGTCTGCGATGTCTCTGCGCACTAAAAGCGATGGTCAGCTACCTTGATAGACAAATTCAGTAAAGGACGCGCAATATAGTGAGTTATGAGCCGTAGCAAGATAGTATTGGAGCCCGCCACGCTTCAGTCCCCAAACCCACTCGATGAGGGCAACCTATACTCATGAGCTGCAGTACATAGCTTCTGTGGTAGAAAGTATACATACCTCCATTTCGTCCGCGTCGTCAGTCAAGTCTGGAACAAGCTGAACTCTCGCCAGTCCTTCAGTATCTCCAGAGAAGGGGCATTTGAAGCAAAGGTGTTTGACCATTCTGAAGTCAACGGTCAGGAGGAAGGGCAAGGGTAATGGTGAAAGACAAGGTACAAGACAATGTAGCGGCCCTGGCACGGCCGTGGGAATTAGTTAGCGTTAGGACCGTGACGCCAGGACCATGCAGCTTGGGCCCTTTGTATAAACAAGACGCTATAGTACCCTGCCATCTATCCTGCCTAATACACGTCCAAGGGCCATTTGGAAAGAAACGCAGAATACGCTCCAAGCAGGCTATCCTCCGCCCTCCAAATAGATCGCGCATAAATATTTCCAACCACGAATATAGAGAAAGTCGACCCTTGGAGTCCCTTGCGTCTGATTTTTGGGAAGTCCATCACCATACGAGTAGGCCTGATACATACCCGAGGACTCCCGCGCGCTCGCCGGGCGTCCCAGCCCCGACTTCTAATCCCTACGTCGAGAAATCCCACTGCACCGCAATCGTCTTCTCTTCCAGGCTCGCAAGCTGCTTGTACGCCGCCGGGGACAGCGCGAGCCCATTGTTGTCGCACGCGGCGCACATCTCCTCAATGGGGACCTCGATCTGCTTGTCGTCGTCTGGGAGGGGCGCGGTTAGGACTATTGTCGCGCGGCATAATCAAGTAGAGGAGGAGGGAAACTCACGAGTGATGACGATAGTCTTGCCGCCTGCGCGAGAGAAGTGGTCATGAGCCAGGGAAGCGGGATGAAGGGAGTCGAGAGAGCTCACAAAGGTCCTTGTTGTAGATGTTGACCGCGATGGCGGCGAACGAGTCCGTGTCCAGGAGCTTCTGTCCGCATTCGCTGGTGGCGCCGTTGGGGTCGTAGTACGTGGCTGATGACGGCGTATGAAGGTTAGTATCGTAGAGAATTTGGCGTGAACAATGCACTCACCCGTCGCGTCGTAAGACTGGTCAGATGCGCGGCGTTCGTATGCTAGCAGTCGATGAGCAATCATGCGCCGCTCCAGGAAAGCGTACTTACGCGCAGCGGGAGAAATCTTCGGCGCCGCGTAGACTGCCAGGAAGGCGCCGAAGGCGAGGAGGAGCTCATGCAAGTAAAACATATTGGAAAGTGCGATGAAGATGGAAGGTGAAGACGAGAGTCGCTGGTGGCAGTCATGCACTGGCCTCGCTATATAAGCGAGTGCAGAGTAAACATCGAGCGCTAGAATAGCTTCAGTCAAACATTGGAAGAGGGTCGGTCGACGGGCTTCGGCGCCAATGAACGCCTTTAGACCCCCTCGGGCATGATACGGAGGCCGGCTAACAGCCCAACATATCCAAGAAGCCCGCCTAGCATACCGTTAGCGCGTTCACCGGTACAATCAATGGAACTTCACTCACCTCCGGTAAGCCGGCCCTGCCTGTGTCAAGGCCCAAACCCATAGGTATACTCCGAACGCACCATGGAGACAACTAAGAGCGTACCATAGATTCCACTTAACGCAACGTCCAATGATCCGGTTAGCATTACACCCAATAAATTTACAGATATGGTGATACATCGTACGGAGCTAGAGTGCTTCGAGGTGTCTCGCACTCTATCTTCCTGGTTTGTCCTCGGTGCGGTAGCGCGTATAGGCGTATGATAATAGGCGGCATGTCCTCGACTCGGCCGGGGTATGTCGTGATAGGGGAGATATAAGAGAGGGAAGGATGGGATGGGGATCTAGGAGCAACATGTTGTCCCGTGAGATGGCCGGGCCTCCAGTGCGAGGTTGGTGTTCGCCGGCTTGGAGAGCTTGACGCCGGGTGACTTTGAAAGCATAAGCGCCGACTCGAAAGCAAGAGCAGCAGTCCACGTACCCGATCGTCATCGAACACCCCTCTCCTGACCTTGTCCAAGATATCGCGCGTCGCCTGCTCGAACGCGAGCTCGACATTCTGGCCGGACTTGGCGGACGCCTCGACGAAGAGCAAGTTGTTCTCCTTCGCAAAGATCTCGCCTTCGTCTGTTGAGACCTGGCGGTCGCGCTTCGTGGCGGTGGCGCCGTCGTTGTCTTCGCAGAGATCGACCTTGTTGCCAACGAGGATGCAGGTGAGGTGTGGATCGGCGTGCTCGCGGACGTCGGCGAGCCATGTGGGGAGGTTATCGAAGCCTGGAGCGCAGGTATGTCAGGAAATGGTGGGTAGGCAGGGACTTGTCAGACGCACTTCGTCGAGATGTGACATCGTAGACCAGCAAGCATCCTGCCGCGCCTCGGTAGTAGGAACGTGTTATTGAGCGGAAGGACTCGGTGCCCGCCGTGTCCCAGCCTACGCATGGTCAGCATGAGCCTTCGAGCCTTGTATAGCCACGCACATTGCAGCTTCACGATCTTATTCTCCTCAGGAATGGTGATCAGCTTGGACCCAAATTCGACACCCAGCTGTCAAGGGGGGCTTGTAAGCGGATGAATAGCGGCCTCGAGGACATTCAGATGTACGTACTGTCGGATCCGGGTTGGACAGGAATCGCTGGTCCGTGAGACGGACGAGGAGGGAGGACTTGCCAACCGAGGCATCGCCTGAGGGTCACCGCGCGCGTCAGTCCTGTCGCCACCGCGACATGGTGGTCACGCACCGGTGATGATGAACTTGAGGACGTAGTGCCAGTTGCTCCCGGACATTGTGCCCAGAGTGAGTCGTTATAGGCGTCGAAAACGGCGGGAACAGCGAGCAGAGGTGGTGGTCTATGGAAGAGTGATGATGGGTCCGCGGATTGTCCGCCCCGACGACGTCACGTTGCCCGAAAGATCGCCCGAATAGGAAGGCCTTGTTGGACCCACAAGGGTATGCAATCAACTTCAACGCAGGATCTGCAGCTAATTCATGGAGCGAGATCTGCCCAGATGAGGACCTTCATCGCTGATTCTGCCATCGCAAGACGAGATGAAGCTCTTACAGCATCACTTGGCGATGATGAGCAGCGTCAACTGGAAACGCGAAGTCCTCGGAGCTCGCTGCCTGGCTGGACTGGTGCGACGACAGGACATTTGACATGAGCAACAGGAGGCCAGAGGTGTATATATCAGGTCCGTTTGACCAAAAATGCAGGCGTGAGGAGATTCCAATTGTCGAGGTATCCTTTCTTCAATATGATTCAGAGTTCTGAGTCTATACTCCGGCCCCTCCCCCTGGTCACCCAGTCTCCTCACACCTTCCTCTACGGGTCGTTGTGTAAGTTCGACGAGTGACGGTCCCGACGAAGCCGCCGCCTGGTCGTTTCAGGTGCCCGCGACGCAAGGGGTAATTCACACGTGTGCTCAGGCGCTAGCAAGCGCAATTGATCTGTGTCAGTCGCAAATACCTCTCTTGTTCGCTGACCGCGACGACGCCGGCGACACCCACCACAAGCGCGACCACGACGAGCGCGTCGACCGCCGCTTGAGAGTGACGTTATGGCCTCCGTCAAGTTGTTAGTCTGGCGTGCCTTGCGCCATGTGCTGTACAGCTGATCCCGCCCCAGGTATCTTCGCCCGCCCCCGAATGTCGACTTCGTAGACGGTGAGCGCATCCAGAGTGAAGACGAGCAGAAACTGACAGTGCTACAGGCTACCCGGGCATCCCGCCCGGTCCCTCGCGGCCACAGGCAGCCGTCAAGGGCGTATGTGCGGTCTACTTCCTCCGTAGGTGAGAGACGCTTACCCCAAGGCAGGCTATCGAGGTCCGCCCCCAGGCGCAGGGGCAGGTCATCAAGGCCAAATGGATCCGAATCGAGCTGCGCAAGGTCGAGACACTTCCAGGAGGCGGTCAGAGCAATACGTTTTTTGACTTTGTAGGGCCAAGCCCCGTCACACTATGGCAGAGCGACGATGAGTATGGCACCCTCAGATCGGTGCGTGATACTTCGGCTACCTGAGACACTACTGACACTGCGCAGGGAGACTTTCCGTTCGCCATCCGGATACCAGAGTCCATACCCCCCTCAATTCAGCTCGGTGATCGAGGTGTGTTTCTTGCAAGCGAGCAAATCCACGTACTCATACCCCCTCAGCCGGCATACGATACGAACTTGTCGCCACACTATGCGTCCAGGGCAAAAAGTGCGCCTCAGCGCCCTCTACATTCGCCACGTACTAATTTACTCCTTAGGGGTTTCCTCCGCCGCAAGAAGTCCGTGACGGTGTCCGAGATGGCGTCCGTCATCATCGACAAGCACGAGATACACTCCACCTGGCCCGTTTACTGCCAACCTGAAAGCCGCACGATGCCAGGCGCCGGCGTCACCCTAGTCGTCGAGCGGAACCGCACCTGCTACGGCCCGGGCGACCGCATCAGCGTCCTCGCCACCCTCAAGTCCGACTCCCTCTCCACCGTCATCCTCCGCGGCTTCGAGCTCGCACTTGAGGAAACCACCATCTTCCGCCCAGGCTCGCACGGCAAGCGCGCGGAACCCATCACGCGCAAGGCGATCATCAGCGAGAACAAGTTCGCCGTGAACGCGACGCTGTACGGCGGGCAGCAACACATGGGCGAGCTCACCTGCGCGATCAGCCCGAATCATACGACGACGTCGCTGAATGCGGCGCGGCACATCGACATCACGTATGTGCTGATTGTGCGGGCGCTCATGGGGACGGGGACGCATATCACGATGCCCCTGCCGATTGTGGTGTCCAATTGGCAGCGGAATGTGTCCTATGAGGCGTTGAGGAGGATTGGGCCCGTACCTAGTCTTTCCCTGCAGCAGCAGATACCGCAACCTGCGCAGCAGACGTTTGGTGGTCATCAGCCTTCACAGAGCATCTCGACGCTCGACATCTCACCTGCGAACAACCCGCGGACAAGCCTATCGAATGATCACAGCGCCTATGGCACTGCACCATCAGCGTCCAACAGAGTTCGGGCAGATGAGTTCGGCTACGCGGGCAACGCTGCGAAGCCTGCGACCTACGGGGGTAATTCCCGTGCGAACAATGCCTCTTCTCGTCCAGGCAGCGCAAATGGTCCCGGCAGCAACACTGTCACCCCCGCGCCTTCCGGCCGCCGTCCACAATCTGCCCGCTCAGGATCGAACGCAGGAAACCGCTTCACCATCATGAACGCGCTCCCCTCCGAAATCCCTACCCCCGAACCCGAGCCCGAACCGCCCCTCCCTCCCGTTCCCGTGCGCACACCATCGCCCAAGGCCGCCCCCGTTGCCGTGCAGACGCCGCCGAAGAAGGTCTGGCCGAGCGCGGAGGACGAGAAGGCGAAGCTGTACTCGCAGGCGCGCGCGCAGGTCGAGCGGGTGCAGGGCAAGGGCGCGTCGCCGCCGCCGGTGCAGGGGATGGCGCCGCCCGTGCAGACGGTGACGCCGCGCGCGGTGTCGACGTCGCCGAAGCCGAACTGGCCGAGTGCGGAGGATGAGAAGGCGAAGCTGTTCGAGAGCGCGCGGGCGAAGGTGGAGAGGGTGCAGGGGGCGCTGGCGACGTCGCCGAATCCGGTAAGTTGATGTTGTTCACGGTTGAGACGTTAGGCGTGGTTTGCTGACCCAGTTCGCAGATTACGCCCAGCCCATCACCACCGAACAATATTCAAATGCCGCAGCCGCAACGCGGTCAGGGTAGTAGCACGCCATGGCCGTCCGCGGAAGAAGAGAAAGAGCGGCTGTTTAACGAAGCCAAGAACAAGGCTATGCGCACGCAGGGCATCTCTTCTCCAGGCTTGGGTTTTGCTGCACCCGCGCCGGCGCCCCACCCCAATGGGAACGGTTTCCCTAACGGTCATCAGGGCGCATCGTCTGCCCCTCGCCCCTTCCTCACCGCGGAACAGGAGAAGGAGCGACTGTATCAGACCGCTCAGGCCGCCGTACAGCGCACGCAGCAAGACATACAGTCACCGGCGCCCTACGAAACTCTTTACCCTGCCGGTGGATCTTCCTCTTCGCAGGCTCCTCCGCCGCCCGCCGCCGTATCACCTCCCACCTTCGACCACGCGCCGCCTTCCTTCGCGCATGCCACGAGCCCGCCTCCCCAGCAACCCAAGAACGCACTCACGGCCTTGCAAGAGAAGCAGCAACTCGCACGCCAGTGGGAGGAGAACGACCGTCGAGCACAAGAGGCGGCGCAGGATCTCCCGCCTTCCTTCGAGGCCGTGACCGCGTCGTCGGCATCTGCGCCCATGCCAGCACCACCCTCGGGAATGAGTAGCGCGATGGCAGAGAAGGAGGCGATGAAGCGGAAGTGGGAGGCACAGGATGCAGCCGCGGCGGCTGCGGCAACACCATCCCCGCCACCGAGGAAGACCACTGCGAGCCCGGGGACGCGACCGCCACTTCCGACTGCGAGTGGCCCGCGGATGATGAGCGCTGCAGAGGAGAAGGCGATGATGCAGGCGCGGTACGCGGCCGAAGATGCGGCGGCGGGCGGGAGCAGCGGGGCGAGCGGTGTGAACGGCTACCCTGCTAGCAATGGCTATGGTGCCCATGGTGTCAATGGCTATGCCCCGAATGGGGTCAACGGCGTGAACGGGCACTCACCGTCGCCGCCGATGCCTGTCCCCGTCGCGTCGCCACCACCGCTTGCGCCGAAGCCGCCAAAGGAGTATATCCAGGAGACGCAGGAAGAGGACTTGCGCGTCAAGTCAGTGCTGGCGTCAGAAGACGTCTTCACGCCGTACTCCTCGCTCAACCCCCGCGGACACCTCAGTCCTTGAGCTTGCCATTATCCACATCTACGAAGGTACTCCTTTTGATTGCTCTTATTTATTGCTATCCAGGCCTCGCATTGCGCATTCCTATGCACCGCCTACTATTATTTCCGGAGTTGTTCACAACCACACAAATCACGCTGGCCGCTCTGTTAGGTAGAGACGGCGACACATTCGTTTGGTCCTCGTGCTTGCTTGCTTTTTCTGTACAGTAGTACCGATAGTCTATCACCCGTATGTTCTTTACTTTGTCTTTTACTCGTTCTCACCGGTACGCTCACTATATCCTGTTTCGACCTACATATATATCATGGAAGGCATTCTCATCCTCTGCAATGGTTGAGGCGAGCGAGTAACTGAGGTCGCCGGTGCACGCGGCGCGTGCGTCACGTCTGGCGCGATCGGACTGCGAGTTGACTTCTACCACGACCTCGAGTACGAACAACGCTGCGCTATCATGGAGCTGCCCACCGACTTCTACCACTCAGAATACTTCAGTCACCGTCTCTGCGAGAACTGTGGCTACACATTCCACTTCACCTGCGCGATCCCGCCCCCGCCTGCGTACAACTCTGCTCTGCGCCAAGGCTATGTCCCGTCGGAACTGGAAGCTCAATCGATGTTGGCCGCCCTCGAGCGAACGCAAGAGTACTGGACACAGATCGACGAGGTGATCGACAAGCAGGAGCGTCTGCTCGACCTTTTGAAAGGATCGAGGAACGTGTTGAAGAACGTGCTGGATGTGCAGAGGAGCTACATAGCGCCCATCCGTCGCTTGCCGCAGGAGATCCTCACGGAGATCATGGAGTGGGCATGTGGGAACGATGTAGATTTGAGCGCGCCTCTCTGTGCTCCATTGGCACTGGCTGCCGTTTGCAAGACCTGGAGGGGTGCGTCGAAATATCGGAAGGTTGTCGGTCCAAGCTGATGATTTCGTACAACAGACATCGCGCTCGCGTGTCCAACGCTGTGGTCGACGTGGTCAACGCCCGACGATGGAGATCTGCTGGGTAGCGTTTGGCCGGAGAGCGGCAAACAGAATAAGATCATACCTCGACTCGAGGTCTTCCTCACGCGCTCCGGCAACTCTCCCTTGACGCAGCCCATCAAATTTGAGCATCAGTCATACCTTCTGAAGCCTCCGAATGCATGGTTTCTGGACGTCCTGCTTCACCATACGCAGCGATGGCGGCACTTGCACATCGTCAGCTCGCCATTCTCCGTTCAGCATCCCCGCGACTTCGATGCTCTGGAGGGCAAACCGCTTCCCCCAATACAAGAGCTGAGTGGTGATGTCCGTCACCTTCAGCTCGCGGTCGATAGCGGCGTCTTCCGCGACTTCCCTCGCCTGCGAACTGTTCTGCTATGCGACCCGATCCAGACCCAGATCGTACCCGGCCTACCCTGGAATCGACTGCGGTTCTTGGCTATGACAGAAGTCACTATCGCGTTCGTCTTGGAAATTCTCCAGCAGTGCCCAAATCTACACTCGATCGCTCTTAAAGTCGAGACGCAAGGACACGCTCCTGTCGGCGGCGTCGTCAACCTGCCCAACCTTGTTAGCATTCGCTTGGATGCGAATGGGACAAACAACTGCAATACGCTCGCGCATATCGTGGCACCGGCCCTGCAAGACCTCACCACCCGCTGGGAAGGTCATCATCAATCGAACAGCACTCTGTCGGACTCGCTTCCAGCATTCCTATCGTGCTCCTCATGTGCGCTTCGCAATCTTGCGCTGCACCGTCCATCGTCTTGCAGTTATGCCGAGCTCGCATCCCAGCACGACATCATCGATTTCCGCTGGTATGCAGTGGAAGAACTGCCGGTGCCGGTGGATTTCCTCGCGAAGCTCACTACCCTCGAGCTCTTTCCGCGGCTAGAGCGCTTGATTCTGGGAGGAGCGGTTGCTTTCAAGGGTGCAGACCTGGTGAAGCTGGTCAAAGCAAGAATGGCGGCGGGGTGTCCCTTGAAGGCGCTCAGGATCGAGGCTGTGAAGGTGTCGGGGCGGCCTGGACTAGAAGATGATGCACTGGTAGAGCTAGCTGCGCTCGTTCCTATCTTCGAGATCGCTGCGTGAATGTCAACGTATGTGAACGGCCTGTCTCCCTTAAACCACCTGAACAGCGCTGTACCCCAGCTACCCCAATAGGTAGTTCTCCGGCCGCGCCTGCCAATGCCTTGCCGAATCTATCAGTTCTGCCTACCGTCCTAGCAGCAGCTCGTGCTTGTGGTTGTAACTCGAGATCAATTTTCCACAACACTATAATTACTTGCACATGTACTGTACAACAGGATGCAGGAATACAGAGCGCATAAATACACGGAGCATAAAAAGGAGGGACCACTGCGGGCGGGACCTCGAAGACCACGCTGACCAGCAATGAGCGACAGGTTGCAAAAAGGCAGACAATCTGTTCGGAAGAGTGACGGAACGAGACGAGGAATCGTGAACTTGATGAGAGCCGTGCCGATGTGCAGATTCTGAGCGGATAGATTAGTCGCGAAGCTGAGTATCAATCCTCTTCTTCTTGGCTTTGGGAGCGTCCGGATGAGTAGGAGGCGCTGATCGTTTCTCGGACGGTGGAGCTCCGTTGGCCTTTAGCGAGAGCTTGCGTGAACGAGCAACCGATGCCGAGTGTGCAGCTTCGATGGCCTTCAGTGAAGGCTTGCGTGAGCGAGGGCCCGGTTCCGGTGGCGCAGCTTCGATGGCTCTCAAGGAGGGCTTGCGCGAGCGAGAGCCCGATGCCGATAGTGCAGCTTGAGGGTGTTCAGGAGCGGGCATATCCGTAAGAGCTTTTCGCGGCTTTGGCGGCCCCATAGGAGAAGCTGCCGCCTCCAAGGCCGACTGAATTCCAGCTAGGCGAGCGGATTTTCGAACTGGTCCTTCGAAGGTCTCGCGCTCGACTTGCTGATCAATGCGTTTCTTGTCTTGCGTCGTTCGTGGTATGAACCAAGGCCAGCACGTGTCCCAGAGTTTGCCGAAGAGAGTCACTTCGTAGGCGCACAAGGGTGGATATTTCCGGCGGATCACGACTTGCTTGCCCTCGCCAGCTTTGGCGTTCTGGCGCTCTGCCTCGACGACCCTCACCTCTTCCAGGTGACGCACCCAGAGTTTGTATGTAGCATCCCATATGAAGAAGACAGGCCCGCCGTGCGATACAATGGCGATGGGGCCGTCGCGCGGCAGCATATGGGATGACTCGGTGTTTGCGCCCGCGGGGACTGTGTCATATCCGTCGGGAACGTCCTCGAGATCTATTTGCTGGGATTTCAGCGCCTCCGCTTCATCTTCATACTCGGTATCCTCTGGGCTGTTCACGTCGTCGCCTGCTAGCAGCTCCGCATTCGACGCCTGGCCCATATCGAGGTGTGCATACGTGCGCTGCGGAGGGCCAACGCGGTCGACACGAATGGGAGGGCAGCCGCTGAAGACATTGGCAAGGTACCGGTAGCACAGATCGGGAAACATCTGCGATAATGAGTGAGCTCCAATCTGTCGGTCAAACCACGGGCACGCACCTGACGATGATCAAGCTTTTTCTTCCGCCCTTCTCTGATAATCTTCAAGCATTTGTCCAGCTCTTCCGGAATAATGTACAAGACGCCACTCCCGAGGCCTTTGAGTACGGAGATTCCGTCGAAAAGCTTGTGGAAGAGTATGTTCACTGTCGAGTGGAATGGTCAGCATATTTGCATAACATGTAACAGACCGGCGTACTGATTTCCATATTGCGCGAAGAGTCGAGATTAAGGACCCGGTACGTGGTGCCATCGGCCGACCGAACGACGACACCAATGTCCCGCTGCAAAAGGATGAACTACAGTGACTCGTCAATTAATCAGAATGATAATAAGTCTGAGAAGACGCACAAGACTCTTGTGAGAGTTCCAAAGTGTACGTGGGACGATGTGGATGAGATGGAGCAAATAGCACAGGATCGTGACGCCGGTGAGAAGGCAAGAAGGGGAGCCTACAAGCGTAATAGCCTTCTTCTTGCCCTCTTGCCACCTTTTGGCAGGTGTGCGCTTCTTCGGTGTATCTGGGAGCGAAGAGACAAGAATCCGTGGCGCAGTGGACGACTCAGAGGAGGCGGTGTCGGTAACGTCGTCAGAAACGTCGGTGGCACCAGACTCGACTGAGGCTTGCGCGTCGGGCATTGCGCGGATGGAGGGGGGAACAGAGAGAGGCGGACAGAGGACCGAGCATACGCGGCTATTTGTACCATTCATCTGTGTCGTTAGCCGGCGTTTGTCTACCTCGAGGCCGGTTTATGGCCAGGGGTCAGGCGCAGCATTTACATTCGATCGCGCCGCGATAGCCCAAATTTGCTGCGGCTGGCTGGTGACAAACTGGTAAGCGCCAAGATCTCCATTTTTGCTAGCGAGATACGCGCTGAGACCAGTCGCAGACCCTGCCCGCCGGGGTTGGGGCCACCGAAGTTGAAGTTCGACGCCTTGTTGTGACAGAGACGTGACCAAAATGGACATGTGGGCTAGTCTTTGTCAAATGCACACCAACACGTGTAACCTAAAGGGGTAGCGCCACATAAAGCTCGAATAATCTTCATGTCCTTGATAAATACATACCCTCTCGCCGTCAACAAAGTCAATCCTGGGCGGCAGGAGCGGGGTGGTGGGAGCTCCTGGGTTTTTCTATCTATTGGAGTTTCGAACGTCTGGATTTTGCACAAAGACTCGGCGCTGGCCGAGCTGTAATTGTCCCGCTTTGACACTTATCGCCGTGTGTAAGCACGTGTTGGCGCTCACGTGCACGAGGCGGGTCGGTCAAAGCGCTTTCCCTTGTCTTCCTTCCCCCCATCACTGCGCAAAGTGGCCCAGCAAATATGCCGACCTACCACCCCAGGTATCATTGTCCCATCTCCGGCCTTCAGGATCCGGTGGTCTGCTGTCGACTCTTCCCCGTCACTGAAGAAGGTGTTGAACTAGATGAGGATAAGGCGTGTATACCCTCGAAGTCCCTCCGCCAGACGTACTGACCTTGTGGTAGGTCGCCCGAATGGAATGGGTATGGGGTCTCGCCAGAGGAGGCTATATGTATCACGTTGAAACCGCCCACAATGCATTGTATCGTACGCCATGTCCTCCTGTCTCCGGTCCATCTTCTGATTGGAATGCAGTCCGACCAGATATAGCCAATCTCTATGTCAACCACGAATTTGCGCTTGTTCCGACCTTCAAGACCTACCTCGAACTCTTGAAGTTTGTCAACCATGCAGGAGTCCTCGACCGAGATGAGGATGACATGTCGCCGCGTCGACCATTGACTGCAGTGCGTAGCGAGCGACATAGCCTGACTCTGACACTGACAATTTCCGCCCAGTTTGCTTCCCCCAGCGGGAGATATCGCTATGCATACGTACCATTGACCGACGCCGCCCGCGAGCTGCAAAAGGAGTTCCCCATGGCCCCCCAGACCGAAGACGACCTGAACGGGGGCAACGATCCGATCTTCAACACTCCCATGGAACCAGGGACCGACGATTATCCCATCGTGGAATGCTACGCCCATCCATTTTCCGTCAGCTACTTCGCGAATCACACACTCAATTTTCACCTGACCCATCATTGCCCGCCGGCGTTCAGGCAATGGCTACCGATCCTGATCACCATTTTCCGACTATGGACGGCCCCCGACCTCGTCGTCCCTCAATGGTTCATCGATTCTCCCGCCCGAGAAGACGACGATGTCACGATCAACGACTCCGAGAGGCTCGGCTATGTTGTTCCTTCTTTGCCCAACCCCGTCATCCGCGACCCCCTCGAAATCGACAATACACTCAAGGTCGACGCCTCCGAGAACCCGGAACCTCGCGCGAAAGTCCTCGAGTGGTTCTCGAAAACGCGCCAACCATGCGCATTGCGTCGCGCGCTGCGCAACAAGAAGCGCTCTTCCCTCGATTGCCCCAGGCCAGCCGCCAGACGCCGGCGCAAAGGATCTCTTGCCGATAACGCTCGTCAACGCTCTGTCAACGCAAAAGTCCCCGACTGGGTACAGCGCAATGGGCATTTCCCGACCAAAAACTTCTCGAGTAGCGACTGGGCCTACTTTGTCTGTGGGGCGTCGCTCGACGGTCGCTTCGTCAACGCGCATGCTGGTGTCTAGCCTTCATGAACCCGCTTCAATCGGACCACCTCCTCCCCTCTCCCTTGTACGGGACTCAGCCTGCCCCAGAGTATCGCGCGAGCCGACGGCTTCGCGACTTCAGGACCGTCGGCCACGCAGGACTGTGCACAGGCCAAATCGACGAACGCCGTCCTTCGGCTGCTGCATCTCGAGACCCAACTCCGCGACCACGTCATTACGCCGTATGGCTTCGAACGCCTGAGGAATAGAGCTTCGCTCTTCCTACCTCCTTCCGTGGCCACCGGCAACATGGATTGGCGCACGTTCTCGGAAGAAAGGGAACACGCCGCGCAGTATGCGCCATGGGTGTACCTGCCCGCCCGGTCGGGAGTCGCCGCGCCCTGCAGTTGTGCAATTTTGGGCGAACACACCTACCAATTTATGCCCTGTACAACAGTATATAGATCTCAGTGCAACAGCTCCAACAGCTTCAACAGTATTCTGCTCATGGACCCCGCGTTGTCCGCGGTTGAGAGTTGCCTCAAAAGGAACAATAGCACGCCACGAGGAGATGACGTAACGAGTGGTCGGAGCGTCGGCTTGGGCCGTCAATGAATTGCAAGGTCAGTCTTTGGTCCTTGCCTCTCACGTTCATCCCTCCTTCTCCCTTTTCTTGTTTATTAGGATGGTGTCCAAGCCTTGGCTGAGATGCCTATTTTCCCGAGGGAGCGACGCCCATGACCTACTCCCAGAACTAGCCGACGATGCGGCGGACGGGTTCTGACCGCCCAGTGTCCTCGTAATTCTGAATTGGTCTGCGCGAGCGCCGCTTCCCCCTTGGCGTTGCGCCCGGTCTTAGCCGCCAGATAACATAGGTGGGCTCATGAGTTCCCGCCGACGGGAATTGTCTGCTCAGGCGCCCTCACTCCAAGGCTCGCCAAGATTCGACTCGCTGACTATTCGCTTGCTCAACATATATTGGCATACACGTACAAACATAAAGCGTACAACACCGCCATAGCAGACGGGGCGGAGATGTCATGGGAATAAATACAGAATAAGACGAATGATAAACAAGAACGGAAGCAAGGAGGCGCCATCGCGAGGGGCTCGTCGGGACGTGACGCTGCCAATGATATCGGGCGCAGCCGTTATCCGCCGTACGGTTGTACGCGGTGTACCATTGGGTTTAGTCGTCGGCCAACTTGCGCTTCTTCTTCTTGCTGTGCTGCACGTCCGCGTCGAGCTCGGGCGGCGTGTCACCACGAGATGGCTTGGAGTACACCGTTGGGATGTCCTCGACGGAGCGCTTGCGCTTGAGAGCCGAGCCGCGCGTACCTTGGGTAGACTCTGGAGGCGGGGGCATGGGCAGAGTCGGCGACAAGGGCCTCAATGGCGACGGAGACGGAGGCGGAGAGTCCAGCTTGGCGAGGAATCCAGAAGACGGCACGCGAACTGGCGGTGCGCTGCCGGCGACCGGTCGCGGCTTGACGGGAGCCTTCGGGGTAGGTGGGATAGCGGGCTCCGTCTGTGGTCGCAAGAAAGCCTGGGACTGACGCGCGTTGAGAACCTCGTCCGGAACAGGCATGGCGATCAGTTCAGCGGGGCACAGCGACGGAACGTCTTGGAAGCAATACTGGAGCACCGGCCATATTTTCCTGTAGTACACGGAATCCAGACCGAACAGGGGTTTCATTCTCCCCGCCTTGGCTTCCATCCAGCGATAACGCAGTTTGATCACAGCGTCGACCAGGACATTGGCGCGGTTGAGATGCGACCTCAGGATCCAGGACTTCCCATCCTCGCGCTGCTTGTTGGCGGCTTCAACGCGCCACAGAGTCTCGACGTCGTCCGGGTTGGTCGAAGGGATCGTGAAGATGGGCTCACAGCCTTCGGCGGCAAGCACCGCGGCGTCAGACGCCAGCTGTTCCGGCGACATGTACTTGTCGTAGGTGCGGATGACGGGTCCCCATCGGGTCAGAGTGAGTGGGACTTCGTCTGCAAATACATGAACTCTGTACAGCCACGTTCGCTCCGGGAACCACTATGGAAAATCAGCAAGACGATTTGATGACGAAGGTACAAGACGAACTTGACGTGCGCTCATATGTGGATTCTTGGCAATCCTTTCCAGGCATTCGTCCAAGGAAAGAGGTATGAGACACCACTGCCCTGAACCGAGGACAAATCCGTCAAATGAGGCATGAGGATCGGGGCTTACTGCGTGGCAACAATGAGCTAGTCGTCGACAACTTGAAGGTCGAGATGCACTCACAGTTATCCTGGTTGTCGGACGAATCGAGCCTCAGCGATCGCACGATCCGACCATCGTGCAGTTGGATAATAGTCCCAATTTTATCTTGAAGACGATTGAACTGTGCACGCATTAGCAAAGTGTGAAGACACGGATACTGCGGCGTTATGGTACTGACCACCTCGGGATGACATAGAGCAAGCTCTCTTCGCAACCAATGCGCCGTGTTCAAGTTGAACTTGTGTCTCAATCCCGTGAGAAGGCATGCCCTCATTCCTATCAGAGCGTCGATCTTCTTCTTGATCGCGGGAGGCCTTTCCTTCGTCATGCGCGTCGGCGTCCTCGCCAGCGCAGGGTCGTTTGAAGGACGTCCTCGCTTAGGCGTCTGCGGAAGGGGTGGCCCATTGCCATCCTCCTCGACAGCGCCTGGAATCGGCGCTGGCTTGGAGGAAGACATAGCCAGCGGTGGGTGGGACGGGGGAGGCAGATGGTGACGGTGACGATGTGCGAAGACGTGTTGGCATCGGCCTTATATATGTGGGCGAGTGTGCAAGGACCCAGCAGCATTGCCACGGGCTGCGGTGGCGTAGCTTTATTGTTTCTGAGACTTTCTCTTGTTCCGCATGCATATTGTTGTGCATGTTGAGTCCATGTCCTGATAAGGGAAGAGATGAACAGACCATCCGTGACCGGTCCGTCTCGGCCCGAAGTCCGGTTGATCCCGCTGATGCAATCAATCCCGTGCGAAGTGCCATTTCCATCTCTTGTGTCCATCCTGTCCTGTACTCCTCCACGGCTGGCGTCGAAATGGTTCGCAAGCCCTGGCTAAAGTGTCCATTATCAGGCGAGATTGATCACAAGAAACTTCTACGAATAAGATTGATACCAGAACTGGCCGACGATGCGGACGAGACCGAGGTATGTTCAAGTCGGAATTCCCTGGACGCGACCTTAACCACGCAGTAGGTGGCATGTACTGAGTGGTTCTGGGGTCTCAAGAGGGGTGGCCTTCCCTATTATTTGGCGACAGCTCATAATGCGCTGTTTTGTGAGCTAATTCTCCCAATATGCCGTGGAGCATGTGCTAATTGCCTCAGTTCGCGAGGATATCGCTAGACTCTATGCCAGCTTTCAGTTCATCTTAGCCCCTACTTTCAAAACTTTTCTCGACATTATGGAATTTTTCAAAGGACGAGCGGGCGTGATGGAACGCAACGACAAAGATAAGTCGCCGCGCCGGCCCCTGACAGCAGTGCGTAGGTTCAACATGACTGTAGTATATTTCTGATGCGAAAATGATTTGACAGCTCACACCCTCGAGTGGTTTCTACCGATACGTATACATCCCGATGACGGATGCGGCTCGTCAGCTGCAAAAGGAATTAAAGCTGCCGCCACAAACGGAAGAAGACCTGAATGGCGGAATCTACCCAGTATCAAATAAGCCCTGGCTAGAAGGCACCGAAGCCTTCCCAGTCGTTGAGTGCTACGGGCACCCTTACTCCGTTAGCACACTGGCCGAGCACGCCTTTGACTACTACGACGACTTCGCCACGCGGGTCACAGCGCAATGGTCATGTTGCACGGCCAAAATCGTCGGCTTATGGCATGCTTCCTATGCGCGAGATGTGCCGCAGTGGTTCATTGACTCGCCTGGGATGGACGTCGACGACCTCACGGTCGCCAGCGCGGAAGGGGCTGGATACACCATTTCCAGGCGAAGCCAGGACGGGAAAGGCCGCCCACGCGCCGTATACGAGGGGCAGGAAGCGCTGGAAGCCAACGTATCCGCCTGGGCAGAGGAAGTGGATCCTAATTCCAAACCCGAGGAGCAACCGCCGGTCCCTCGCGAGCCCATCCCGGTCCGCCGCTCTGTTCGAATTGCCGAGCGCGCCAACCCGTATAAAAGGCCGGGGCAGGCCTACTACAGACCGGAATCCCCCAGTCGCAAGGCGCCGTGGCCATGCCCTGAGGATAAAGACCCCTACGCGACCCCGCCCGCATGGGCGGTGCGCAACGGCCAGTTCCCGACACGAAGGTTCTCGAGCAACGATTGGGCGTACTTCCATTACAGCGTGTCTCTCCCGGCTCCTCGCAAAACGTAGCACATCGCTACGTTGCGCCTTGCTCGACGCGCCACCACTTGCGCCCCTCGATGCCGACGCCATCACCGACGCCCACGCTGGCTCTGCAGCCCAGGACTCGCTGCGCCTGGATCCCATGCGCGCTGTACAGTGCGACGCTCCACGTCCTCTGGCCCATCTGGCGTACCATGTTGGCGCATGGCTGAAGCAGCTCTGTGTTATGTCCTACGGAGAATCCTCCCTCGTCCACCGTTGCCGCTAGAACGTCCCTGCGACGCTCGCGCCGGGCGCCTGCGAATGATGCTCGCCCCCGCTCGCTTTTTCGCACTCATCACGAACGATGTCGACGACGCAGGCGAACACCAATGTCGCGAAACAAGGCGACGAGTGCCACAGGCATAGTGGCGTCGGGCGGAGCAAGCAAGACGAGCAAGCTCCCTCCAACGCGCCTACGAAGGATGGAAAAATCGGCGGAGGGGAACGCTCTCCTTCCCTGCTTATCTCCTCCCCCCTCTTCAGTCCACCGGCTCACCTCCCTGCCTGGCCGGAAATCTCCGCGATCTGCGAGCACGCAGATGTTAACGCGCTCTGTCTCACGGTCTGTAATAATAGCTACCAATGTGTACACTGCTATAGCAGTACACGTCGCTTGAAGTAGCAGCTTTAGCCCAAGCACTTCGCTCCCTTCCCACTGAGTCGCCTGCGGTTTTGAATTGCCTCAATGCGACGACTGGGCGACGCCAGTTACGGCACAATGGTCCCTTTGCACGCTGAGGATCGTCGACCTATGGCATCATCGCAAAGCGCGAGACGTGCCCCGGTGGTTCATTGACTCGCCTAGAATGGACGAGGACGACATCACAGTCACCAGCAGGGAAGGGGCGGGGTACACTATTTCCAGGCGAAGCCAGGACGGAAACGGCCGCCCTCGCACCGTATATGAGGGTCGGGAAGCGCTGCAAGCCAACGTATCGGCCTGGGCAGAGGGTGTGAAGAGCAACTGCCGGTTCCCTCGCGAGTCCATCCCGGTCCGCCGTTCCATGCGGATTGCGGAGCGCGCGGATCCGTATCAAAGACCGAAGCAAGCATACTACACGCCCAAGTCTCCAGCACGGAAGGCGCCGAGGCCCTGCCCCCAGAATGAAGATCCCTATGCGTCCGCGCCCTCGTGGGCGACACGCAACGGTCATTTCCCGACGCGGGGGTTCTCCAGCAACGACTGGGTGTACTTCTGCTACAGCGTATCTTCGCCGGCTCCTCGCAAAACGTAGCGCGTCGCTTGACCGTTGACTCAGACCTTCCCCTTGCTCGACACCCCGCCGCGGCCGTTTGCAAGCCTTAATACACCGGTCCGCCTCTGTGCACGCATTCTAACTCTACCCTCGCCCCCTTTCTCTCGTCGCTCTGTGCCCGAACACCTCACGACGTTGGCAGCATCTGTCTCGCTTCTACAGTAAGATACCCAGAGCTCTACATAGCGGGGTTCTTATCCTCCTCAACACGCGTATCTCATTGTACAAGACGAACTGGAGGAGTGACGGTGGTGTTTAATTACTATGCTTATTTCCATCTATATTTTGCTCAACTCGTTGTCTTGACTAGCTAGAGTAGGCCTTGATAGTTCGACCAAGCGCTGTTGTAGACGCTTGTGGGCGCCATCTCAGCTGGTCACCTGACCAATGCAGACTTGTCGGGCCGGAGCCGGATGAGTCTGGCTGACGCTGACGCTGAGATTGTTTTATCGTCGCCAGGCGCCAGCGAAATACCCATCCCCCTCTCATTTTTTCGCACCCACCACCATGTCGACGACGCAGACTCAGACCCAGGCAAACGCCAATGCTGCTGGCGCGAAGCAGGCAGGGAAGCGCAATAGGCGCGGTGGCGGGCGAAGCAAGCAGCAGAACAAGCAAGCTCCCACCGATGCCCCTGCGAAGGACGAACAGCCTGCGGAGGCCAGCGCGCAAGCGGCGAGCTCTCCTTCCGCGGGCGCGGAGGAGCCTGACCCAGATGTACCGGTATGCTTCATCTGCGCGGAGCCAGTCAAGTACTACGCTGTGTCAGCGTGCAACCACCGGACGTGCCATGTGTGCTCCCTGCGATTGCGCGCCTTGTATAAGAAGACGGACTGCACGTTCTGCAAGGTGCGTAACACACGCTAGGCGAGTTGCGATGGTGCTCATCGCCCTTGCAGGATCCCCAGCCATCTGTGATCTTCACGACGTCGCCGGATGCCCCCTTCCTGTCCTTTACGCCTGAGGACATTCCGTACAAGGATGCGAGGCTCGCGATCAGCTGCGAGACGCCAGAAATGCTGGAGGAGTCGCTTCTCCTGCTTCGCTTTAACTGCCCCGACGATACTTGCGACTACATCGGAAAGGGATGGGCCGATCTGAAGCTGCACGTTCGTGCTACCCATGGGAAGCTGATGTGGTATGTACTTCCCCTCTCTTTTATGCTCGGTTCGCCTCACGCTTTCTCAGTGATCTGTGCATCCGCTCAAAGAAGGTCTTCTCGCACGAACATGTCCTCTACCCACCCAACGTCCTCCCGCTCCACCTGCCGTCCATGTATCACAAGATCAACCAGCGCGCGATGCCGAAGGAACAGATCGAGGGAGGCGTGCACCCCATGTGCGAGTTCTGTCGCGAGTGCTTCTTCAGCGACGACGAGCTGTACCAGCACATGCGACAAAACCACGAAGAGTGCTTCGTCTGCAAGCGCAATGAGATTCAGCACCAATAGTGAGTACCTCGTCACCACCCCTCGTGGCTCTCGCTTATGACAGCCGCGTAGCTTCAAGAACTACGAAGCCTTGGTACGTATATCGTATCGTACCTATGATCCCTGTTTACTGACGATCATGCAGGAGAAGCACTTCAACGATGACCACTACCCATGTCACCAGTCGGAATGCCAGGCTCGCAAATTCGTAGTCTTCGGTTCCGCCTTGGACCTGCAAGCGCACATGGTCGATGAGCATGGCTCCACGATGAGTGCCAGAGACATCAAGGACGCCCGCAGGGTAACGACTGGCTTCGACTTTGAGGAAGTGCCAGGAGCAGGAGGACGACGTCGAGGTCAACGCGACGGGAACCGAGCCCGCGAACCTCCGCCCCAACAGCAGCAGCCAGCGGCGGGACCGTCGCGCCCAAATCGCCGACAAGGGTTTGGCGGCAGCCTCACAGCGGATGGTACCACGCCAAACAACCCTACGCCGCCACCAGTACAGCGGCCTGGAAGCCCGTCACGTACGGACATAGATCCGGCGACTTTGGCGTACGTCCTCGAACAGCCGACACTTGCGGACATAGTACTGACTCATTTTTTCTACTACAGGCGACACCAAGAGCTCATGAAGCGCATCAACGCCTACGCCGCGAACCCCTCGCACGCCGTCCCCGCCGTCAGATTCGCCATCCGCAGCTACCGCGCCAACGAGTCCAGCGCGCGCGACCTCATCTCCACCGTCTGGAACGTGCTCGACAACCACCTCGAGCACACCGCGAGCATCATCAGCGGCTTCGTCGACATCCTCGACGACGAGGAGAAGCGGCAGGACCTGCTCACTTCGTGGAAGGGCTTCGAAGTCGAGCAGAAAAGGCAGTTTCCGGATCTGGTCCCGAGTGCGGTGGGAGAGGGGTATGCGGCGGTGTCGTCGGGGAGGGTGTTGAATGCGAAGCACTCGACGGCGGCGCAGGTTAATTCGAGGCAGGTGCTTGATCGTGTCGCGCAGGCGGCGAGTTCGTCGGGGCCAAGGGCGCCTCCGCCGAGGGGTGTTCAGCAACGATATGTTCCTGGGGCAGGTCCGCCTCCGCGTCAGGTGCCGGGCTCTGCTCCGCGTCCAGCTGCCGAGAGCTTCCCTTCGCTGCAGCAGACCACAGGCGCCGGTCCTTCGCGCGCAGGGAACAATGGTATCCGCCCGACGCCGTGGTCCGCCTCTGCTGCGGGCAAGGTACGCGCTGCGCCAACAGAGCAGGTACGCTCGGTACCAGGTCCCGGCGCGCATATCCCTACGTCTCGTCGGGCGAACGGGAACGCTGGCCCAAAGCTCTCGAAAGAGGGCTTCCCGGAACTCAAGGGCTCGGGTAGCGGGAAGGCCGCAAAGCCGCCTGTCAGCGGGAACCAGTCGCTGAAGAACATCCTGGGTCAGACAAGCGCGCCAGCCGTATCGGCGTGGAGTGCTGGAGGTGGTGGAGAGGATAGCGCGCCCGGGAGCGGGACTGCGACGCCCACTGTCGAGGCCGAGGATGGGGCGCAGGAGGAGGGGGGAGCGAACGGCGGGGGCGGAAAGAAGAAGGGAAAGGGAAAGCAGAAGCAGACACTGTTCAAGCTGGGGTCGTTCCCGACCTAGGCTTGGGCCTGAGCCCTTTTCCGTGCGCGCACTGTAAAAGTGTACTTTAGGTTGCGCGCAACTCTTCCACATAAAGTCGTAGCGCGTGTTAATGCTGCCCAGTTAAATCATTGTAAGGCCAGGCGAAGGTGGTGTTTTCTTGGTCTCCGAGCACTTCCAGGTCATTTGACGCGTAGAAGGTTGACCTTCCCCTGAAGACGGAACCTCATACCTTGCATCCTCGTACTCTATGGTTGCCCTATATATTCACGCGCCCTCACCCCTCGTGCGCGTACCTACTCACGATATTCACGAGCGACTCCCGCGTCCTAGGCGTATCGAACATCTCTTCAAGAGCTCCTCTAAACTTGCCTCTAAATCCCCCCATACCGTTCGCAAAGCCCTAATGTGATACTCGCCGCGACGCCGCCACGTGCCGCGTGATCCCGAAATGCCTCCGGATATGGCGCGTCCAAAAGGGGACACCTCTTTGTTCTTTCCTTCCCGCCATCACCATGTCCTATCCCCGCATCAAGGCCACGCCCGCTGCTGAGCGCAGCGACTTGCCTACACCAGATAAATCGACGTGCATGTCATGTGGATCAAGGGCGGAGAAGCTCCTGCGATGTGCGTCTTGCCGTGTTGTGCCATACTGCTCAAGAGACTGGTGAGAGTGCTGTATTCACATATATATGTAACTTCCGTTGAGAGTCAAGAATCTAGCCAGAAAGCGGATTGGAAGAAACACAAGAGCCTATGGTGAGCCATCTCCTGATGTATCTGTTGCGGAAGGCAGGAACTGATGTCTCGTGCTTCAGCGACACCTACTACAAAGACAGTATCCTTGACGATAAGAGGACGACCCTCGGCGAGCCGAAACCCAGAGGCAAGATTGCTAAAGCAAGGCGCAGCAAGTGAGTATCCTCCTCGCCTTTCCCTATCGTAGCACATCATACTAATCCATACTCTTTCAGAGGAGAAATTCTCAACGACCTCCGCAAACACGTCTTGGAACACAATGGGTACTCCTCGCGTCAACATCTGTCTTAGAACTTTAATCAATAACTTCCCTTTAGCGACACCTACACCGTCTGCGCCTGGCTTGCCCTCGACCTTGCCAAGCACCCCTCGCGCGCCACCTCCCACTTCCTCGCCATCACCCTCCGCCGCAATCTTGAATCCACCAACCCGCGCGCCATGTACACCCTCATCGACGCCGATATGCTTCCCTTCTCCGTACTGCAAGAGACGTTCGAGGGGCGGTGGGCGATGGATGGCTCGTATCCCGTGAGCCCGAAGTTGGTGCTCGAGCACGATGCGCGGGGGCGGAAGGTGAATGATGGGGCGCTGGGGTCGGTGATGGTGTTCAGCGTGGAGCTGCAGGAGGATGAGGAGAAGACGGTGGAGGAGGCTGTGAGGACGGTGGGTCTCGACTTCCTTTCGGCGCGCCCGTGTCAATGGCCTGCTCATCTGCGATATAGACAATGGTACCCATAATGTCGCCGTTGGGACTTTTTGAGGTGCACCAGCGCAAGTTCGCTACCTTCGTGCGTGCTGGACGAATGGTTTCCCCCTTAACAAATGAAGCTAACAGAGCCGCACGATAGCCCATGAATCAACTAAACGGTCAGAAAAGCCTATGGATACGATGCCTCGAGAACGGGTTGAAGGGCGGCGCATTCTCTTTGAACTATACGCCCTATTATGGGTGACAACCTTTCTGTAAGTCCGCGTATCCGACACCCAACATCCTACCCCCGCCCCCCCCCTTCTTCCCCGTGAGTACTTACTCCGGGAAACACTGCACCATTGCACTAGCTGGATATCCTAGCATTAAGAGTAGATCTATACTGATGTAAGTAGCATACCATGTACTCTATCGTCTGCTGTACATCGAGAATTACCCCTCGTGCGCATACCGACTAACGCTATCTACGAGCGGCTTCCGCCTCCCAGGCGTATCGAACACCTGCGCGTGATCCAGCCCTCGGTAGAAGAGCACCTCTAAGTCCCCCTCATCCGCCCCTCCTTGCCGCATCCACCTCGACCTTGGCCGCTCCTCCTTCGTCAGATATTTCCTCACCGCCTCCGCGTTCACAATCTGGTCCTCGCCCGAAAGCACGACCGTGAAGTTCCGCTTGCGCTTCCTCTCCCCGTCCTTAGCCTTGTCCTTATCTCCTTCCCCCCTACAGAACCCCCTCACATCCTCCTCCCAAAGCACATTCTCCGCCCAGAAAAACGCCCGCCCGATCGTCCGCGCAATATCGGGATCCCGCCCCGCAAAATACCACAGCTGCCACTCATTCGCGCGCCCCTCCTTTGGCTCGCGATAGTGGAAATTATGCGCCACGTCCGGTAGATGCAGCAGAAAGGGTATGGGATCGATCAAGGCGACAGAGGCAACATGGGAGCGAAGCGGGGAGCGCAGGATGTGCGCGGCGAGGACGGTGCCGTAGGAGTGGGCAGCTAGGACGACGCGGGGAAGGCGGTGGAAGCGGAGGAGGGACCGGAGGGCGGCGAGGGAGGGGTCGAGCGGGGGCAGGGGGTGCGTGATGTGCATGCTGATGGGGAGGAGCTCGAGGAGGATGATGGGTTGCCCGGGGTCGCGCGCGATGAGGTCGGCGATGAAGGGGAGGTAGGGGTAGAGGCCGATCTGGGGGGTGGTTACTGGGTTACTATGTGGAAAGGGAGGGTATGAGAGTGCGACTTACCCCGATTCCGTGGATGAAGAAGATGGGGAGGGCGGTGGAGAATCTAGAGCCAGGTCGGTACCAGTAAGAGTATGGTGCTGCGGCTGATGGTTTGGAGAAGGGCGTCCAGAGGCGCGACGGGAACATGTCGAAGGCGCGCGCGGGCGCGTAGTGCTCAAAGCCCATGTACCATAACCTTGCCGCCGTCGAATGGTCCACTCCCGCGACGATCTACCACGCGTCATATCAGCAACACAACACCCCCAGCTGGCAGACCCACTCACTCCATACCAAATCAACGGCCGATACACCATCGGCACCGTATCCATCGTCACGCGCATACCGCGCGACGTCGCCACCGTCCCCTTATCCAGCGGCCTCCCCGTGTATTCCTCGACCGCGGCGAGGTACCCATCGATCTCCTCCCGCCACTCCTCGCGCGCTTCATGCACCTCGGCGTGGAAGAAGGCCCAGAGGAGCCATTCGCGAACGCTCTCGTAGTTCAGAGTGGCTGGGGCAGGGCTCGTTCGGCTTGGGGTTGGGGTGGAGGATTTGCTGTCGGATGGGATGGGGAGGAACCAGCCGGAGGGGTAGGCGGTGCTGTCGGCGGCGGTGTGGACGCAGCGTCGAAAGAGCTCTTGTCGGGCATGACGATCTAAGCGTCGCGGGAAGTGGATGTGCTAATGAGCGCGTCAGTGAAGCACGTTGCGCGATCGGCATGGCTACGCACCTTCTGCAGCGCCTTCTTCCTGGGAAGGTACACGCAGAGAAAGAACAGCGCCTCCGCAAGAGCAGCGAGGAATATGAGGCGCGAGAAGATGAATCTGCGTAAGACGAGGCATAATGCAAGGTACGCGATGCTCAGTGGCGCGACGGCGCGCAGGAGCACGATGCAGACACGAATGAAGATGTACTCGGGTCTGGAGTTGCCGAGCATGGCTGCCCGTGGTAGTGTGGTGAGAGTCCCGGACAAGAGGGATAGATATGTCTATATTGGTCGTGCAATTCACACCTGGTGAAAGAGGGTACGTATGTGGAGCCGCGCGGCGCGCCAGCGATCGACCGTTGATCCGGGCGCTTTGCAGGGCCTGTGTACGTTTAAACCGCAATTGAGCCTCAGTATACCAGCTCACTGTGCGAGGTAGAGGTTGTGTAGGAATGCGTGTTCGGGACAGTGATCGTTCGAGACAGGCTCGAGCGCGTGCGTGTTTGCCATGTGATCGCGAATCACCAAATCTGGGATATGACATATACTTCGTTCCCTAGCCCGAGCAACTTGCGAGCAACAGCAAGTAGGAAGTTTACTTGCTACGTCTTGCTCTTGCAATCTTGCCTTCGGGGTTGGGCTCGCCGAACGTCGTCCTCTGATGGTTCTGATATTGTTTCTATGATTATCGTCGCTGAAGGTGGGACTTTCGAGCACGTAGGCTTGTATGAGTCAGGCAAGTCGCTGCGCTCGACGGCGGAGGTGGTCTTCAGGCGAGGACAGGATATGGTGATGGCGGGAGGGAAAGAACAAGGAAATGTCCGCATTTGGACGCGCCAATTCCGCATTTCGGAATCACGCGTATCACATCAACCTTTGCGGACGGCGGCCATCAGTATGGGGTTCACGAGCCAGTCAGGGATCTCCGTTAGCCTCCTCCCTTGCTCCCGACCGCCATGATGCTCTGCTACGAGACGAGGGCGACGACGCTCCCCTTCGACATCCTCGAGGCCGTCGTCGCCCACCACCGCGACGACAAGCTCACCCTGAGCGCCCTCGCCCTCGTCTCGTCCGACATCCTTGTGCCCTCGCGCAAGCACCTCTTCGCCGACGTCGAGATCCGGTGCGCGAAGCAGTGCGACCGCCTCCTCGGCGTCCTCGCCGCGTCCCCCGACGTCGCCGGCTACATACGCGCGCTCCGCATCGCCGCGGACACGCACGGCGGCGACGCGCTGATCGAGTCCCCCGCGCTCCCCCTCGTCCTGCGCGCGATGACCCCGAACCTGCGCGTGTTCTCGCTGAGTGGGCGGGGTGTGGTCTCGTGCGAGAGCATGCCTCAGGCGCTCGCGGCTGCCCTCGTCAAGCTGCTGGCCATTGGTAACATATCCGAGGTGTCCCTCGGCTTCCTCGCGCGCATACCTATCCGCCTCATGCCGCTGGGCCCTGCGGTCAACAAGCTTCGCATGATCGATGTCGACCCCCAAGGGTACCCACGACCGCCGACACCGGGGCAGACTGTACTCCCTGGCGCGCCGCAGCTGCGACATCTCGAGCTGCATACACGCGACGATGCCGCCTTCATCGCTCTGTTACGTTACCTCTTAGAAGCCGCCGATCTCACGACCCTTCGACGAATGGACGTCATCTGCCCTCGGTGGACAGACGAAGCGCAGGACACACTTCACAAGGTCTTCACCACCGCGGCCCCCTCACTCACCCAACTCTCCCTCATGCCGCCCTTCGAAGGTACGTGCCATCCTACTCCCATCGCGCATACAACCCACCCCTCCGCAGTCTACATCCTCCCCTTCTCCGCCGAAGCCCGCGCCATCTCCCTCCGCGCCCTCCGCGCCCTCCGCGGCCTCAAAGTCGGCCTCATCGACATGCCCCTCCTCCCCCACCACGGCGTCGACTGGCTCCAGCACATCCTCGCCACGCTCCCCCCAGACAACGCCCTCACCACCCTCGCCGTGCACGCCCACTGGCGGCCCTTCGACCCCGCGCGCGCGCCGGAGTACTTTGCGCTGTTAGATGACGCGATCGCGGCGCCGGATTTGGGGAGGCTGCGGGAGGTGATTATTGTGGGGGATGATAGGACGTTGGGCGGGGAGGCGGGGATGGTTGGGAAGAAGGTGGAGTACGGGTGGCCGCGGTTGAGGGAGAGGGGGATCACGCCCAGTGTGGGGTTTTTGGATCATGGGCGGAAGCCGGGGCAGGGATAGGTTGACGTTACGGCCTTGCCTTTAGAGTGATATATCCCTCGCATTAGAATACCCTCCCTAGATAGATAGACTTTCGTCTCTGTTTTCGTACCTTCGTTTTCTTCTCGCTCACTTGCAGTATAGATTTCGTGTAGAACTGGCCCGGGGAATTCGCTGTAGATGCTACCCTCGTTAGATACTTTCCTTGGAATGGATGTATCGTTTTCGCTCGCGGTTGTTCAGAGATGGATGCCGGCCCCGTCTGTGAAAGGAGATGGATGCCGGCCCCTTCTGCGAGAGTCTCAGACGAACTACCATCTGTATGTCGTTCGGCGTTACACACTGGAATAAGTATCGTAGACAATACAACACCTGCTACTCGTACATACAGCAAGTTGGATATAGTACATAACGGTTAGATAAATCACCATCTACTTCAAGATAGATACCGGGGGGCTTTCTCTATAGCCCCTCCGCTTCCGCGGACGACCTAGAGGCTCGAATTGGACCCTCGTCTAGACGCTCCGGCGCCAATCTGTCGTCCTACCACCCAGCCACCGAGCCCACCACCCAGCTGTCGTCCCATTACCTGACCATCAGGTCCCTAGTGCGCTTCCACACATCCCCGCACCCACCATAACTCCCGCCTCCCCACCCTAAAAAACCCGCCTCCCCGCCCTAAACCCAACCCACCCTAAACCCAACTCCAGCTAACCGGGATATTCCCCACGCTCAGCGCCGCGAGCTGCTGGAACGCGGACGACGTGAGGTCGAGGCTGTTCGGCGCGCAGCCCGGGCAGAGGTCGCGCACGGTGACGGTCACGGTGTGGCCGTTGTCTGTGGTGGTGGGGTGGGTTTGATGTGAGGAGGTAGGTTAGATGGGGAGAGGTAGGTATGGATGGGAGGATAGCAAAGGACTGAGGAAATAGCAAAGGACTGAGGAAATCGCAAAGGATTTGGGAAATGGCAAAGGACTTGGGAAATAGCAAGGGACTTGGGAAATAGCAAAGGAGTCACGACCATGAGAAACGACACGACCATGAAAAGCGATACGTACAACTAGCCTTCAATTTCTTCCCGCCTAGCGTGAGCGCATTCATCAGCACCAACCCGACAAACTTCCGACGATTAAAAAAACCCACAGTGCGACCCCCCGCCATACTGGTCGCTCGAGAGCGCGACGGCGTAGTCGGTGTTCTTGATCCTGGTCCCGCACGCGCCGTAGTTGTTCTCGGGCAGGTAGTAGGTGGCTGGGGAGGGGGGTGGGTTAGTGGGGAATAGAAGGGTTGAGCGTGCGCTAGAAAGGGTGGAAAGGCTAGCAATAGACGCACCCCGACCACTGATCTCCGCGGCGCGGCCCTCGATTTCGGCCGCTGGCGCTGCGGTCGCGGCAAGGGCAAGGGCGAGGATAGCGAACAGCGCTTTGGCGAACATCGTGGTTTGATGTGCTTGTGAAGGCCTTGGAAAGTGATGTCGAAGACTTGAAAAGTGATGACGAAGACTTGAAAAGTGATGACGAAGACTTGAAAAGTGATGTCGAAGAAAGCTGGAGGATCGTTGGATGAGTAGCAACTGACAGAACCACCGCCCTCCTTTATACCAGCCCTCCATTCGCGCGAGCTATACAAGACATTGGGAGACACGTCAAGACTGGCGCAAGCATCTTCATCTTCATCCGCCGTTAGCGGTGAGAGGACGAAGGTCCCCTCGACAAGATGAAGCTCCCGTCCACAATACGAAGCTCCCGCCCACAGATGAAGACCCCATGCGGTACGCAATACATAGAGGGTGCGGTACGCGATACACATACGGCGCTGTGAGCACTGTCAGCATCGCTGGTCATCGGGGATAGCACTCGCCATAGGGGAGACTACACACAGGTATGTTCAAGCGCCCGGCAAATGTGCAAGTGCCCGACCCTCGTGCAGTTCGCGACACGCGGTGCCGACAGTTGAGGCCCAACAAATCACTAGTCGGGCGCCAGGGAGACAGGTAACTATGCCGCATACGCTGTTGTGTTGTCAAAACACCCGATGGCAGGCCGGTTTTCAGCGCTTGTGATGACCCTATCTGTGAACAGCAGATGCGTTCCTTGTGTCACTGTCTACTGACACCCTGTTATTGAGTGGTACCCTTCCAGTCTACTCCAGTCCCTATGACATCCCGCTGGTGTGAGGTACGGCGGGGTGCAACGTCTCCTCACCTGCGGAGTAAGGTCCTTTCGCTTGCGGCGTTATGGTTCGTGTGATATGAATGCTGGTCGTTCACCACCCTACGCGGACTTAGCTCGCCTGCAACCTTACAGCTGCCGAGTGTATGAGGCCGGTGCTGAGGCCGAAATTGAGAGTAAAGAATCGGAACATCAGCATGAAATCCCTCTTCTTCGTACAAGCAATTCTAGCCGCGCTGATCGTCAGCAGCCTCGGACGCACCAGCAACGTCAGGAAGTCCGAGGTACGCGACCTTGCACGATGGCGACAGTCGAGCTCATGTGTCCGTTTCCCCCATAGCTCGAAAAGCGAAGCGGCCACGCTATACGTGATCCCTAAATGAGCCGCTGACAGCGGCGGCGCTAACACCTTGTCCTCAGTTCACCCTGGTACACCACTGTAAGCACGCCGTCCAGCCCCATATCGCCAACACCCGCTGTGGCTGCAGACCTCGTAAGCATTTCATGCACGGAGATGGGGGCGACTCGCGGCTTACTCCATGCCCGCAGGGTGCGGGAACGCAACGGACTTCAAGGGGAAACAGCCAGGGAAGCTAGCCGCCGGCAAGTCGGAGAAGGTGACCATCCCGTCCAGGGTTAGCAGTTGCAATTGAGGGCAGATTGTACTTGACGAGCGTTCCTATCCTCGCCACCAGTCGGTCGGCCGCATCTTCAACAAGACCGCCAAGTGCGGCGCAAAGGGCGAGAGCTGCACGGTGACTGAGTTCAACCTGGGTGCGTCTTCAGGCAACAGAGGGTCTCAGCCCGACTGAGGCGCCCGTTCAGACACCGGGGGCAAGTACACGCCCCAGGCGTACGACATCTCGAACATCCAGGGCTTCACGCAGTCCATCCGGATCAAGTCCGCTGGCTGCGAGACAGCGACATGCAGGACGAAGTCGTGCCCTTGTAAGCAGGCGTATCCTGTCGAGGTGAGCGAGTTTCAGGCGATCATAGGTATACTTGCTCACCGTTCTGTGTCGCATCCCAGGACATGTCGGGATGCGGCAATGACTCGCCTGTCAAAGGATGCAAGGCCGGCGATCAGCCCTTCACAGGTGAGATAGATTTGACCGATCATCGGCACCGACTAAGATCCAGTAGTCGTCTTCTGTCCCGCTTGAGAATGGACGGACCCCGAGGGTTAGAGGACGCGCTGACAGCTTCGACTTGTAGATGCCGGCTGCACGGAAGGATATGCATGATGTTTACAACAGTTGATTAGTCTTCTTCATAGGCTATAGGTATATGTCGTAGTAAATCCCCTCGGACTCAGAACTGCAGCACTCGTCAGCATGAACAGCAACGCGTACAGCACCAACCACGTACCCTGACTTGATACGAGCCATTGGCTTTAGTCAAGTATCGCACCCACTTCACGCTGCTGTAGTTGCTCTTCTCGAACACCTTGAGGAAGCGGACGATGAGACCGGACGCGGTGAACATGAGGACCTGGAAGTCGACGTCGATGGGCGGCCGTGTCCAGGCTTGTTGGCTGGTCGTGCTTGTGCGCTCGGCGGTGGCGGACAGCGTGCATTCCTGCCCTCCTTGTAATCGCGGGATCCTGAAATGAAGGATCAGATATGTACCCAATAGCGAAAGGGATGAGGTACATACTTCCACACCACCGCATTCTCCGCAGGCGTATACTTCGCCTTCCCATTCAAAACCTGACAGTCCACCGTTGTCGTATTCAACGGCGTCGGTATCCGAACCACAATATTCGTCGCCGACAACTTATTGTTAAAGTTCGTCTTCACCGTCACATTATACGACACCTGCGTCTTCCCGATCTCCGTCACCGTCGGGATGACGCGCAGCGGCAGCTTCACGTTCGTCGTGCACCGGTACTTCATCAGCTCGAACTCGCCGTCCGGGGGGATGAACGAGATCGTGCGCGTCGCGTCGAAGTCGTGCAGCCGCACGCACTGGTGGAAGCGGCAGTCGTCGAGCTCGACGGCGTCGATCATGCCGCGGTCGGATTTGTCGATGACAAGCTTGTCGTTGAGGCCGAATTTGCACTCGGGGGTGCCGGAGAGGTAGGCGCGCATCTGAATGTGGCCGTCAACGTCGGCGCGGAGGACAGTGCCTGGGGTTTGGTCAGTGGGTGGGATGGGGAGTAGGATGGGCTTGGATGCACCCTTTGCGCTCATGCTCAGGTTGACCTCCTCGATGACGTCCACGAAGGCTTCATTCTTCTTGTACCGGACGTCCCCTCTCCTCCAGCTCGTTGCGCCGGTCGCCTGCGCGGTGATCTTGGAGGACTCTTCCTGTGGCGCAGCGTCAATGAGCGTTAGGATGAGTTGGCATGGGCACGCACCGCAGCTATTCCAGAGGACATAACGCTCTCCGTCGTGATGTACGACTTGAGGGTGTCGATCTCGCTGTTCTGCGGGAAGCCGAAGTCGCATATCTCTGCGTCGCGCGTTAGCACATTGCTCTCGGTCCACAGCAGCACCACGCACCGTCGATCAACTCGTAGATAAGCACAAAGTTGTTCTTTATGGCCTCCTCGTCAATCTTGCCGAAGTACGAGCGTGCAATGTTGATGAAGCGGTAGCAGTACTCGAACACCAGCGCCGCGTTCGCATTGGTCCTACACGCGAGTTCGTCAGGGTAGTCGGTGAGAGATATGCAGTAGCACGCACTTGGTGACTGCCACCACATAGAGGTTGTTTATCCGCACATGGAAGAAGCTGGTCGAGCCGAGGGTTATGATGGGGGACCGCACATCGCTGTTCGAGACGACCTGTATCCGGAATACGTCTGCGATTGACCGCCTACTATCGTTGAGCCAGAGCTAACAAGCATGTACGCTGCCACGTACTTGAAGTCCGTCCGATATAGTCTTGAGATTAGAACCTACTCTCATGAGCTTATGAACATCAGGGAAAGCGTAATCAGAACGTACCTCGCCCTTCTGGTTGAAGATGAAGAATGCCTGAGATTCTATAAGGTACTGTCCCCCTTTCAAAGGTCTCTGGAGAACGCACAGATATCATAGGACACTGGTCGAGAGGGCGAGGAGGACGGTGCGGAGGGTGATGTGATGGTTCCGGACACGAGTCGGGCCGGCCGGCCGCGGTCAACTTGTTTGTTCGCTCTTGTTTGTCCGTTCGACCTCGGATGCAGGTCGAGAGTCCGTCAAGGTCAACAGACTCGAAGCGCGTTTGACTGCATTGAGAGCTATGGTACATCGTACAAGTCTGAATTCGGTATGGGCTAAAATGCTTAGGCTGCCTTGACATTGACGACTTTATCAGCGCTCCCATCCAGCAGAGCTCGGACAATCCTTTCCCGACTTTCGTTCTCTTCGCCAGCTATCGAGTCCCCAAAGACAGCATCCATGTCCTCCAGCGACCGACCTTTGGTCTCTGGTACAAAGACTGATATGCTGGTCAGGAGCGTCCCGCTCATTGCGCAAGGTACTCACAATACGTCCAGAGCAGCCCAAGCAATGTCATCACCGCATAGAACACAAAGGATCCATACGGCGCAACGTCATTGAGCGGAGGCGTGATCAAGCCCACCTAAGTTCACTCATCAGCTTCCTTCTCCTCCTTCCTCTACCAAACTCACACACCACTCACCAAAAAGTTCGACAGCCAATTCACCGTCGCGCTCACCGCCACGCCCTTCGCCCGTATCGACATCGGGAACACCTCCGACGGCATCGCCCACGCGATCGGGCCCCAGCTCGTCCCGAACGCGACCATGTACACGAAGATGAACGCGACGCCGGCCCACCCGCCCGCGGGGTGCGCGGGCCAGTTGGTGTGGAAGGCGCCGACGAGGGCGGCGATGGTGATGTGGGAGAGGAGGCAGATGAGGGAGCCCCAGAGGAGCATGGTGCGTCGGCCGAGTTTGTCGAGGACGAGGGTGGTAGGGAGGCAGCCGACGAGTTGGAGAACGTTCCTGGAGGGAGGGTCAGTGAGTGAGGGAAGTACAAGAAAGAGGTAGTCATACATGATGCCGGACATGAGCAGCGACATGTCCAAGGTCAAGCCCAGCGAGGAGAAGAGACTCGGTGAGCTATCGAGACCCTCAGCTTTCTGTTTCTATGCGTCATAGTGGACTTACTAGTAAATCAGCGCATTGATGCCCACAAACTGCTGGAAAAATACCACCCCGCAGCCCACATTCGTACGCTTGATGTACCGCCTATCCAGCGCATCCCGCCACCCTGCCACCTCCAGCTTCACATCCACCCAAAAGCTTCTCCTTCGAGCCGCCTCTTCGGCATGCAACTTCGGATGCCGCCGCGCCGCCGCCTCCCGCATCACGCCCACCTCTGTGACGATCCCGATGTACTCGGCCTGGACACGAGGGTCTTCCTCGGGCAGATTGCGCAGCTTCGCAATAGTGTGCAAGCAATCATCGCTCCTTCCCTGCATCCCGAGCCAGCGCGGCGAGTTAGGAAGGAAGAACAGGCCCGTGAACAGAACGAGTCCGGGTAGTATCTGCAGGCCGAAGGGCAGGCGCCATGAAAGGTCCGAATCGACGTAGCGTGTGCCGAAGGTAAGCCAATATGCGACGATCTGTGGGGCGTGTGAACATGGGGGCTAACCCTATGAAGCAACTCGAGCACACGTACAATACCCGTTATGATCATGACCTCTTCCAAGGCCAAGAGACCTCCGCGAATATTCGGAGGAGCGATCTCCGAGATGTAAAGCGGTGCAGCGCCTGGTCATGGGCATTAGCGTTCTCAATCTCCACGCACCGGCGATACTCGCAGACAACTCACAGCTCAGCAAGCCTATCCCAACACCGCCCACGAAGCGACCAACCACGAGCTGCGCGTACGAGTACGTTGCCGTCTGGATAGCAGAGCCGACCATGAACCAGATTGTGCCGATAGTCAACGCGCGCTTGCGCGAGAAGCGATCGGCAAGGAAGCCAGTTTGGGCAGCGCCTTCGAAGAGTATAAGCTCGGGGAAGAATGACTGTCGCAGAGTACGGAGGCGAACCTATCATTGCACCAAGCTCTAGGATAGCGGTGAGCAAGCCCTTGTTGAATCCCGCGCCGGGATAGCCTTCGGCGATCTCGGGGACCGTCTAGGTACAGTTAGCGCGGCAACGAGCTTGGAGTGAAGAGAAGGCTTACCTTCAGAAAGTGGTCCATGACCAGCGTGACGCTGATCACGCCTTGATCATAACCGAAGGTCAGGCCGCCGAATGCGGCGGTGATGGCACATAAGAGGACGTTCTTGTTCTTCAGAACGGCTCGGACGCCTATGTGGGCCGTGAGTAGTGGTCAAGTGCAAATTAATGGGTCATGCATACCTGCTGGACCATACGCCTTGGCTAGCGCGTGGGGATTGCGGACAAGGTAGGCTACGCCTTCCTCGTCGACTCCCTTTTCGACGCTCTCGATAAACACCTCGTCCGCTGGCGTAGAGCACGCAACCTCCTTGACGTCTGCGGCCTTCTCTGCTGGAATCATCTTAGGTAGACAAGCTGTACCTCGACGGAGTGCCCTCGTCTGCGAGGCCTCTTATACGCAGCGGAGGGCAGGACCGACCTCCGAATCCTGAAGAGCGGAACGCCTGCAGAACATGTTCACCTGAGTCAGGAAGTGGGGGTACCAGCACGAGTGCGGGGTAGGAGTTGGGGAAGCGGGGTTCATCTCGCAGGTTCCACGCGAAGAACCGCGTAGTACGAATTGGCGTGACCGAGTTGCAGAGGAGGAATCGTTCTGGCGTTCACCCACGTGTCTAACTTCTGTATGAGAGAATGGCAGAACCATTGCTTTTTGACTGTAGCTCAATAAGCTCGGAATTGATATTGAAGCAGGTATAGAAGTCACTCACCTCGATACCAGTCCGCGCCTCAGGCTTCAAAGGTTCGTCCATCGCCTCCTCGGACCGAAGCCCCCACGCATCGCTGAAGCCCGGCGCCCTACCTTCTTGATTAGACCCATAAGTAAGATTAGAGGTATGCTTCGCTGGTACTCCACAGGCCCGAGTTACCGAGAATCTCTCACAGACGACTGATTCGCGGGGTCAATGCAGGTCATCACCTGTGTAACGTTCGAGCTGGACCTGACAGATCGACTTCTCCACAGAGACACAGTGAGATCGGCGCTGCTAAGGTATAGAGCCCATGGGAGCTTCAGGACCGACTCCCGACCTTCGGGGTGCCGATGGGAGTGACGGAGGAAGGAAGGAAGGCGAAAAGTTGAAGTCAAGGAGCGCGTGCCATTCCGGGCCGCAGTATTCCGTTCGGAAGTTCCCGAACGACGCGCGTGGTCGAAGGCGGAGGTTTTTTTATCTTGCTTTCTACCACCATGACCATCTTGACATCTAACGTCGTTGTTATGATCAAGCCTCTCGAAGACTTAAGCACAGTAACCAATACAAAACATTTCGTCTTTTGCTCAGTCTTTGCAAGAAGTCGCGAAAGACGCGCGTGATGAAGATCTCCCGCCTTCAGATTGCAACTTCGACCCGCTTGCATATCACGCTCAGAACGCCCGCAACGCGCGCCCACCTCATTCGCCTGAACTCTTACACTACGTTGCCCATGCAGGGACAAGCAGCCGAACCCTCATACCAGCTGACTCGCCAGCACTAAAAATATAGATCCTTGTGACCGCCCATCGCTGTCGCTTACCGCCAGCAGCGAGCAGTATATGAAGGACGTTCCGAACATCAATACGGAAACCCTCTCAAGGTATTCTTCTCCATGCGCTCCCTCGCCTTCACGCCGACCACCCTGGCATTCGTTGCTGCAATCGCTTCGATAGCCAGGTCATCTGCGCACGTCCACCATGTTCTCGTCGGTAACTTCGGTACGAGCTACAATGTGACTCTCATGCTCGATGGGACACAACACGTCGGCGACGGCTACTTGTACACGCTCGCGGTAGACGCGGACCGCGGCACCCTTCAGCTGCTCAACTCGACGACGGCTGCGTCGGCGCATCCATGGCTTTCGTGTGATGTGAGTTTTCGACCCTTGTGATGTCGAAGGGAAGGTGCTAACACTGGTCATTTGCCAGAGCAACCGACGCGTCCTCTACGCGTCAGGATGGTCGAACCCTATCGGCGGGCATCGCACCTATTCGGCATACGCTATCCAGGACGACTTTACGCCTTTGCTACTTAATACCGTGCCCTCATGCGGCACAAAACCCATTGCCAACCAGTTCATTCCGCAGATCGCGAACGGCGTGTTCTACGGCGTCGACTTCGTCAACCCGTGCGGCGATGTATGGTCGGTCAAGGACAATGGCGCGTTTGACGAGAATATTCAAACCATCGCCTTCGAGGAGGGAGCGACGCTGCATGGCTTCGCGGACACGGCAGACCTGCGGTATATGTATGTCATGGTAGGGCCTCTCTCCACCGCTGCCCGACGCGCGCTTGACTGACGATCCAACTAATAGGATCTGGGTGGGAACGTCGTGCACACCTTCCGTGTTGATGAGACCAACGGGACCGTTGCCGAGATTGGTACGACATCTCCGAGCATCGAAGGCGCTGGCCCGCGACACGCCGTCATCCACCCGTCTGGCAACTTCATGTATGTCATCGACGAGGAAGGGCTCCGCGTCGACCAGTTCGTACTCAACACCACAACCGCTGAGCTCACGATTACGAAGAAGACGCTCGCTGTCACACCCTTTGGTTCGCCTTAGACCCCGTCTTCTTTTCCACTCTCGACTAACCCTTGTCCGCAGGTCTGAGTCCAGCGAACGCGTCCGAGTACTGGGGCGACGAGATCGCTCTGTCCTCTTCTGGCGACGTGCTCTACACCTCGACGCGCTCGCGGGACGCAACGCAGCCCGGGTACATCTCGGGATGGTCGCTGACCGAAAACGGCGACATCGACCGGGACCTCTTCGTCGTGCCGACGCCTGAGGCGGGCGGGACATCGAATATTTTGACGACGAGCCCATGGGACGACGCGAGCAAGAACATGCTGATCCTGACCGATCAGGATACGGGCTTCGTCGCGTTGTACAATTTAACGGATAGCGGCTCGCTGCAGTTGTTGGACCGAGTCAAGTGAGTGGGGGATTCCGCTCTGCATTTCGATAAGTGATACTAACGCACATCAAACTTCAGTATCACTGGCACTGCGTGCTGTGCCGGTTCTGTATGGCTGGACTGAAATGACAGGATGCATGGACGAGCTCTGGCGCGTGCGTGATTATATTCGAAGGCAAGTCCTATCCTACTGGGCTTGCAGACCGGGGTGGCTGCATACTTGGTCCTGCCCGTCAAGGTTCCTACTTCGTCGACATCGTTGTTCTCCCGCTTCTCTCTCTTATTGAGCCTTTCTTCGGCACTTGAGCAACCTCGCGCCTCTCATCGTGTGAACGATCATCGTGATACTAGTACATCTCACGGTACGCGTGACAATTGCGGTGTCGTGAGAGTCGTACTAGTACTGTAACATCTCGGCTTCATCTGCATCGCCTTGAACAGCTACTTCCTCGTCTCCCACTCACCAAATAGACGCACTATATAATCGAGACCCACCACCGAGCGGTGCAGCAGACACATCTTCTTCGGGCGACAGGTATGTTGGGGACTTGCTGCGCGCTCGATTGACTGACCATTGGCCCAGCTTAATCGATGGCAGATACACCAGCAATCAGTGCCGCTCCTGCGCGGTCTGATGCACCTGTCACCGGAGGTACCCAGGAAACGCCGAAGAAGTTCTTTGGGCTAGGGCATGACTCGAATTATCGAGGACGAGCTGGTACGTCGAAACACATGTTGCGTGCATGCGATGCACTGATATCCTTGCAGTGAACGCCTACGACTACGAGCAAAAGTACGAGGCAGATGAATACGGCGAGGAGCTGGGCCCTCATGCACGCTTTTGGCGCGTGTTGCTTGATGAAGCGCGCGTGTACGATCATGATATGGTGGAAGGCTGGCGTGACACCCTGGACGTACTCCTTGTCTTTGTGCGTGACGCTTCTCTCCAGTCTATGTATTCCTGCTTATTCCTTGTCTTAGGCTGGTCTCTTCTCTGCGGTCGTGACAACATTTGTCGTCCAGTCGTCACAAGCGTTGATGCCTGACTATAGCCAAGTCGCGGCGTCCCTCTTGATTGAGATGGTGGCCCTGCAGCGAGCATGGGCTAATGGTGGCTCCATCAATGATGTGCCTCAGTCGACAATCACTCTGGATTCCGTCACCTCGACGAGATTCGACTACTGGTGCAATACTTTGTGGTTCATTAGCCTGGCTCTCAGTCTTTCGACGGCACTTATGGCCGTTCTTGTCAAGCAGTGGCTTCAAGTGTGTTGAACCAAACCGTATCTTTTGCTCTCTCTGAAGACTTCACAGGCATATCATAGCAACGTATCCGGAACACCTCAAGACCAAGCGCTTTCGCGGCAGTTCAGACTTCTCGGTATCCAGCGTTGGAACATCCCCCTCATCATCGGCCTCCTTCCTATGTTGCTCCACGCGTCTCTCCTCTTGTTCTTTGTCGGCCTTTCTCTGTACCTCTTCACGTTCGCCACTGCGATAGCATGGGCAGTCACAGCGGTCGCTCTTCTCGTCTACTCCCTCTATCTCGCGGCCAACGTGCTGCCTATGCTAGACCCCCAATGCCCCTACAGGACACCTTTATCGCATTACGGATATATACTTGCTTCTGGGCTCTTCGGTGTGGTCATGGGCTGGCTTAGCCATCCTCGCAGTACACCTAGGAGTGAGGATGTACCCATGTCTGGCCGGTCTCGAGACATGTCACGCCCGGAGCTCCCGCCGCCAGCAAGTTCCGCCGGTCCCTCGTCGACTCCTGGCAATCGAGCACACTTCGCACGCAGGCTGCGCTCTCTGCTACCCTCCCCAGAGGTCCAGAGTCGTCTTCGAGTCAGTAGGACGCCACGCGGTCGCGAAGCTCATGCGATATCGCTTGTCGAGCCCCAGTTGATGATCGAAGCTCTCACATGGGTGTACGACACTTCCTCGAACCCTAGCGCTAAGCGCGTCGTCTTGGAAGCCGTGTCAGGCTTGCCCCCGGACGCGGAGAGGCTCATCTCGCATAACATGATGCTTCAGGAGACCCTCGTATGCCTCGACCAAATGGTCCCGCTTGAGCAACGTATACCCGGTGCGCTTGACATACCCGTCCATCTGACGCGTGACTGCCTCGCGCGCAGCGTCCGCTTCTTCGCTGTCGACAACAACGATCTGCGAGAGCGCTTGGAGGACTCAATCGATAGTCTACGGGCGACTCCTTATCATCAAGTTCTGGAAGATCTCATACGCCAAAACTGCACGAGCGTCGCTGTGGCCAGAAACCGGCTGGGTCCCGCCATATTCAGACCAGACGTCATGGGATACCTACCTTTCATCTGCTCTGCCCGCCCATCGTCCCTGCCGCTGCAGTCATCTGTCTGGGACCGATTCATACGCTTCCTAGCAATCGGCCCTTACCAGGACTGGCACTTCGAGGACCCATCGAACCGCCTCCATCTGGCTATCTTCATATGGCGTCGTGCGGAGGCAGCCTTGGACAGCGAGACCCCTTCGACTGCCGGAGACATAGCAGATAAGAAATATAAGAGACCGTTGCAAGCAGCAACTACGCACGCTCTCGCAACGGATACCCGGATCGCAATAAGTCGCCTCTTGTATCTCGATTCCTCCTCGGACTCTCACAAGGTAAGCGACTGCTTCTGTCAGAGATATTTTCTGACGCGTACCATTTCGCAGCTTCTCGCTCGCGCGCTGGAGCTTCTACTGGTTGATGCCGAGCAGTTTGACATGACTCTGCTCAGCCCAGAGCCCAGTCACGACATGGAATCTCGAGCTTCCGTATACAGCGAAGAGATCAGCTTTCTTGCGCGCCTCGTCAAGGTTCGGTTGGACAACGATCAGGCTTGGGACTACTTGGATACTATGTCTACACTTGCAGGACTATCCATGACCTCGACGGAAGCACGAGTAGACATCCTCTACAGCTATGTCGGCCGAACTCGCACACCCTCGGAGGTGGTTCTTCGACGGCTTCTACGCTTCTTGTCCCAGCTTATCGTCTCCGCTTTGCGCCACCCCGTATCGAGGGAATCGCAAGTACGGCTGAATGATATTCTTCAAGAAATATACAACGTCACTGCCGAATGCCCCGACCTTATCCTCACTGTTGTCCCCGAAGAGGATGCTCTTGCCTACATTAGGCCATATATGAGCAGCTGGATGGACAATGGCGCTTACGACGCAGGGCTCCAGCTGTGGTCGTATATGGTCGAGCCGTTCCGCTCCTACATCCGGGCGCTTACATCGACCGTGAAAGCGGGCAACCGGAGAGCCAATGTCCATTATATCATGTACCACACCGACGACGATACCACGCCGCCTACGAGCTACTTGGCGTGGATGCTCATCTTCGACCTGGCCTTCTCGACCGTAAAAAATGTCACCTGGATGCATCCTTGTGTCATGGACTTTGCCAAAGCGACGTGGTCTAAGCATGCACACGGGTGGTTCAACGCCTTGTGGTCCATCTCATCGCACTGGCTGTCCACGTTCCCTAGACTGCGACAGCGCCTACAGACGGAAGAAGGGAGACGGAGGTACCGCGAGCTCAGGCAAGTGCTTGCACCTGGTATGGAGGCTGCAGGCCTTCGCATGCCCAGTCTTATCGTCGATGATGAAGTGGCGAACGCTGCCGGTGTGGCGGCCCAGAAAACGCCAGAATCAACGAAGGCGAACCACGTAGAGCAGCCTGCAGGATCATCTTCCCCAAGAGTCGTCAAGGACGCGGCGGAGGCCGCGCTCGAGGATACCATGTTCGAGAGCACCAAAAAGGGCGCGTCTGGTGGAGGGCAAGGGATGGGGGCCAAAAAGACCTCACAAGTCAAGAGCGGCTCAAAGGGTAGGGGCAACGCGGAAGAGATCCCCAAGCCGAAGGCGAAAACTGGGCCGTAGTTTGCTGACGCTGCTGTATTGGAGAGCGTCGACAGCCTTTTACCACGGACGAAATTGATACCTACCTACTCGAGGGAATCTGCCGACTGTGGTACTATAATATAATGTATTCATGCACACTGCCTATCATTCACCCTGCCTCCCCTGAGCAAGCAGTACAGTAAACTATAGATGCCTTACTAGCTATCCTCCGCCGGTAAGAAGTTGCAACAGGCTGAAGTTTAGTCGGAGGGTCAAGTCGAACCGCGTGACCGTGAGAGACTGAACTGGCTTCCTCCGGGCCGAAGACCCCTGTCCACGTTGCGACGTTCTTGACTTGAACCAACACCGCCAGTACCAAGGCAGAACTACTCATTCGGCGACTGCGTTCGATACATCTTTTTTTCTGCTAACTCCTTCCTTGTCTCGTCTCCGAGGTTGAGAGAGAATGGCCCGAATGCTGGAGGGCTTGTGGAAGAAATAGTGGCTTGAACGTTAGGCACATCTTCATATCCCTCACGCTGCCGCACAGCGAGCTTCGAGGGAAACGTAACCCGAGGTCAAGCAGCGTCCGGCGGCCGCTGCGTATGTGCGAGCACTCTTTCAAAGTCGTAGGACAGGCCTGCCCGTGGTCTATTGAAGACAGTGCATTGCATTGAACCCACCCATTGAAAGCGCTTATTCCTCGCTATGATCACCTCGCCGAGCTGCTTCCCCCATCGCGCGTTCCTCTGCGGGCAACGACTTGGCCACGAACGATCCGCGGCCTCCGGATCCAGGTGAGCTCTCCCTCGGTCAACTCGTCGATCATGACGCACGAAGTTCACTCTCTTGCAGGAACGGGGATTGCGGGAAGGAACATAATTGCGGACGAATGCGGCAAGGGACACCTGCACGCGGGCGGGCTGCGTCCGCACGTCGGGCCGCGTCGAGGACGTATTTCGCGCTGGTCGTGTTCCTGGCGTGGCGAGGCGGTCGACCTTCGAGGATTTTCTCGAGGTATAGGAGGCTCGCTGTAATTGGGGTGCCCGCTCGTTGCGCTGTGCGTGCCCGTACGAGCGAGCGGGTGTCCCGTGCGTAACTATGCGAACGGCGGTAGCGCTGGAGAGTATATAAGACGGGGCGGGAGGCGGAGAAGAGCAAGCCAGCAGCTTTACTTCCCTCCTCAACTTCATCCGAACTTCTAACGATGGTCTCCCGCGTCGCGTCTGCGCTCGCCCTCGCTGCCGCCGTCTCGGCGCGCAAGATGACGGTGAGTTTCATTCGCCATTCGTAGGCTCAGTGGCGAATGCTGAATGGTGCCTAGGTGTACAACAACTGCCCGTTCACGATTTGGCCGGGCATGTACACGAACCCGCAGCTCAACACTGAGTTCCCGGACCACCCTAACGGCTGGGAGGCGCCTGCCTACTCCTCGGTCACCTTCAACGTGCCTGACCACTGGACCTCCGGTCGTATCTGGGTAAGCTTTTGTTTGCCCAAGTCCATTGTCAACGCTCATAGTCCTATAGGGCCGCCGCGACTGCGACTTCTCCTCCGGCTCGACCGAGCCCTCGACCTGCGTGTCCGGCGGCTGCCTCGGCGGCCTCGTCTGCGACAGCAACGCCGGCACCGGCGTCCCGCCCGCCACCGTCGCCGAGTGGACCCTCGGCGATGTTCAGGGCCTCGACAACTACGACGTCTCCCTCGTCGACGGCTACAACCTCCCCATGCGCATCGACAACTCCGGCGGCTGCGGCGTCCCCGACTGCCCCGTCGATCTCGGCCCGAACTGCCCGGACAACCTGAAGGGGCCGTTCAATGCGGACGGGTTCCCGGTGGGGTGCAAGAGCGCGTGTCTGGTGGACCCGAATCCGTCGAATTCGCCGGCGTGCTGCAGTGGGCAGTGGGCGGGTGGGCCGCAGGACTGCCCGAGCTCGGGGTCGTCGTCGTACGACTACTTCAAGAGCAACTGCCCGAACTCGTACGCGTACGCGTATGACGAGCCGTCGGGCACCGCGCTCTGGTACTGCGATGCCAACAAGGCTGTTGGTGAGTGTCTTCGCTTCTTGATCTTCGAAGATCTCGGCTGACGGGTACCGCAGACTGGACCCTCACATTCTGCCCTTAAATCTTCACCAACGAACTTCACGACCCGGGATGCACTGGAGGGTACAAAAGGACGGATGTCTATACTGCACTTATCTAAATAATGGGCTCTTGTGGACAAATGGCAATTATTGCATAGTATATGGACGTGACGAGCGCGATCGTGAGCTACAGAGTACACGGGATACGAGCTACAACATACACGGAAGACCATTACGGCGTAGGTATCCAGTTTACACCTTGAATGCACTCGCGGCGAACGCCACCGAGTCCGTGTTGAACGCATGGACGCGCGGGAAGGTATCGAAGGTGAAGCGCTTCAACCCGGCCAGCTCCATCCACTCCTCAAGCTCAGAGCTCGCGAAGCCGTGCTTGTGCACGATGGTGGTCTTCGCCTTCTCGAGGACCTCGTCGCTCATCGGGAGTTCGCTCTTGGCGTGCTGCTGGTGTTTGTGATGGTGGTGGCCGTGCGAGGGTTGTTCGCCCTCTGGCTGGCCGTGCTGGTGCATAAGGGATTCGTGGCCGCCGCTGGCGAAGTCAGTGACGATGAGCTGGCCGCCTTCCTTGAGGAGCTTGCCGAGCGAGACGGTCATGTCCTTCGGGGAGTCGAAGTGGTGGTAGGCCGCGCAGCACTGCGAGACATGGATATCAGCAAGCTGGAGCATTCAGACAGGTATGTAGGAGACGTACGAAGATGACGTCGAACTTCTGCCCGTCGAACTGGGTTTCCGGCGGGATCGTCCCATCGATAACTTTCGAGGTCATGTTGGGTGCCTTGAGCTTTTCAAACTCGCCCAGCATGCCTTTGCTGATGTCTGCGCCGACGATGCTCTTGCAGAGTGGTGAGACCTCGAGGGAGACAACGCCTGCAATTAACTGAGTTTATGGCCATCGCTCGAAGGGGAAATTAGCGTACCCGCGCCACAGGCATAGTCGAGGACCTCGGTAGTGTTGGGATCAAGGGTAGCAGCCCTGATGATAGCGAATGCATTACTAGATCTAGTGCGTCAGAGGCTGAATCTGCAAGCATCGAACCCAGAGCAAAGGACGTACAACTTCGTCAACAGCATCAAATCCCGCTTGAAAGCAGGATTCTTATAGAAATGGACCGCCTTATCATCATAGTACTCCGTGTTGGCTTCAAGTGCGCTGGTGGCCATATTTCCTTGAGCGAGACGCCTAGGTAGACTGAGGAAGAGAGGCTTGCGAGGTGCGGTGGTGGTGTTTGTTGTGGTGATGTTTGTGAGGCATGGTCGCAGAGGTATATATACAAGGAAGCTCAGCCGGCAAGGTGCTCAGTGAGAGGTACGAAGAGTCGTTGACACTGTCGCGCTGACGGTGTAAACCAGAGATAGGCGCCCAACTGAACAGAGGCGTGACCGCCGGGTCCTCACGATCAGCGCGTGATGACTTTGAGGGTCCTCCGCCATCTTCCGTCCCACCGTCATGGCGGCCACATCCGCGTCGGCTGTCCCGAGCTCTGCTTTCGTTGAAGTCGAGCATTTTTCTGGAAATACAGAGTGTCGAGGCTCGCCGTAAGATAGATATTTGGCATGGCCGGCTGCTATCTCAGCTGGGCGCTCATTTGGCGCTGTTTACGTTGCGGTTTCATGTGACTGTATAGCCTCGAAGTCTACGCCTTGCCTTTTCTTCTATCACTAACCGTGAGCGATTGTCGGTCCTTCTCGACGGCAGGAATACCCATCGTATATCTTAAAGGTCCGCCATAGTCTCTTTTGTCTTCAGAGCGCTCATTCGCGCCAGACCAAATGACACTCGACTAACACCATAATGACCAACGAATCCCCTCCTGATAGGACTTCAGAACGTGTAGATACACAAAGCACGCCAGCTCGTCGGAGAGATACAAGTCCTCCAGGCGCTGCGAGGAGGAGCGTCTTTGGGATCAGGCAGAAAACTCGTCATCAGCGGCCTGGTAAGTAGTGGCAGCGTTCCCTCGAAGAGCCTAATCCTGATCGCATCTGGCTAGGCAATTCATATGATTATGAAGAGAAGTACGACGAGGATGCGTATGGCGAAGAACTGGGACCTAACGCCCGATTTTGGCACGTTTTGCTCGACGAAGGGCGCGTGTATGATGCGGATATGGTGGAGAGCTGGCGCGATACGCTGGATGTACTCCTTGTCTTCGTTAGTATCCTCCAACCCCTTACTCGTTCGCTACTGACTTGTTGTCCCAGGCTGGCCTCTTCTCATCTGTGGTGACGACCTTCGTCGTACAGTCATCTCAGGCATTGCAGACCGACTATGCGCAGATCTCTGTGACCCTACTGTCGGAGATGATTGCGGTACAACGAGCGTGGGCGAACGGCTCCTCAGCGAGCGACGTTCCCCGCTCGCACATCTCCCTCAACGCCGTGTCTGCGTCCAAACTCGACTACTGGTTCAATGGCTTGTGGTACATGAGCCTAACTCTCAGCCTCTCCGTCGCGCTTATGGCCGTGCTTGTCAAGCAATGGCTCCAGGTAGATCTGACTTTTGATTGGGCCACGGCCTGACTGACTCTATATAGGCATACCAAAGCCACGTCTCCGGAACGCCCAAGCATCAGGCACTCATCCGCCAATTCAGACTCATCGGCGTGGAGCGATGGAATGTCCCACTTATCGTCGGTCTCTTACCCATGCTTCTTCACGCATCACTACTTCTCTTCTTCGTAGGTCTATCATTCTACACGCTCTCACTCGACACCACAATAGCCTATTCGGTCATCGCGCTCGCCGTTACAGCGTATTCGCTCTACATCGTCGCGAACGTCCTGCCAATGTTTGACCCGCAGTGTCCGTATAAGACCCCGCTATCGCAAACCGGCTCGCACCTCCTATGGAGGGCGCTTACTAGGGTGCATGGATGGGCACGCCGCCTCGAGCAGGATGGCCTGCCGGGCCCGCCATCGTCTGGTCAACCGTCGGATTCAGCATCTCGCGCCCGCCGCTGGACGATGTTGGCGGGGGCGCGGATTCTATCGCGTTTGAAGGAGTTCACACGCTTCCTTCCACCGTCGGCTGAGTGGACGTCCCGGACCCGTGAAGCGACTGCCGTGACCCGCGACGAGATCTCCCTCATGATCGACTCCCTCACCTCGGCACACGCGACGACCTCGAACCCCAGCGCCGTCAACATCACTGTACAAGCCATTTCCGGCCTGCCCTCCGGCGTTGTCGACAAGCCCATATCGCACGAGGGCATGCTGGACGAAATCCTTTCGCGTCTGGAGGTCCTCTCAGAAAGCCGTATTGCGGAGGATGGCCGGTACAACACTCGGGAGCGCCTGGCGCGGAGCTTGTTGTTCTTCGCCATCCCGGATGATGCGCGGACGAGGCGCCGGATTGGCGAGGCCGTCTTTTGTTTGGACGTTGCGGTCGTGCTGCATGGGGTAGCGCCTGATACCGCGGAGCTGCAGGGCGCCGTTCTAGCGCTCGCCGCGAGTGATTGCTTCGAAGGTCGCCTGAGTCTCCTCTCCACGGACACCATCGACAGACTACCCTTCCTCTACGCCTCGCCACCATCATCTCTCCGTCTTCGACCGGCAGTGTCGAAGCGCGCGCTTCAGTTCTTTGCGCAAGGGGCTGAGATCTCGCGAAGGAATGCAGTGCATCTAGCGCTCTTCTTGTGGCGGCGAGCCGAAGGGAACTACACTACGAAGCTGTCGAGACTGCTATCGGACGATGATCTCGTGCAGGCTATGTCGGATACGCACGGGAGAGGGGAGGGTTTGAACGTGCTTCGCGCGGTACATGGGCTCTTGTGTGGGCGCAAGTGCTCGGATCTGGATATTGCTCATGTACGTACAGGGTGCGGGTGCTACTGGGTATCGCTGGCTGACCAGAATCTCAGGACCCTATATTACACGAAGGCCTGCTCCCGCACCTGCTCCGGATGGCGTTCGAGAGACTCGCGGGCGCCGCCGAGGAGTACGAGCCGCAGCGTATAGCCCATAACGAGAGGCAGTTCTACGTCGACCTCCACCATGACGAGCTCCAGTTTCTGTCATCCATCGTCAGGATTGCGCTTACGGAAGAGCAGGCGTGGGACTTATTTGGGACGATCACGAGGTTGGTCAAGCTGCCGCTGTGGAGGCTTGAAGCTTGCGCGGACTTGCTCCACGTGTACCACCGGCAGGCATGCACGCCGTCGTGGGCTGCGAGGCCGCTTTCGCAAACCCTCGTTGGCTTGCTCTCGAGCCCTCCAAGCGGGGATCGAGCGCATGTCAAAGGCGTTACGTCCGCCCTACGGCAGATCGCGGTCATTTTCGAGCGATGTCCGTACGAGGCGCTGCAAACGACGATTGAGGACGATATCCTTCTCGCGCTCAGGCCGTACTCGCGACTCAATGTCCAGGAAGACAAAGAGACACCACCGTACGTCGACGCGACTGAGGTATTGGCCGACATTCTTTCGGCGTACTTCGCGGGAATCTCGAGCGCTTGCGGTGGCGGCGACGACGACGACGAAGCCATCGGTGTGCGCGCTCACTTCGACTATCTGACGCGCAGCGACAACCCCGACGACGATCATAGCCGCTTGACGTGGTGTCTTAGTGTGGACCTTCTCATCGTGGGGAGCTCCAACGGCGAGCAAGTCCATGCGCTGCATCAGTCCCTCCTGCGACTGGCAAAGCACACATCGGAATCTTACGCTACGAGTTGGGCCGCCGCGCTTGCAGTCATTGAGTTTGACGGAACGCTCGCCGCGAGCCCTCTTTGCGACGCCCTTCACAGTGAGCGCGGGATACGGGCGTATCGTGACCTACTCGATGCGACGTCTTCTGTTGTGGTCGTCGCAGGTTGCGAGTCATCGCGGGTCAACGCCGCTGCGGTAGTAACGCTGGACCAAGGAAGGTACCCTAGGGATCAGCAGCAGGGAGGGGAGGACGAGGAAGACGAGGGGGATGAAAGAACTTTATGCTCAGACTCAGGCGACCAGGTTGATACTGAGCAGTAGAAATGGCAGTTGCTGACTTAGCCGATGGGTCCGTGTTTGTGACTGTTATTGTTCATGAAACCGGCGTATGCCGCTGGCTGCGCCTCCAACCCGTTCATCATCATGCGAAACCGCAACGTCTGCAAGGCACATGCCTTGGCTTTCACCTCTGACCATCAGCGTTCTCGGTGAATTGCCTTCATTGGTAGCAAGATAGAGGCAAGGTCAGTCGACTACAGTCAGTGTCGGCAGCTCAAATTGTGGCTCAAATGATTGCTAGGCTCTAGAGATTAATAAGTCCACATCATAATGCTTGACACGGCTTCCGATCCCTCAGCGCAGGTTGAGAGTCCAGCTACGGATGAGCAGAACGGCAAGATTGACGGTCTCTTCGACAGGCCGAAGAAGGAATCTGCAGCTGGCCAGCAAACAGGCCGTAAACCGGCAAAAGCTGGTGAGCATTCTCGAGGATGATCAATACGTGCGCGCTCACATGCAATGAGCCAATCCATATGACTACGAACAGAAATACGACGAGGATGTCTATGGCGAAGAACTAGGGTCCAACGCGCGTTTTTGGCACGTTCTCCTTGATGAAGGGCGGGTTTACGATGCGGAACTGGTCGATGGCTGGCGAGATACCCTGGACGTGCTCCTAGTTTTTGTAGGCCATCCTGCGAATAAGATTTGCACCTCGCTAACACTACCGAAGGCCGGTCTGTTCTCCGCGGTAGTGACGACGTTCGTTGTCCAGTCGTCGCAAGCATTGCAACCTGACTACGCGCAAATATCGGTCTCGCTTCTGGCTGAGATGCTTGCGATGCAGCGCGCTTGGGCGACCGGCTCCTCTATCGATGATGTCCCACGCTCTAGCGTGGCGTTGGACGCTGTCAGCGCGTCTGCCCTCGACTACTGGTGCAATGGGCTGTGGTATATCAGTCTGTCGCTCAGCATGTCTGCGGCTCTCATGGCTGTGCTCGTCAAGCAATGGATTTTGGTAGGTGGAGCTTATGCGATGTCGTAGCACTCACTGACTTGCCCCGTAGGCCTACAACAGCAACATATCTGGGGCCCCCAAACAGCAGGCCCTCGCTCGTCAGTTCCGCCTCATCGGCGTCGAGCGCTGGAACGTCCCGCTCATCGTGGGCCTCCTTCCCATGCTCCTTCACATATCACTGCTCCTATTCTTCGTCGGGCTATCCCTCTACGTCTTCACGCTCGACTCGGCCATAGCGTGGATCATCGTCGCGCTCGCCATCGCCGTGTACTTACTCTATCTGGTCGCAAACATCTTGCCGATGTTCGACAGCCAGTGTCCGTACAAGACGCCCCTCTCTCACTATGGGTACATCGGCCTGCGGTATGCGCTCAATGGCCTATTGGGATGGGTCCGCCGGATCGAACCTGACGACCTCCCCGCGCCATCGACTTCCACACAGTCCTTGTCTCCGATCGCGCGCGTGCGTCACTGGGGATCGCTCGCGCGCAGTTCAGGCGCGTACTTCCTTGCACCTGTCTCGCGGCTGCTGTTGGCGTCCACCGCGTCGACGCCGCGAACTCGGGAAGCCCTCGCCATATCTCGCAACGAGACTCCTCTTCTGATCGAGTGTTTGACTTGGGTTCACGCGACGTCCTCCAACCCCAGCGCCGTCGGCATCACCGTGCAGGCGATATCTGGCTTGCCCGCGGAGGCCGCCGTAACCCCGCTGGTGCACGACGAGATGTTCAGCCAGATTCTCCAGCGCCTCGAGACCATCATCCGTACGCCGGATGACGAGGAGATGTGGACCACTTGGGAGAGACTTCTGCGTAGCCTTCTCTTTCTTACGGTGCCCGACCGAGAGGAGGTGCGACTCTTTATCGTGACTCGCAGCTGCCTTGCGCTCGTGCAACATCGACGGGCTTCGGCGCAGCTGCAGGGCGCAGTCCTAGCGCACGCTACCGACGCGGACGACCTCCACCGCATCACAGCGGCGTCCGCCAACGACGTGTTACCGCTGCCGTTCATCCACGTCTCTTCACCGGAGGAGCTACGGCTACATCCCGCGGTCTGGGACCGGGTACTGCCTTACCTGTCCCAGGATGCAGACCTCTCGCGCACCGACGCCGTCCACCTTGCCATCTACATCTGGCAGCATGCCGAGTCGCGTCTCGAGACGAACGTGAAGAGCCTGCTATGGGCTAGCGACGTCAGCAAGCGTGTAGCAGACGCGCCGCCTCAGGATGTCCGTCTGGACTTTATGTTCGCGATACATGGAATACTGTGCGGGAAAAACTGCACGGAGGGGTCGGGCTCTGATGTACGTGGGACTTGGCTGTTGCTAACGACGTAATGCATGCTAACATATATCTCAGCTCGAAGAGATCGTTAAGGAACTATTGCCGCATCTGCTCCGGGTCGCCTTGGAAGGTCTCGCGAATGCCGCCCCAAAGTTGGACGCCGACTCAGGAGAGCCTTCGCGCAGGGAGTTCCATGCCGAACTCCATCGTAAGGAGCTCAAATTCCTGCACGATATCTCAGTGGGCCTTTCGGCGACCTCATCCGACGCCCAAGTGGAGAAATTTGTCGGGACGATATCCAGGCTCGTCGAGGTGTCGTTCTGGCCTCTCGACTGCCGCGCAGGGCTGCTGGACTTCTTCTCGACTCCGCCTTATCCTGCAGTCCGGCCTCTGATGCGTGCCCTTGTGTACCTCCTGAACACCTCTTTGGAGGAACGGTGGCGCGCGGAAAGCATGTTCCGGCAGCTGTTCAATATCGTGGCAAGCCGGCCGGACGAGGCGGTCGATGTGATTCTCGAAGACGACGTCCTTGCCTCGCTCTGGCCACATTTCAAGCTCGTCGTTGCAGAGGACAGGGTCCAGTCGGCGCCAAACCAATTCGATGGATTCCTAAGAATCCTTTCGACGTATCTGTGGTATATCGTCACTGTGCTTCCCGACGAAGACGTTGCGCGTCACTTCAAATACCTAGCGCGCTCTGAAAACCTGGCAAAATCTGACGAGGCGGCCCACAATCACTTGATATGGTTCATATTGCTCGACATTCTCGCCTCAATCGACCCGAATGACGAGAATTCGTTCCATGCTGCCCTGTCCCAACTCGCTCTCCGGACGTCAGTATCGCAAGCGACAATTTGGGCCGACGCTCTGTCGTCTGTCGTCCTCTACTGGCGCTTCGCTATGCCGCCCATAGGGGACAGCATTGGCATGGAATCTGGGAGACGAAGGTACCATGAACTTGCGAATGTAGTAATTTCCGGTGCACCCGCAGCTGCGGAAATGAGGCTGCCGGAATGGGAGGAGTAGATGTGAGAAACAGGAGCCACTCGCATAGGAAAATTCGACATTCAGTAGCAATGAAAGGTTATGGCGAAGATGGAGTCAGAAGTGGTAGCCAGCGACACCTTGAAGATGCTATTTTCCCAGAAAGTCTCAAGCAACTAAGCCCTTCTCTCTGAATGTCGAGGCTTAGGGATGCCTCAACTGTTTTTGGCCAAATCGGGAAGGCATCGAGTGCTCAGTTGAGTACCGGCTACCACCGTTAGCCGAAGCCGGTTTAGCGCCGAAGTGTCATGATCGGCGCGTCATTGGCAAGCGAGCTGGACTGTCTCCTCGACTTTCACCTGCATCGTCTTCATTCCTCAGTCTTCCTTTCCTTCTTTCCTTAGGGCCGGCAACCTTCTTCGGCGACCACATCCTTTTCCGCATCGTTCAAGTTTCAGCAGATCGCTTGAACGCAGCTTGAACCGAACAACTACTCGAACACTCTTACCGCGACTATCTGACGCGCGGCGTTTGAGCATCATTCTTCACTTACGGCGCCTCGCATCTTGTGTCCCTTCTGCACGAACTACCATGGGAATTTCCTGGAGCAGCGCGTCAACCGCGACCACAATCCACTACGCAGAGAAGCCCGCGCTCATCCCAGTACGCGAGGAAGTAGACGCGGCGCAAGGCGAGGGGGAACTAGATCTGCGCACACTCGTCGAGAAGCGCTGCCCGAGTCTGCACAAGCCGTTCGTGCCCGCGTGGTGGTTACCAAAGTGCGTGGTTGACTGCGCTGTACGGAACGCGATGCTGACCCGGCGATTGTAGTGGACATGCACAGACGCTCTACTGCGTTTTGGGCGATTTTACCAAGTCGGACAAGATGCGGTATCAACGGTGCGTGTCCTGCAAAATCACCATGCTCGGTACTGATCATCGAACAGGACATTCCTTCGCATGAAGGAAGGCGGCACAGTGTACGCAGCTCGCTACTTCCTCCGTTCCCGCGCCCGCTGACACGTCGCCTGACAGTGCATTGGACTGGGCACCTACAGATCAAGAGTCCCTCCCTGACGACACACCTATCATCGTAGTCAAGCATGGCCTGACGGGCGGTATGTGCATGCTTGCGGCGCGCGCTATCCCCGCTGACCCTCGACCCAGGATCCTACGAGGCCTACGTGCGCTCGATTCTGTATACTGCGACCAAGCCCAAGAGTGAAGGTCAGATATGCTACCCCCGGGCTAGACTGAAGCTGACTGTCTTTCAGGTGGCTTGGGATATCGCGCCGTTGTCTGTAATTTCCGAGGATGTGCAGGAACACCCGTCACCTCATCACAGCTCTACTCAGCGGGCTACACGGATGACTTGAGGTGTGTTCGCATTGGAGAAGACTCGACTGACGATTCGCTGATGCTCTTCAGGCAAGAAGTTATGTACATCCGGCACCTCTACCCGAATGCACCGCTGCTCGGCATAGGCTTCAGCCTCGGTGCGAACGTCCTCACGCGCTACCTCGCGCAGGATGGGGAGCACAGTCGCTTGGTCTCCGGATGCGCCCTCGCTTGCGTACGTCTCCCAACTTCCTTGTCACTTACTACCCTAACAACCCCCCTCCTCCAGCCCTGGGACCTCGCCTCCAACAGCGACGGCCTCGTCTCCACCTTCCTCGGCACCAACATCTACTCCAAAGGCATGGCCCGCAACCTCCTCCGCCTCGTCGCCCGCCACCGCGACGCGCTCAAAAAGGACCCCACGCACCCCGCCGCCACCCTCGTCGACCAGGTCCTCGCCCTCCGGCACCCCACGCTCGAGGCCTTCGACGAGGTCATCACCAGCCAGATCGGCGGGCCCCCGCCCGAGTGGCCCTTCCCCAGCGCGCGCGCGTACTACACGCACTGCTCCTCGCACCACGTCGTCAAGGACATCCGCGTGCCGTTCCTCGCGATCAACGCCGCGGACGACCCGGTGGTGACGCGCGTGCCGATGGACGGCGGGGGGAACGGGATGGTCGTGATGGCGCTGACGCCGTATGGGGGCCATCTGGGCTGGTTCGAGGGCGGGGGGACGGTGCCCGGGGGGACGACGCGGTGGGTGAGGGAGCCCGTGTTGGAGTGGATGCGGATGTGTGGGGAGGAGGTGGTGCATGGGAAGTTGAATAGGAAGGAGAGGAGGGTGTATGTGGATGAGGAGGGGTGGGTGAGGGAGGAGGGGAATGACCACCTTGGGTGTAGGAGGATTGAGGGTGGAGGGATTATAGATGGGAGCAAGCAGCAGAACGTTGGGGAGGATGGTAAGTTGCAGGGACTATAGACCATCTTGATCACCGGTAGACCTTGTAGATATAGATGAATATAATCTAGACTGTAGACTTGCTCATCAGCATCAGTTCCGATTACATTCATCTCGGACAGCTCTCTGGGATGACTCCCAGAAATCGGGCACTCAAAGCCTTCCTGATTCGGCCAAAAGCGCATCGTTTCGGTCAACTCTCGACTTGTGTCTCGCAGACGTTGCTTTGCCGACGCAAGGAGATTCTATATATGCACAACAGAACAAGCCCCTCCAGATATTCAGGACAAGCACACTAAAACGAGAGTAGATCCGTACTGAGATAGACGTGAGTATGCAATGCAAAAAGGGCACCAACCATCATGCAGATGAACGGCGCAAAATGTAAGATAGATCGAAAGAGGCGCTCAGGCGCCGGAAATCAGTACGAGTAGGAGTAAGTAAGGTGAGAGGCCGTAAGTAAGGGGAAGGCCGTAAGTAAGGGAAAAGGCCGGTGGTGCAGCGCGCGTAGCGGTGGAATATCGAATGTGTACAAACAGAAGCGGGTTCAGCAGAAGCGTCGACAGGCTTAGCTGCACCCAAAGATCTTGCACCGCGAGTGTCGCAACCCGCGCGACTATCGCGCGTGCGCCGGCTCATAAATTATCGCGTACCTATGATACACGGGTGGACGTGTGTCGTCGCCGTCGTGTGGGGCGTGGGGGCCGCATCTGAGTAGCTCAAAGCAGGCCGAGGATCCCGACCGGGGCGGGCTCCTCGCTGGTTCGCTGGCCTTCGGGCATGCCCTGGGGCACGGAGGGGAACTGGTCGACGAGCGCGGGGTCGAAGGACACCGAGGACGGCGACGTTGTCGTCGAGGACCACGACGCCCACGACTGCCGCCGCTGGGGCGTGTCCGGCTGAGCCAGGTGGGCGCTCTGACCTTGCTGCGTCGCGAGCGGAGCCGGAACAGCCACAAACGCCCCAGGAATCGTCGCCGGCGCCACCACCGCGGGCACCTCCATCCGCTTCGGCTGCGCCCTCGCCTTCGCCGTCGCCGTCGACTCGCCCGACCCGCGCCTCGCCCGCGGCGGCGTGCTCGTCACCAGGTCCTCCGCCGCGAAGCTCGGCATATCGCTCGCGTCGAAGCTCGGCATGTCGCCCTCCTCCCACTTCGGCGGCACGATGTCGATGCTCGGCGTCGCGCGCACGCTCTCCTCGCCCGCGCGGCTCACGTTGCTCTTCACGCGGCTGCGGCTCCCCGGCCAGATCTTGTCCGCGAACCGCTTGCGCACGCTCCCGCTGCTGTGGCTCTTCACGCTCGGCGCGCGGCTCGTGCTCTTGCGCGGGAACGCGACGCCGAGGTCGCTGCCCTCCGCGCTGCCGTCGAACTCGGCGCTCTTGTTCGCGGACATCATGGAGGCGTTGTCGGACGTGTCGCTGGGGCCGACGTACATGCTGTGCCGGATGGCGGAGAACGCGGACGAGCTGCGGGTGGACAGGCTCCGGAAGGTGGAAAACCGCTGACGGTGACCATCGGCATCGATCGCGGGCATGGCCGAGGGGGGTGTCGAGGCGGACGTCTTCGCACGACCAAGGGTGGAAGTCGACACCTTGGGCGGTGGTGTCGGAGGGGCAGAGCCAGGGCCAGGTGGAGGCTGCAGCGTATCCGAAGACGACGCGGCATTAGCAGCCACTGGCTTGGGTGCTACAAGAGTAGGCTCCGGCGATGGCGTAGTCGTAGCAGTCGCCGAGGGTGTGGCAGGAGTGACGGTGGGCAGGGGCGGCACCGGCTCTTCTGTTGTCACCGACGAGATACTCCCCGTCGTCCGGCTTCTCCGCACGCCGACCTTCGCAAGTGGGTTCTTGAACGTCCGTTTCCGCTTCGTCCGCCCACCGATGCTCGCACCAACCGGTAGGACCATCTCGGGCTCTGCCTCGCTTTCGCTGGGCTGTTAGCGACAGTTAGTATAGCGTCAGCACCTCACGTAGACAAACTCACTGCGGACATGACAGCCTCCTCTTCCTTGTGCGCTTGTTCGGGCTCAGGCTTCGGCGCTGGAGTCTCGTCCGGTAGTACACCCGCGCTCAGCTGCTCCTCCAACATCGCCGCCTGCCCCAACAACGACGCGAGATCGCCCAGACCCGGCGTCGAAGGGACTTCTTCGCTCACAATCGTGGTCGCTGGAACCGCTTTCGGTTTCGGCGGCTCAGGCGGTGGCGGTGTGCACTTTGACTGCTCGCGCACACGAGCGTGTACAACAGCGCGGAAGCCCCGCTCGCCAGTCTGCGCGCGGAAATTAGGCGTATGCGAGAGGGTAATGGACCGCCCGACACGGTGGGTGGGAGTGGTAGGCGTGTCCTGGCTGGCTCCGCGGACGTGAACGGGCGGAGGTGGTGGCTGGACGGTGAGAGGTTTCGAAGTAGTGGCGCGCTCGGCCGTCTGGACGACACCCGGGCTCCCTAGAAGAGAACGAGGCGTATCGAACTCAAGCATGCTCATTGGCCGCGAGCGCGTCGACGTATACGAAGCGCGAGTGGGCGTGTGCGGCGCTTCCTCCTCCTCATCAATGTTAAATGAAGAGTTAGGCGTGTATGGGACGTCAGCCGGCGGCCGCGGGGGCATAACTTGAATGTACTGAGTCTGGGACTCTCGTTTCTCCTGGCGGGACGTAGGAGCAGCACGGGTATCGGAAGGTGGAGGATTAGGGACTTTCGGCGTGGATGTGTCGTCCGCGGGGGATGAGGTAGAGGTGGGTATAGGAAGCTCAGCAGTGGACAGCGAGGGCAGGACACCATTCGCCTTCGGTGACGCGGGCGTCGCGCTCTCGATCGCTTGGCCGTCGCCAGTCGTGAGGGGCGGCTTAACCGGTTGCTGATGCATCTCCTCTGGGTCTTCCGTTATTGCGCCCTCGGGATGGGAGAAGCTCGAGCCGCCAGTGACATGCGGGGAGAGCATACTGCCCGTGTTCCCGCCCGTGTTCATGGGCACGAGCCAGCTGATGTTGCTCCCGCCCGTGTGCATGGGCGTCAGCATCGGCCCGCTCGACCCCGTGTGCTGGGGCGCGATGCCCTGCGAGGTCCCCGTGTGGTTCGGCGTGACGCGCGCGCGCTCGCGCGCCTCGCGCTGCTTGGCCTTCTGCTCCGCATGCCGTGCACGATCGAGCGCGGCGGCGAAGGACGTACTCCGTTGCCGCAGGTCCTTCGCGAGCTTGGGAGGCGTCTCGGGCGGGGACGGTGCCGGGGATGTAGACGTAGACGTAGACGTCGGCACCGGCGGCGGCTTGGGCACCTCAGGCTCGCTCGCGAAGGGTGCCGAAACACTGCGCGTTCCCTTCGCACCGCGCGGCGGGGGTCCGAGGCCGGGTGCCGCGCTCTTGCCTGTCAGCTGTGGTTCCAAAGGACCTCCGGGGATAGGCGCCGCGCTGCCAAAGGCTGTCTTGGGCGCTGGAACGGGGCCCTTCTGCTCGAACTGGGCGACCTTTGATCTCAGAGAGCCCTGTGGGTTGACCGGTATCCCTGGTGTCGGGGAGACAGCGCGCGACTGGGTCGCTGCGCCTGCATTGAGGGCGGCAATTCGTTCCTTGAGGCTCGTGGGTTGATTGCGCTGGGCATAAGTCGTCCTGCGTCCCGTCAGTGCTAATCCTGCGGATCGTACAGGCTACGCACATTGGGAATCAAGGTAAGGAGCGACTATGGCCAGGTTACAACCGTCCAGCGTCTTGTAACGGCAGGAAAACGCCAAAAGTGGGCTGAAAAGGTCCGCAGCTTGTCGTAAAGAGGAGCGCTGGGGTTAGGAAAGAGTCAAGAGGCGCAAATGATGCTGCGTTGCAGGAAAAGGGTAGCAAATCCGGTGTGAGATTACGGCGACCTCGGATCAGCGCAGCCGAATGATGGAGACACCCGGCCACGTGCAGAGTCCTGCTGCTCTGTGAGGCCCTGCTTGCTCAGAGAGGACAGGGAAAGTATGCTGGCGGATGGGCAGGAGATATGAGTGGTCGTCAGGACCAAGAAACGAATCAGAGTTGAGGTTCTATGGTGAGCGGGAAGTTCAACTTCATCACGTGCGAAGACGGAAGGCGCCACCGCTTTCCATCTTTAGCCTACGGGCAATTTACGGACTTCAACATGACACTTGCAACTTACGGCGACAACCTGCGGGCGGGATTTCTTCGCGTCAAACCTCGCTGCATGGTTGGCAGGCTCCAGCAACCTGGTATACTTTGTACGGCCAAAAGGTACGAGAAAAAGGATACAAATTCATCGCCCATCTATGCGTTCGAGACCTCTGGCATCTTGCGAACCCATTGCCTGTTCTTCAGCTCGTCCACCATGAACTTCGCAAAGCCCTTCCTCGACAACTTCAGTCCAAGTCTCTCATCCCCGATATAGCCTGCCACCGTGTCCGTCCTATCCTCATGCGTCAGATACGGCACCCGCACCATCGTCCACTCGATGTCCTTCCCCTCCGGCCCTCGCAAGAGCTCGCCCAGCGCGCGGGTCTCCTTGTATGCCGAGTTGATGAGCAGGTACACGGACAGCACCATCGCCTTGTGTCCGAGGCTGAAGCCATCGTGCTCCGGGTCCGGCGCGGACGCCGTCCCGAGGACGAGGAAGCGCTTGATGCCCCGCTCGCGCATCAGCTTCAGCAGCCTGCCGTAGAACTTGGCGATCGGCGTGTTTTTCGGGTGGGAGGGGCCCATGGGGCCGAGGGCGGACAGGATAGCGTCGACGCCCTCGAGGGCGCGCTCAAGCGCGGCGGTGTCCTCGAGCGTACCCTCGACGACAGTGATAGCGGGATTCGACTTGATCTCCCCCGGCAGCTTCTGCGGCGACCGGACGTAGAGTACCAGTTGCACATCAGGAATGTCCTTGAGCGCAGTGCGCACGAGCTCGAGACCCGAAGGCCCCGTGGATCCGAGGATGAGAAGGCGGGTCATCTTTCGTAGGTGGTACTGCTGGTGGTAACGGTGGCTGGTGGTTGTGGGGGCTGATGGAGACCTAGCTGCGCGAGTTGTGCAAGCTTATAATGCTTGCCCGCAAGACCCACATCGTCTGGCTTGTACAATAAGCTCTGCTCATATTTTCCGACGAACAGCTTGCCCCTATCCAGGAGGCCGTGCGATTTCCGCCTCCAGCGGGATATGCGACTGCACTGTCAGCGGCCCCTCAAGTGCCCGTCAGGGGCCAGCCAAGACGGCGCAATAGGATGGAGTGCGAACTGAAGTCCCATCTGCACTCGGGATTAGACCCAGCAAGCTACGATAACATGCAATTCAGTTGTCATTGTTCCCAATCAGGAAACTCTTGTCTCGGGCTCTCTGTATTTGCTCCCGGTCGTCCACTCCCCCAACGAAGCTAAAACTCGGAGCCTCCATTCTTTCCGTTGCAAACATTGAGAGACTCTTTGACATGGTCAAGGCAACTGAGTTGAGTCACGATGATGACGTGCATGTCCATAATCTCCTCATTTGGGAATCTTTGTTGCATTCAAGACTCGGACGCACTTGTCTCCTCGTTTGGGCTTGCGTATGTGATGCATGGATGTGCTTAGATGTGATTTTAGGTCAAGCGAAATGCAGGAACGCACGCCGACCTGGTGCATCGATGCGATCGATTTTTGCTGCACCGCCGCATGTCGTTGTTCTTTGTGGCATTCATCTATTCGCACGGTCCAAAAGACAACATTTTGTCGCTGTTGTTGAGCATCTGGGCAGTGCGGTATCCATGACGATAACACCTTTTGTTGTGTTGTATTCCAGCTCCGACGACGGTGGTCCTCGCTACTCGACGCTCTGTAGGTCATGCCACACAACAGCCACACCATCCCCCCACGCATACCCACTGTAAGACCACAAGAAGCCCGGCGCCTCTCTTCCTCTTCACATCGAATCACCGACCTCAGCGCAACGTTGCCATAAGAAGCCACTCAGAAGGGGCTGTTACTCGCGCACGCGGCGCAGTTCAAAGGCGCGGACACGTGCCGAGTTCATAAACGCCCCACGGTATCACAAACGAGCACACACGCGCCCGCTTTGTCCAGCGCGCCTGACAGCCACAGCAACATACACAACATGCGTACCTGGGTCAAAGACCCGTTGTTGACCATCGATGAGGCCTTTGTGATCAGAGGCGCGGCCCTTATAATGGGCGACCCCGCTGCCGTCTGCCCCATCCACCAGCCCACCCAAAGGCGCCCCCGCACCCACCAAAGGAGCGCACTCTGGGACATTGGAGTCCGCACCCTGCAACCCAAAGACGCCCCGTCGCATCTCGCTACCCTCGGCCACCCGATTATCACCCCTAGTCCCGCGGTTATCATGTATTCCCCCACCTCCAGCATCGGCTCCCTCAAGCGCACCTCGACCCGCTACAAGCCCGCCACGCCCAAGCAGGACGTCGACCGCCTCCTCGACTCGGGCTACGCGTCCGACTCCATCGTCACGAAGGCGCGCCGCTACGACGGCGTGTACGTCGACAGCGCCGGCGAGCTGCACGACCCGCACTTCCGCGAGTTCCCCAGCCTCACCCACCTGTACGACCTGGAGCACAACCGCGCGCACCACCTGCTGCGCAACCCGGGCCGTGTGCGCATCGCGAGCGAGGAGGAGGACGAGATGTTCCTCAGCGATGAGCGCCCCTGTGGGTGCAAGCACCTGTGGGTGTGTTCCCGCCCCTGCGATTGCCCGCGCTCCATCTGCCCGGCCGCGGCGCGGCGCTCCCCGGCTCCGAGCGCGGCTCCTCAGCCTCCCATCGCATTCTCCGCGCCCCAGAAAAAGACGGAGCGCAAGTCGAGCATCTCCTCGGTCTTCTCGCGCAAGTCTGAAAAGTCCACGCATTCGAGCAGCTCGCACTCGCATCCTGCCCCCGACGCCACGGTCGCTGAGGAGGGCGAAGAGGGTGACACCACTCTCGTCGCCGACAAGGACACCGCCAGCGACTCGGAGCACAGCAGCGACCACACCCTGTGCAGCGACGGCGCCTCCTCGCCTGGCTCCAGCAAGCTCCGCCGCTTCAGGTCTGGCTCCGCCTCGGCGGTCCTCACGAAGGTCGCTGCGCAGGACAAAACCCGTTCCATGTCTGACCAGATGCGCGAGCAGTGGGTGGCCGCCTCCCTCCCTGTGCGCCTCGGTATCTTCCGTGCCGAGCGCAAGATCCAAAGGCGCCTCGCGAGCCTCTCCCAGCGCACCACTGGAGGAAAACCGTCGGACGCCTTCATTGCCGGCCGTCGTTCGCTTGATGCGGCATTCTGAACTATGCATCTTTCTCTCTTCTTTTCTTTCTCGTCTTTTGCCTCATTCTCCTATGCATTATGATACCCACACATATGGCTCACTTACCTCGCATGCACCTTCTTGGACACATTGTATTATTGACCGCACGTCTTTGGGATTTTGGATTGTATACCTGCAGGATTAGAGATATCAATTACAACATGGGTTTCTGGATACCACATTAGCGAGTGAACAAGTTCGAGGCAGCAAGCACGCACCAAGAACTTTTGACTACCTCAGAGAGCAACACTCAGTCGTCAGACCCATCTGACTCTACGTCCATCACACCGTCCTCCATCCGGATCTGGTCGACGCCCTGATAGGGCACCTTGTCCTTCATCCACCTGCCCCAGAGCACATCGATGCGACAGAGTCCCGCCGCTGTCGCGCTGGCCAACATGCTCGACCGCGCGAGGCCATTCCCTTGGTTCCACACCACCTTATGTACACCGACCTCAGGTGGCCAAGCACCGGTTCCGGCAGGAGTGGAACGCCTTTGGGGGACCTTCCCTCCCCTCTTCAGTCGGCTGTACGTTGGACGGTCTTGCAGTTCCTAACGATGACTCGTGTGAGACTTGAGAATGACGCGGACGGCGAGGCACTCACCTGCGGGACGAAGCGTTCTAACATCCGGTACTCTCCCGTCTTGCGACTGTAGTCGAGCTGATAGATTCTGTGAACGAAGAAGGGCTGGATAGTCGTTACTCGACGAAGAGCTGAGCCGCATGCACGCTGTACATACCACTGAACCTCCCTTCCTCGTACCGCGCAGCATGTTCGTTGTCGAACATGAACCATCTGCGGATGCAACAGCCATTTGCGGGTGGTAGTCCGACGCGGCGACGGACTGCGAACGATGAGCCTCCTGTCACACCCTTGACGGCGCTTACGCTCACCCAAACAGGCCCTTGAGGCTCGAACAGCATGTGTCCTCGGCCGAGCATGCTAGGGGAGACGGAATACAGCTTGATGATGTTGTCGTGGTCGATGGTCATGACACCAGCGCCATACGCCGCATAAGCCATTGTCAGTATCACATCTACGCAGCTCAACGTTAGCGACAACATTCGGACGAGAAGGGCGATGAGGAACGCACCTCTCGTCCTGTTCATCGCACACCCGTGCCCTTCTCTGATGTCCGTGAAGCACTCTACGCCATCGTAGCCGCCGCTTGCAATGACGGTAGGGTCGTCGGTCAAATTCAGCTCGCCGGACGCGTACGCCGTGGGCGCGCGGATCCATGACAATGCACGAATTGCGGACTGATGAACGGTGATGTAGTGCGTAGGGAAAAGGTCGATAGGCTGGATGGGATCTACGCGAACAGTCAGTACGGTGCGAGCCTCAGACATCAAAGCAACGGACCAGGCCCGTTACAAGCTTTGAAGGCGTTCGCGAGCTTATAGACGGCGATGGTGCCTGTCAGTTGCATTAGAATCTATCAGCGATGCAGAAGCAACATGGCATACCGTGCGCGGTGCCTACCGCCAGACAATCGCTGTTGGCCCAGTCTATCGACGTGATTGCTGCCTCTTCGAGCTCGATGCGGATGACTGGCTCAGGAAGTTCGACTAACGCCCAGTCAGACCATCGACTGCTAGATTAAAATCAGGAAGACTCACCGAAGACGGGTTCATCGTCGTTGTGCCCTTCGGGCTTGACATCCTGCGGCTCCGGCACGACGTAGAACGACACAGAGCCATCCTCGAAAACGCCAGCGAGGATACCAAGTTTGCGGGGTGTTGAGCTATTGTCCATCGAGTCCGATATCTTACAGAAGAGGTCCAGCATTCAACGAGCTACTGAGTCAAACGATACTCACCGAGTCGTGCGTCGGAAGCGGACACCACTTCAGCTCGTGAGCTGGCCCGCTGTTGACGCAGAGCACCATCTCGCACTTCATCTGCCCCGCATCGTCCGCGCGGCCGCTGGCCGGTGCGAGCGACCATATTTGAATGCAAGCGGGCGACGGTCGCGGGGTCTTGACGCCGAAGTCCGGCGAATGGGACTTCGAGGGGAAGGGCGCGACGGCGAGATATTGCTTATACGAACGCGCTGTCCCAAACGCTAAGCATGTCAGCAGGACGGGGGACGCGAGACATACCTTCTCGTTCGTCTGGGTGTATAGGACACCAGTCCAGGCCCCAAACGGGTGCGCCGGCATTGAAGACGTGGCTTTTGCTGTCGGGAAGGAATTGCGCTAAGTCACTGAGGTCGTCAGCAAGACGGAGAGCGGGATGTGGGCGACCAACATATCGGGACGGCGTCGAACATCTTCGTCTCGACACGAGTTTGGTGACCGATCTTGCCAAAGGAGCAGTGGATGGGAGGAGGGGATTGGAAGTTGCCTTCTGATCCTACTTCCCTGGGTAAGTAGGCCTGAGCATCACTAGGAGAACGTCAGTACGGGCATAAGCTCGGGGGAAGGGTATACGCACCTCGCATCGAAGACTTTGTAGTCAGGCTTGACGCGAATGTCCCGATGTACGACTGGCCGCCTCCCACCTTCAGATAAGTACGGCTGAGTCGTGAATGGTTCCCCTTCCTTGAACCACGACCGATCCTCCACCATATCCCATACCGGCCCTGCACCGACGTTGAACCCCCAAGCCTTCGACGCGCGATCAATGACCTTCTTGTTGAATGTGAAGTTGTTACACGCTGCGATGGACGACGGGCCAAACAGAGTGGGCTGCTTCGTGAGTCGCTCGACGCGTCCCTCGTGCGTGTAGAGGGGGATCGCGCGATGCCTATGCTTCACGCTGGGAGTCGGTAGGGAGTACATCTGGCGACGGGAGACACGTGAGAGGCCGACGCTCCCCACCGACTTCATGGACATCGAAGGGGCCGTATAGGTAGGGTTGACGGTCTTGCTCCGCTTGCGAGGTTTTGCTGCTGCACGCGTAGGTTTCGCGACGGCGGAGGCCGACTCTCCAGCGCCGCCATCGAGGTCGTCGTCCCCTTCAACATCTCCCTCGTCCTCCATGAAGTCGTCTTCGTCGTCCTCATCGCCCCCTCCGGCTTTGTCGTCAGTTTTGGGAGGGAGCTCGAATTCGCTTTCGCTGTCATCATCGTCGACCGCTCTTCGACGCGATGGACCCGCCCCTAATGTCTGCGTGTCGCCTTCGTCGTCTAGAGCAGCGAATGTGTAACTTGGTCGCGAGGTCCTCGGACGCAGCGAGCGCGACATGATGGACAGAGCAAACTCGCGCGGAAATGGACGCGCGGGACAAGCTCGATCGCGTCCTGATGCGCCAACATCTCTTCATCTCCACCTTCAACATCCCTCAATCTTGGATTGGTCTCTGCATCGCTGGAAGCTGGCGTTATATCCTCCCCCCTCTATGTAGCACACGCTACGCTCGCTGGAAATTTTACAAGCATTTGACCTGCAAAGACATTGGGGAAGCTTGGCTTGTCAAGAATTCAGTCCAACTCCTTCGCAGTTTTCAAGGCCGATACAGACGTCTATCTTCATCAATCTCCCTTTGTGCTTCCGGTAATCCACCGGCCTTAATAGCCACCGACAGGCTTGAGTGATAGTTGCTACCGAGCACACGCTCTTTCCCAGCTTGTCACGAGCCGATTGTGCTAGTGAGCCACCGACCATGGTCCGCGTTGCTTACAGTCAACAGCACGAGCATGGAACATAGCCTACTTACAGCAAGGCACACTTCTGCCAGCGAAATTGAAGCTTGCGAAGGACCAGACCGACCGCATGGCCCGACCACAAGTCGCCGTGAACACAGCGCACACTCCTGCGAACGATCCGTCTTTACAGTTCACCTCGCCTCAAGCCGTACCTGCCTGCTTCTATACAGCTACCTTGGCCTGCACGCCGCCAACCCGGCACCAGACGCATGCGTCGTCCCGCCCTTCCGCTTCTCTAGGCGCCCAGTACAGCTAGACGCCCAGCGGCTGACTCACGCGTAAGTGTGGCGGCTCTGACTGCAATTGTGTTCGTCCTCATGCTCTTCACGCTAGAGACACTGCTAAGGCGCCTATCGGCAACAGCGCTGGATTGATCCCATCGACACACATCGGGCGCGCTCAATGCCTCTCCTAGGCCCAGCAGTATCTCATCTGCGTCCTGTTACCGTGAGGTACGTCGTCCTGCCTGCAGTGCGACCGTGTCCATGCACGCCGCGCAAGTGCCATTCACTGCTCGAGGAACTTCTCAAAGTTCCATAAATCCAGCTTCTTCCCGCCAAGCGCCGCAGTTACCAGGATGGGCGAATCGAGCCAGCTCGCGCCGCGATATGTTATCCCAGCCGAGGACAAGCCTTTCATCTTCCCACATCGGGCAGCGTCAAGGGGCACGCCGCGTAGTCAACTAGGGTAGGTTCTTCGCCTTCATGAAGTCGCTGAAGTCGTGAGGCGCGGTCAGGTGATAGGTCTATTGTCGGGCATCGTGGGGCATCATCGCCCGCGTCATGAGAGAGACGGCGACCTCGGATGCTGACAGTACAATCTCGGGAATGAACTGTGGCGCGTCGAACCAGCAAGCGCATGAGGGGGATGGGACACAGGTTTCCTACCTACTCGTCATCGAAGAGAGTTCAGCCCTTCCTTTCCCTCGGTATCGATATGAGGCCCTGGGCGATATGTATCGACGATACCTGTTTCCGATCTGATTGTGAGGCTAGAGCGTGGATTAGGACAATCGAAGGAGCATCCTATGAATCCTTTTGTCTTTCAAGATGGACGCGCTGCGTGCTCCCCACCTGTTTGCTGCTGATCAGGTCCGATATTGGAGAGGTAGATCGAGTGGAGAGCGCCTTATTACACAATGAAGAGCCTGTTGACGTGCGGTTGTAGCGTTGCGTGAGGCACTGAAGACAGACCTTCGCGGCCATAAACTCCTAAAATCGAGGTCGCCGAACCGGCGGCAGGGTTTGATGACCGGCGTCTAAGCGTGAATATCGTCCACGTGTCGGATCGGGTGCCTTTCATTTTCAGATCTTCTTCCACCTCCGTCCCATGGCCACTTTCCCAAGCTCTTTTGTGGCACCCGGCGGAGCGCGGGCTGGAGAGGTGCTGGTTGGCATGCTGCCTTGAAACCTTTACCCCAAGAATACCCCTCAGTCAAGTACCGGAGAGCGCCGCTCCTGACATACCTCTGTACTTCTCACCCTTATCGAATCTGTTTCCGATTACAGGGCCATGGGCTCCCTACCTCAGCGACATAACCATTACCCAATCTCTTGCCCCCATACCCCTCTCGCCTCGCGCTTGACTGCCGACCATGGAGCGAGGACCCTTCTCTCTCCGACTCCGCGGCACCTACACGGCCGCCCCCTCCGCGCCTAGGCCCCATTGTTCCGCCTGAGGAAGCCTTCTTGGACGGCCCTCTCCCGCACCTCCGACCGCAAAATACGCATGTCCTCGCGCTGTAGTACGTTCTCTTGTCCCCCGAGGCGCGAGCGGGCCAAAAGTGGACCGCCTCGTGGCCGTAAATTGTACGAAATCGTATCATTTTGGTTCGCCTCTCGCCCAGTGCATGTCGGGACAGCTGACAGCGCCCTGCGCTGGGTAGCAACTTTTGCGTGCTTCAGGGTACGCACGTTGATGTGTCGTGCGCGTCGTCTGGAGCGCCGCTTGGTGGCGGCGACATATGGTGACCCAGCTCGGCTCGTTATCGCTTAAGAGCGGGGGGTACGTCCATCCCTTGCCTTTGCCGCACCGTATACTCATGCTACCAGGTAGGTGGCATGAGCTGGGGTAATATCAGGGTCTGCGAGAGCGCGTTGTCGGCCTACGCATGTCAGTCGCTGAATATGGCAATTTTTCGAACCCCTCTACGCCTTCGCCCAGACCGGTCGTACGAGAGGTGGAATCAACCACAACGCGCAGTATAACGAGCATCGCGACGCTCTCCCTGATGCGCTAAGTCCCACCTGCGAAAATACAGTCGAATCTCTCAAATCATCGAAGCACCGACGCTTGGCTACCTTCAAGGCGCTCAGATACGCACTGATGCCGATTTAAGACCAACTTCCTGAGCGTAGAACTTTCCAACTCCGCTAGACAATATGTCTCGATACCCTACACGCTCCAGCGCTACTCCACATCACATTGCATAGAGCTTCAGTCAATCTCTACTTGGCACACTGTACCACCCTTTGTAGTACGTACCTCGATACTTACACGACCTTCTTGACCTTGTGCTCAGCGGTCGCATGCGGTACGCTACCGATAGGTCTGCCGCTCTCGAGTCCCATCGCGACCTTTCCTGCCTTGGATCAGGACGTCATCCTTGTCGTCAGTGGCAGTTGTTCGTCGGGCTTGTTTCTCTGGCTCGACTTGCTGGCATGTTCTGGCCCATTGAGGATCAGCAGATACGGCCGCAAGCTTCTTGACAAGCGTCTTGGGGCTTTGGGCGTGCATCGCGCTCCTTCTCCAAGAGCATGAGGAACATCTTATCGAGCACAATAACGCATCGCTGAGTATATTAGCATTTATTCAGGAGGAATATACTGCCCTACGCTATTTTATGTGGCCGAAGGAAGCGCCTGTACTCTCTCAAGTTCGAATTGATGGGCATACTCAAACCTTACCATATATGGAAAGCCTTATGGACCCAAAACGGCTGAGTGGACTTGCCGACTGATGTGGCTTGTTTGGCTCGACTAGCTGTCCCTTTACCAATCTAATTTCCTCGAAGACTAACTCAGCGATGATGTAGCGCGAGCCAGAGGCAATTTTCGTACTAACGAACGGTACAGTGATCTGAACCGACGGTGGCAAGCATCTAGCTCTATGACTTCACAGGTTCGCCATAAAATTGCCTTCCAGGCTCTTCTGTAATCTACGAGAAAATTTCCCGAGCTGGATGATATCGACGTCGAGCATATGCAGGAGAGTTTTCGAGCAGGCGGGACGGCCTCTAAGATTCTTGGACCGCGCTGAAGTTGCGCCCGGCTCGGCGGCTCCTCGGCCCAGAGGGTGTGAGCGTGGGAATCCACGGTTGAACTGAGCCCTCGCCGACTTCCACTTCTTCGCAAAATCGCGCAGTCGACGCTAAGATGGATAGGCAAAAGAGTGCATGAGGTGCACTGTCCTAAGATAGAGGAGATAGGTGCTCGGTGAATAAGTATAGCAGTGCGGTGTCTTCCTTGCAATTCCTATAGAGCCACGGTAATCCGAATTCGACAAGCCCGCCATCCGCGGGGGAAGAGTATCCGGTAGACTGCCGCCCGAGCTCGGAGCGGCACGGGCGTGCGCGTCGTAGACGGAGGAGGACGTGTGTGCGAACGTCCAATGGCGCGGCTGATATCCTGGTAGGTGAGAATTGAACATCTCCGAGGCGCATCGGGATCGGAGAAGGCTTGAAAGGATCGGGTGATAGTTGAGGAAGTTCGTCTTGAAACGCGCGTAGATGGAAGTTTTGTATGAGTCAGTCCGATCTTCGTCTTCGTCAGAGGGAAAAATTCGACTGCTCAGTGAGCAGCATGGTCAGCCTTGGGTCAGCCCGAGCTTTGCAAAGCCCTCGAGAGCGAGCCGGAGATCAGATAACATCGTCATGGTCGAGGGAATGGAAAATATCTAGCAAAGACGTACAACGTAGCCTCGAGGGGAGGTACCTCGACAACAAGGGGATCATGACCACACAGTGCTGACCCAGCACGGAGGAAGACGAGCAAGGCACGACGGCGAGCAACGGAAGACAAGGCAACGGGGCCAAATGCACGCGCACGGAGGGACCTGAGAGAGCGCGTGCAACCCTCCGCTGGCGGTCGGGCAAGCAACGGACAGACGCGAGCCAGCTCGTCGTGAGAGTCGCTGTATCGGGGGACGAGAGCAGCAGCTGCCTGGCGTGCGGGCGGCTTTGAGCGGGGAGAGGCTGCACCTGTGCAAGCGCGCGGCTCTCAAGCGCGGTCGAGCCTCGGAGGGAGACGAGGCAGAAAGCATGAATAGTCTTGTGGGAGGCCGTGTGGAGGATACTTGCTCAAGATAGGCCGCGCATTGAAGGCCGCACGAGCACGCGATCCTGTACGATGTTCAAGGATTGGGTGAGAGAAAGTTGTGAGCGCCTGGACGGGGCGGGGCGCGTGATGGCGACGACTGACCGCGACGGCGGGAGGGTCATGTGCGACGTGGGAGGTCGATGTGATGGGAGGTGATGTTGTGATTGGGCAGCAAGAATACAAGGTACGGCCTTGTTGTCCGAATCCAGAACTCTTTGTTTGCCGGATTCGTCGTAGGATTGGCTACGCTGCAGACACGCTAGAGAGTCCGTATGCATAATTACGATGGGATGCCGCCTCCGTTGGCCTAGACGTTGAACGCAAGCAGCGCAGGGGAGAGATCGTGAACGTAGCGAGGTGTAGGGGTTCGCTAGCCGCAACCAAGCTGTGCGAGACGGTGAAGTGAACCAGCACCGGAGGAAATCCCACCTTGCGGTGACAAGACAAGGCGAAGCTCCCCCGAAGGTAAGGTGGACAGCACAAGCTCGACTGAACAGGCTATCCCAGCCTGAGACGTAAGCGCGGGACCGCCGAGTATTCGCCCTATTGTCGCTCTTCAGCACGCATGCCACACACGTATCACCTGCAAGAGCACAATAGTGGAGGTTCTCACCTGGCACTGGTACCACGCAGGTACCTCCTCCGAGGCCTACTCCGGTTTTCCCATTCCTGAGACCCGCCGATGAACAGAAACCTGCCAGACAAAGCCCGCTGGGAGACAGACTGTTAACAGGTCACCCGCCCGCTGACCAGGAATACCAAGCCCCGCTCTCCGCACGCCCTCGTTACCATGCCTGAGCGCCCCACCGCAGACAAGGACAGCCGAGCGCTGGCTGGCAGGACAAGATCACGGTTGTGCGACCGGCGGAGAGGCTGCGCTGTCAGTGGTCGGTGGTAGGCGTCATGGCCGCATGCGCCAGGTACACGGAACGAGGCCGGTCATTTTACGGCCAGCAAGCCAAGCCGGTCTGCAGTGCGCGTTCCGCGGTGGTGAACCGGGTCTAAGCGCCCCGGAACGAGCCACGTTTTCTCTCGTGAGCCGAGCGGGTCATTTCCGGCCCGATACCCCGCAGAATCAGAGGGCTGCTCCTCCCGGCTTCCATCCTCGATTTTCACGAGCTCTCAAGAAGTTTTCTGGCAAGGAGACGATATCAGCGATCTGCAGGGGTAGATATCACACCGAAATCTTGAACGCAAGGTGGTGGAAAGAAAGGAGGAGCTGTCAACTGCGAAAACTCCAGAAATTTCAAGATCAGGGAGCGTCAGATGAGTAGCAAGGAGCCCAACGCGGGCGAACATCGTAGAGATGACCGGTACGTCGCGGAATGCCGTCGGAATGCAAGGGACGAAGAGGAGTCAGAAGAGGCGATGACGCTCGACCGCAGAGCAGACTTCAACATGCTCACCTGACTTTGTTGACCGCCCTTCACGGTCACGTCGCGATGAAGTCAGTTCACCGCTAGCCTTTGCCTGAGATAGACCGGCTGATAGAAGGCCATGTAGTCCGCGAAAGTGCTAAGTGAGAGGCAAGGTCCGCAGAGAGCGTGTAATGACCTCAACTGAAGCCGCCTTCCCTCGAGTACCCACTTGCAAACGGCGACGCGCGAGTTCGAGATTATCAGCTCGCGGATAGCTCCGGGCGACCGATGATCTCCCTCTGGGGTAGAAAGGGACGTCGATTATCAGGAAGATGCATCTCAAAGGCTTCCCCACGAGTGATGGATTGAGATGGACAAAAGACATGACGCGCGCGCTCAATCAGCACAATCACCTCCCAGGCTCATACAAAGGACGTTTTCGTTCAAATTCGTGTTCCATTCCATTTCCATCGCGTCCGTAATCGCGTACGTGAATAACAATGTGCTAAGGAGAATAATAGTCTGCACTATCCAGACCGGGAGGCCCTATCGGCCGCGTAAGAATCGTAGGTACGTCTTCGAAAAGCATATGAATGGCGTAGCCCCATAATGTACAACGACCGTGGCCGCATGAAGAAAGAAAGGACATGACATGTATACTGTAGTGATGCATGAATATCGTGCGTGGGTCAAAAGTGCATTGAGGATCGTGCGTGAGACGGACGGAGGGGGACGGATGAGGCGCCATCGGCGCAGACGCCGCTCAGAGAGCGGGATGGCGGATATGTGGAATGGGGCAGAGCGGAACATCTATGTATGGGGTGGATGAGGATGCACAGATGGAGAACAGATGCACAGGAAGCACGAAGAGCGGGCAGCGCGCGCCTCTATGTACATGCGCGCATGATATGTGCATGCAATGGCGCGGCGCCCCTCGACTAAGAGGGAGGGTCGGGCGATGAAGCCGACGCCGCCGACGTAGCGCGAGGCGTGGAGGTCGATGAGGGATAGCCGACAGGTGGGCCAGAGTGGGAGGCTCAACGAAGAGCAGGTGTCGCGGTGTGGGGGCGCAGTCTGTACTACGTCTTCTCCTTCCGCCGCCCGAGACGCCGCTTGACCTTCCGTTCGACCCGAAACGCGCTGAACCGCATGCGCAGGGTGAACGTCTGCCACTGGAGACGCAGCGCCTTGGTGCAGCTGGGCGTCTCCTCCGTGTCGGGGGAATGTGGCGCGGGCTCCTCCTCTTCCTCCTCATCGGCTTCCTCCTCGATATCCTCCTCTTCGTCGTACACCGGTGGGGACAGCTCCTCAATCGACGCGCGGCGGACGCGGCGCGGAGAGGGCGGGTGTTGTGGGTACAGTGATCGCGGCAACTCGGGCGTCAGGAGCGACGGTGGCGTTTGCGGCGATGGCGTGTCGGACGGACTGGGCTCCTCCTCCTCAACAGTGACCGCGGTCGCGTCCGTGTCGCGCCGGCGGCGACGCATGCGCAGCTTGAGGGCCGAGCGGCGGCTCTTGGGTTGCTTCTCATCGTCAAAGGAAGGCGCGATACTGCCGAGCACGGTGTCCTCCGAGTCGTAGGACGCGGGGAGCACGGTTGGGTACTGCGTCACGCGCGTGTACGATGAGGGTGCGGAGTATGTGGGGGTGTATGATGGGGAGGGGGTGTACCGACGCGTCTCGCGCGGCTCGTCGTCGTCGTCAAGCGCGTCGAGGTCATCTACGCTCTCCTCGCGTTCCCAGCGCGGAGCCTTAGGCTTGGGCAGCGGCGGGAAGAGCTTGAAGTCTGGATCGTGCAGCTCGCCGCGGTGGTCGACATAGACACCTTCTGCGCGGCGGGAGGAAGAAGTAGGTGAGGCGTAGGCGGGATCGAGCAGGCGGGAGATGTCGTCTGCGCGGGTGGAGGGTGAGTAGGCGCGATGGCGCTTGGTTGGCGAGCGGGGGCGGTGGCGGGAGGCCCTGCGGGGAACGGACATGGCGTCGTCGAACGGGTTGATGGTCATCGCAGGGCGCCTGGGGCGGGGACTTGCCGCCTATGAACAGCCCGGCCTCTTATATCAACCCTCCAGCACGCCTGCCCCTTTGAGTCATCAATCCGATTGCGGTAGCATCGGCTGAACTTGGCGAGCCGAGCCATCGACCGAGCCGATCCCCCGAGCCGAGCCGACCCACCGAGTTGAGCCGCCTTCGAATTCGAGCCGCCCTCCGTTGACGTTGGCGTCGCTCTCTGGATGACGCACCGCGGCTGCCCTCCCGAATCGCACACACCGTCAGCAGGCCGTCGATGGCGCTCGAAGCTGCTCAACGTCCTGCCCTGCTCAGTCAGCGCACTCTCTACAGTACCGTGGACGCTCACGTGCGCCGTCGGACGCATACGGGCCCCGGGGTCCGCCCTGCGCGCGGGAGGTCTTCCCGCTTGCTTTCCGTGGTGCGCCGCGAACACTCGCGTCCTCCCCCTCCGCGCTTCCCGCGCAGCGTCACCTGCTTCGCCGTCCACGCCGGTCGCATATGTTCATGGTTGTCATCTAATCGCAGGCGCGCGCCCACGAGCCCCCGCCGTGCACACCCCGGACCGCCTCGTGCACGCCAGCCTCCCTGGATGGTCCCAGATAGGGATGGCCCGCCCGTGCAGTCAAGGTATCGATGTTGTCGCCCCCCGGCTGAGGTCCGCGTAGAGCTGTACAGTCATGGAAGGTGATTGTCCTAGATTGAAGCGTCTTGTATCCGATTGAAGCGTCTACGATGCCGCCATCTCGCAGGGATCATCAGGTCCATCTACCGCTGAAACCGCGCTTCACCGAGAAACGAGGCGTGTCGAGAAGAGAAGCGTCCATAGAGTAAGTGGGCAACCTGCGATCGTACATTCACTGTTCGCCAGAGAGCATAAGTGACATTGACAGCTGCGACGACAGGACCAAACAAAGGAGACGCGAAGGACGCGTCGACCGTCAATGAGCATAGGTTGTCGATCGCTTACCATCGCGCATAGGAAGTATCGATGCCGATGGGACGCGCTCGTAGGAGGTGAGCTGGATATCTTTGTCTGCCATGACCTCACCAGTACTGCCACGACGCCTGAGCTCACCCTATGTGCCTCACGCGAGATAATCGCGAGGCAAGCCCATGTCTAATCAATTGCCATACTTCCTGCCTGACCACCGCAATCAGGCGCCTCGCTGCACCTTCAATCATGCGATTCCAAGCTTCATGTCTAATCAGCAGGGCTCCCTCTGCAGCCGCCGCTACTCATGTTGTCTAATCATCACCTCAATGCAAGCTTCATGTCTAATCACCCTGCACTCGCGCGTGTCTTGTCTAATCACTGGTTCGACGTTATTACGGTTCACCGCCGCGCGTCTCGCTTAACGCGCTGCCTGGGTCGCCTCGGGACTGCCGCTTACGCCCTGGTCTGCGGGCACGGCGCTGCCTCGCGTCGGCGCTACATCCCGACTCGTGCATGCTTTTGTCTCGACGCGTGCGCGCCCTTTATTCCCAACTCGCATTGCCTTTGTCCTGATTCGCCCGCGCTTTCCGAGTCGAGCCACCGTACGCGCACCTCCGCGGCGGCGCGCCGTGCGTCCTCTCGGCGGTCGCGACTCACGGCCACACTCGTGCCTCCACCCGCCGCGCTCGTGTGTACCCTCTGTGCTGCCGCTCTCCCTGTGAGGCGCCCTGCTGTGCTTGAGCTTCCTCTTCTGGTGTGATGGCTCGCGCGCTTGACTCCTTGGTATGGCGCTGTGACTCCCTCTGACACACAGCTCTCGTCTTCTTGTCTGCGCGCACAGCACCAACGATGTCGCCGCGCCACCCGACTTTCATGCGCGCACCCTGCCCTTCATGGAGACGGTACCCACAACTACAGCATACGAGTATACAGGATGCACGGTCGATCGTCGTGCGCTCCCGGCCCTCGACACGTCCATGCATGTACTACGAGTATGCCCACAGTCCCGTCTTGCATGAAACCCACGACCGACAACCGTCAATTGCAGTAAATGCGCTGAGTTCAGGACAAACTTTGACCGCACCGCTTCTCCCGCCCTCGTAAGTTCAAACGCGGGGGCTCCACAGACCGCCCTCTATACTCTGCTGTGCTGTGCCTCTCGCCCTTAGTGTACTGTGATGTCTCTCCCCAGGAGCAGTGCCTCGCGCCACAGTGTGCCCCGCCTCGTTCCCCGCACGGCCAGGGAGCCTCATGTCGAAGATAATCAGCTCGTGGGGGCGCGTGCGCGAATCTACCGCGCCTCGAGGTGGTATATGGCCTCGTACGATTTCTGAAAGAGGGTGCTTGAGAATACTATGCATGGCAGGACACGAGTATCCTAGAACTGTCTACCAGACCTGCCGCGGGTCTGCAGCGGAGGCCAAGCTCCAGGAACGCGGCGCGAATATCCTCCGCCCAAGACGAACCGTCTGGTCATGTGAGCGTGGGAACGAAGAATATCCCAGGTCCACAGCTCCGTCCGCCCTTCTCGTCACCTTGCCTCCACCCCACCCTTCTCCAGGCCGATCACCCGGTTGTCGGTTTGCCCACAACAAACGCGCGCAGATCCTTTTGGGCTGCCTGATTCTTCTTTGGCTGCCTGATTCCTCTTTTGCTGACGGTTCGCGGTTTGCGTCGACCGCGTACGTCTGGCTTGCGCCACATCGGGCGCTTCTCACGCTTCCCATTCTCATCTCAACATGGTCACGCCCCTCCCTCCCGTCACCACGTTCCCTTCCTTCTTTGCACTGCGTTGGTCTCCGTCGTCTCCAGCGGCCGCCACACTGGGTCAAACATATGTTCGTATGCAAAAATATGTTCGTATGCTCCTCCTGAACGCCGCGGCGGCACCGTCGGGCCTGGGCCGCAAAGGTGGGGGGCTGCATCTCCACGTTGTGAGTTGGGCATCTCCATGCTGCCGGGCTCTACGCCTTCTCTACGAGCACGCCCCCTTCTTTACGCCCGCGCCTCCGTATCTCGTCACACTCCCGCCCTTCTCGACCGGCTCGTGGCTACGACTCCTCACGGTCCCAAGGTCGTCAACGCCAACGGGGTGCCGTAAAACTTGCGGCGCGGCTTTGTTTTTGGGGGGCGGCGCGTGGGTGGGCTAGCTCACCAGTTGCAGGAGGCTCAAAGGAGGAGGCGGTAGCAACGGTGAGTGGGAAGGGCACAGCGCGCAGAGAGGAGAGGGCAGGTGCCTGAACATCCCATGCGGGCCATCGTCCACGGAGACGACGGTAGACAAGAAGTTGAACGTCCACCTCTGCCTCGTGCAAGCACGCTCAGGTCCAGAGTAAACGTCGTCGTCGCTTTGCGAGGGCGAAAGCCGACAAGGGGGCGTGCATCCGTCAACAGCAAGGGGGTGCGTCCGTTGAGAGAAGGCCAGTGGCGGCGCCGCGCGGTGGTCCTTGTTGCATTGTGGGGCGCTGCCGTGCCAGCTCGCTGCTTGACGAGCTGATTGCTCTATACCAAAGAGTATACGCAGCCCCATCATGCTGCCGTAGACGACGTCGCTGCCTCATGCGAGACCATACGGCCTTGAACACGCCTCGAGGGCGGTCGTCCGATGCTGCTCGGATGCGTCGGCCGTATGCATCTCGGTCGGATTGTCTCCGCCTCGCCTGGTCTGCGCTCTCGTCGCCGACTCTCAGAGCACCCTACAACTCTCGCGTGAGCCTCTCGTCGGTCCAGGCGGAACTCACAACGCTTCGAGCCCACTAGTTGCGCATGTCCTCCGTCTCGCTGGGCCTATGTCAACCGCGCCCGATTCCAAAGACCTCCAGTCCGACCTCTTCTGGCCATGACCTCTTCGACGACACGCTGAAATCAGCCCGCGGTCATCGTGCGCGGACTCGCATCTCCTCTTCCCCGGACGGATCCAGTTCACCCTCCCCGGCTCTATGCTTTCGAGTCGAACTGAAAGTCCGTCAAGTGAAGGGTCGATGGAGCAACGTCCACCGCACTGCTTTCTCGCGCGTCATCTGCGGGGTTCGCTCAGTCATGCTCCGCGCCGCTGGCTGAATGTCGAGTCGCATCGCCCGAAAGTCGAGGAGTCCCACCGCCTCCAGGAGGATCGACCTGTCTTCCTCGCAGATCGACACATCGTCATCAACTCGAACCTGGCACATCGAAACTCTTCTCGCGTTCTCGATTTTCGAAGTGCAATAAAGTCTCGTGACTCCCAGCTTCCCTGAATATATCATTTCCTTTTTTTTCGTTCTGCATTGTTCGAGCTTTCGAGCGGTTATCTGATGCTCACCTTCTGACAGGTCGGCTCGGACTGGACAAAGGGCAACTCGTATGGAAGAACGTACGTCTGAACCGCTCCCTCCGTCTGATGAACTGTTGTTCGTCGTTCGAGCAGGCGGGCTCGAGCCAGCATGCGAACAAGAAGTATGCGGACGATGGCAAGCACCGCTAGCCCTTCCTCGGCGCTAGATACATCGGACTCTGGCTGCGAGAAGCGCGAAGTAGCGCGAGGTCGATGTGGCCGATGCAACAACTCAATGAGACCGATGTAATTATGAGGACATCGTCACCTTCTGAGCGTGCGCGTGCTGATCAGCAGGATCGTCGATTCGTTGACTGCATTCGCTGATGCATAGAGGCCATTCGTCGATGTATGCAGTGCGCTCGTCGATGCATACAGTGCAGAGGCGCCCTTACCCACGACTATCATGGGATAAGCGCCACTGCCTCTTCCTCAGCGTCTAACGAAGCCGCGGCGGGCGGGCGATAATGGAGAAGCGCGTGTACCAATTGCGAGAAGCGCCGTCCCTTGAGTCGGGGCGCGATGTGACTGGGTGGACAGGCGGGCGCGCGCAGCGATGCAAAGGCCGGAGATGCTAATATGTCCCGCCCCAGTACTAGTTCTATCATGAGGGTAGGCGCTCTCTGGCGGATCAGAGTTCATTATGGCTTGCTTGTGAGCGCACAGCGTATCGGCCGGATAGAGTTCTCGATTTGACAAATGAGTGGTCCACCATGTCGAGCAAAGCTTCCTCGGGAAACGCAACTGTGCGCACATCGGGCTACTTCCTGGTCCGTGTCGGTGCTCGTCGCCTTCCGATGGTTCAAAGACATGCTTGCGAGCCTTACGAGAGGCGCGCCACCACTCCAAGTACCCAGGATACTTGAAGAGCTCATTCATGACTTCGAATTCCGAGTAAGACGGCCGACACAAGGATGAGGAGACAACGAACGGAGGCCCGCCATCGCCGGACGGAGGCAATCGCCTCAGATTGGCAGGCGCGATGTGGCTGTGTCTATGCTTCCGTCCCCGATCCCCCGATGTGGCTGTGCGTATCTCAGGCTCGAGTGGCGAGTGTACCAGGCTCGCCGCCCTTGCGCCTACTCCGCCTGGGAGCGCGGGTGCGCCGTAGGTGCGACTCATGTCTTCTTGGATTGAAATCTGATTGCTACTTATGTCGAGGCGGATAAGCCTTGCATCCTGCGAAGGCAGCGGTTGAAAGCCGAGGGATACACATCGATGCGAGCAAGAGCACAGGGAGAGATATACTCAAAGAGATATACAGTAAGATAATCTCGATATCTACCACAACTCAAGCTTGAGAATGGGCGTTTACGAGTGTCGCTCGGACAACCAAAAAGTTGAACTTGGCACGTGACAAGACTCGCTGACAGACCACGTGTATGATTTCCCACCCCTTGTCTCGAATGTCCACTGTTGCGCTTGCCTTTCGTCGACGCACGACGAGGAGGCCACCGGTCAAGAATTCCTGCCCAAAAGCTTTTACATGTATAATCTCTCTTCCATATATCTATTGGATTGTCCCTCCAGATAGTCAAGCCCTTGACAGGTAATTAGTGCGAAGAAACCAGCTCGTCGAGCGCCTCCAAGCTGCCGGCATCGTCGGGGATGGTCGACTGCCCGTCTATTGTTGCTTCTGTGGTACACTCCCATTACCTCAACCTAACCGGCTAACTTTCCGGCGCTGAGTGATACGCGTAGGATAGTCGGCTTTAGACCTTCGCGGGTCTGCATCTGTGAGCATGGTAGCTTGCGATTCACCTCGAATTACGGCTGATCATTCGAGATGCAGGCTCGAAGAAAGAAAGGGTCCGCCGGCCAGTCTTTTTCCTGGTTTCTCTGTCCCGGCGTTCGACCTTGCGATAGCGCAAGGACCATGCCCGAGTGCAATCCGAACAAGTTCAGTACCTAATCTCGGTCTAGCAACCGAGAGTCACTGGCTTCAGTGGTGGTATAGCTCATATTAGCCCGTCGAGGGTCCTTCTATGTCCACTATGCTGCTGTCAGACCCGGACATCGCATGTGGCGTCATGCACTAAGTGCGCCCTCTGACCGTCCCGGACCTTCACGCTGGTTCATACATCTGGCCGTTCCCTGTTTATAAGTTCAATCGTTTTTGTGCACGTCTCGCCATCACCTACGCCTTTCGTCTCCTATGGACGACTCCGCGCGATCTCCGGCCATGTTGGCCTTCGACATCGACGGCTATAGGGTACTCGTCGGGTGTATGATGGCGATATCTATCTACGTCGCGTTTGCATATCTCAGCGCTCCCGATGTGCGTACTCCTCACGATTGGCTGCCCTAGCTGACCGCATCTATAGCTCAGTGGCATTCCTATCATCGGGCCTTCCGGCTGGTTTGCCTCGTATCGCGGGAAGAAAATCTTCAGCGAACATGCCAATGAAATGGTACGAGAAGGCGTCGAGAAGTACCCGTCCGGCATGTTTCGTGTAGCGCGTCTGGGGTGGACCGTGGTGGTCAGCGGCCGACAACTTATAAGCGAGCTGAGTTCAGCCCCCGCCGACGAGCTCTCATTCTTTCATTCCGTGTCAGAGGTATGTACAAACGCGGGCGCACTAACGTGTTCAGTACACTTATGCGCTCACCAGGCTACGCAGACCAAGCATACCCTCGGACCAACCGCTGAGTTATCGAGGGGCCACGTCCATACACATGTCATTCGTGGGGAATTGACACGCAATATCGCTGTGCGCTTCGATGATATTTATGACGAGATATGTGCTGCGTTCAAGGACAACATAACGTTTGCTAGCGGAGAAGGTACGTCCGCCTTTATATCGCCTGATTACATACCACCAACGCTGAATCCCAGAGTGGTGTACAGTTCCTGCGTATACGACGGTCCTGTCTATCGTGACGCGCACGAGCAATCGCTACTTCGTCGGCTTGCCTTTATGTGAGTCGACCATTCCGTCCTAGCGATCCTTCTGCTCACATTTCAATTGATAGGTCGCAATCAAGATTACTTGAACTCCGTCAGTGATTTTGCCAGAAAGGTGATGCAGTCCGCTGGCAGGATCAAGAAGTGGCCGACGTTCCTCCAACCGTAGGTTTTCCGCCATGCGCTGCGACTCATGACTTACATTGAACCAGGCTGGTTGGGCACATACTTTCGCCATTTCGGGAGCACTACCCCGGTCTCTCTGCGCATCTAGGGGCGCTTGTGGCGCAGCGCTTGCGTGAGGACAAAGTACTTGGCCCGGACAGGCCGGACGTGCCCGTCAGTCCTTCGTTCGTGTCTATGATCCTAGTCCAAAGATTTACCCAAGCACAGAACGATGCTATAACATGGCTGCTTAAGCACGAGAGCATGGACGACCGTCTAGATGCCACTATCATGAGAATTATGCTTCTCAACTTTGTGGCCATCCATACTTCTAACAACGTTCGTAAACATGCGCACACAAGGCGGTCATCAGCTCACCTGCATTCCAGATGCTCACTCATGCGCTCTTCTGGCTCGCTTCGCAGCCAGAGTACATCGCGCCGCTGCGCGAAGAAGCGGAAGAAGCTATTGCTCGTCAAGGATGGACGAAGGCCGGCCTTCGGAACATGCACAAGGTTGATAGCTTTCTACGTGAGGTTGCGCGAACCTCCAAGTCCGGGTGTCGTGAGTGCACTATTCGTGCTGCGTCTTTCTCCCAGCTAACACCTTCGATAGTCTCCCTCAATCGTCGAGTCATGAAGGAGGGCGGCTATACCTTTTCTAATGGCGTCACCATCCCGAAGGGGACCTACGTCTCGGCGTCGATGCATGCGGCGCACATGAATCCAGGTTAATTCAGGCGAACCCGCACGAAAACCACTAACTTTCTATCTTTTTAGACGTCTACCCAAACCCAGAGGTCTTCGACGGCTTCCGCTTCGCCCGCCTCCGCGAAAAGGAGCCGACAAAATATCAGGTGGCCTCCACCGACTTCGACTACCTGCACTTCGGACACGGCCATCACGCGTGTCCCGGGCGGTGAGCCTCACATCGCTCGCATCGTCACGTAGCAAAAACAGCTGACCGATACGCACCACAGCATCTTCGCCGCGAACGAGCTCAAGGCAATGCTCGCGCATCTCGTCCTGCACTACGATGTCCAGCTCGAAGGAGGCTCGCGCGTCAAGCCGGAGAACGAGTGGACCGACGAGTTTGCGTGCGCAAACACGAAGGCTAAGGTGATGTTCAAGAAGCGAGTGGTTTGAAGTGGTTGGTCGACCCGTTAGCCTCGAATGCCCGATTTATTGTGCCCTATGACTACTATACACGAAGAATAAGGTAGATATGCGTAGCTACTGTACAGTGATGAACTTGATGAACGCGATAAAGAAAACATTATGGCACGGAGCAAGGCGTGATGAACGTGGGGGATCGTGAAGGGCGTTAGGTTGAACGTGAAAACGGGGAGGTTCACGCTACGCGAAGTGAGCCGCGCGCGCATGATGCCGTCGCAGAGGACGTTTAAGGGGTGTCGACGGGCTTGAGGTTGAGCGAGCGCGCGTCGAGGAGGGTCTGCAGGACCTTCTTGCGGCGCTCGGCCTCATCGTGAGCTGAGGAGTCGTGGAAGACAGCGTCCATGTCCTCGAGCGAGCGACCCTTCGTCTCTGGCACGCAGACTGTCCGGTAAGATCAGAATGTGGTCAGCAAGTTTAGTCAGCGCCACTCACAATAGATCCACGCAAGACTGATCAGCGCGAAGCACGCGTAGAACGCGAACGCCGCGTACGGCTTCGCAGAGTTGAGCGGAGGCGTGATGAGCCCGACCTGGCGAGTGGCCGCGTTAGCACCGCCCTTGCATACGCACTAAATGACTACCACTCACGATGAAGTTGCAGAACCACAGCGTCGCGACGCTGATGGCCACGCCCTTCGCGCGGATCGACGACGGGAAGACCTCGGGCGGGAGCGCCCAGCTGACGGGGCCCCACGTCGCGCCGTAGCTGAGCATGAAGGTGAAGACGAGCGCGACGCCGGCCCACCCGGCGCCGTGGTGCGCGGACCAGTCCTGGTAGCAGCGCCCGATGATGGCGGCGACGGCGGTGTGGCAGAGGACGAGGAGGGTGGAGCCGATGAGGAGGAGGCGGCGGCGGCCGGCTTGGTCGAGGAGGGCGATGGTGGGGAGGCAGCCGACGAGTTGGAGGGTGTTCCTGGGGGGTGGTGTTCAGTGATGGGAGGGGTGTGAGGGGAAAATGAGTGCGTACATGATGCCGGACATGAGGATGGAGGTGTCGTCGTTCAGGCCGAGCGATGCGAAGAGGGTAGGCGCGCTGTAGACATCATCAGCCATGCTCGAGGTCACAATGAGCAGAAGACTCACTAGTAAATCAGCGCATTAATCCCCGTAAACTGCTGGAAGCCCGCCACCCCCGCGCCCACAATCGTCCGCTTAATATACCGCTTGCTAAACGCATCCCGCCACTCCTTCGTCTCCTTCACAAACGCCTGCCACAGACTCGGGCTGCTCCCCAGCTGATCACTATCCAGACTCGGATGCCTCAGCGCCGCGACCTCCTTGTTCACCGCGACCTCAGCAAGTATGGTGAGGTGCTCGGCTTGCACGCGCGGGTCGTGCTCGGGGAGGGAGCGGAGGCGGGCGAGCGAGGCGAGGCACTCGTCGTAGCGCTTCTGCATGGCGAGCCAGCGGGGGGAGTAGGGGAGGAACCAGGCGCCGAAGAAGAGGATGACGCCGGGGATGAGCTGGAGGCCGAAGGGGAGGCGCCAGGAGAGGCTCGAGTCGATGTAGCGGGTGCCGAAGGTGAGCCAGTAGGCGATGACCTTGGTACTGGTCAGTAGGACCGCAAAGTGGGGGAAGCGGAGAAGACGTACAACACCGATGACGATCATGACTTGCTCCCATACAAGGAGCGCACCGCGAACATGAGGGGGCGAGATCTCCGAGATGTACAGAGGGGCGGTCGCTGAACAACATGCATTAGTACGTGCTTGACCTCCAACAGTCGACGATAGCTTACAGCTAAGCATGCCAATACCAACACCGCCCAATAATCTGCCCACAATCAATTGCGCGTACGAATACGTCGCAGTCTGCAGGATAGAACCGACGACGAACCACACGGAACCAATCATAAGCGCGCGCTTACGAGAGAACCTATCCGCGAGCAGGCCCGTTTGCATGGCGCCTACGCTTCCAGTCAGTTGTTGTGAACGTATCCAGGGCGACAGACGTACCAAGCATAGCACCAAGCTCAAGGATAGCCGTCAACAACCCCTTGTTGAAGCTCGCGCCGGGGTGACCAGAGTCAATCTCGGGTACGGTCTACGATCGGGGGTGAGATGAAAGGCGCAATGCGGTGGATATAAGCAATGGATACCTTCAGGAAGTGGTCCATGACGAGGGTGACACTGATGACACCCTGGTCATAACCGAAGGTTAGCCCACCAAACGACGCCATTACTGCGCACAGCAGGGCCGCCTTATTCTCGAAGACGGCCTTCAGACCTGGAAACGAGGCGTCAGCAACGTCACGGCAACCATGGATGAGCATGCGTACTTGACGCGCCATAAGCCACGGATAGGGATTGCGGGTTGTTGACGAGGAACGCAACGGGGTCGTCGACCGTCCGCTCGACATGCTCAAGCGCAGAGTCCGGCGGCAGACTGGCTTCAAGCGTATTATCAAGGGCGGGCTTCGGTTCGGGGAGGAGCGCCATATAAGCAAGCTAAGATGAGATGAGTGCGACGGGGAAGAGGCGCTCGAAATACCTGTGGGGTACTGGGGAATGGCTGGGAGGACCGGCTGCCTTTTATGTGCGGGCGGGCGTGAGGGGAAAGGGGTATTTGTATTTGACTAGATTATCTGAGATTCCCATGGAAGGGTTGCTTTATCGGGACACAAAAGGGCGTCGTATGCGAGATCTGCGGGATGTAAAGTGAGATCAGAGGCGAAGATGGGCTCGAGAGGGCGTTGAAGGTGTATCAAGACCGCTAGAGCTCGTCTAGCGCCACTATATTCAGTCAGACGAGCTCCTCAATAGCGTCGAAGGTGGGTATCCTGTTCGTAGCGCGCGGTCTTCGAGAACGTTCTGCGGGAGTCCGTTGCTTTCTTGCCTTGATCGTCAAAACTAAAGTCCGTGATGAAACAGCGACTTCGATGCCTCGAGGCTCAGATAAAGCAGGCTTCACGAAGTTGCTGAAGACATCTGTTTCTTCGTTTGTTGACCATAGAATGGGTACGCGCCCAGAATCGGATAGTTCGTCATTCGGGGAACACTTCGCTGTTCTTCGCGACACGTCTATGTCAAGAGTGGTACTGCCTATCATCGTTACTGTTGCTCGTGTCAACATCAAGGGGACCGGAGCAGTTGCTGTCCCGCTATCGAGACGATCACGGATGCGTCCATAAGGATTGACCGGGAATTATCGGGCAATGGAATCGTCGAGAATAAGCCCTGACCTTCACGCTGCAGCTTGTTATACTTGAAAGACACGGTGACCATCCAGAGACGAGCTCACGCCAGCAGTCGGGCTGTTTGCGAAAGCTGCGAACCGGAGAGGATGGTGGCGGACGTAAACCAGGCGTGGGAAGCGGATCTCGATACGCGTCCACGTGCTTAGCCGCATATGTGCGTGTGTTTGTTGCCGGACGCGTTTGGGGAAGCTCCTATCTTTGCCTCTTTCTCCCGTCCTTCATCTCATTCTCGGTTCGACGTCGGGCTGGTCCTTGATCAGCTTATTCTCGTGAGTTACGAATCAAGCCGAGGCGTCTGGCGTTAACTTTGTACTGCAGTAGTATCTGATCGCAGGTATGTCCTACGCGCGTTTCCTTTACGCTTTCTGCTCACCTTGCCCCTCAGGACGACTACTCCGCCACTCCTTCGTATCTTCAAACTATTCCCCTGTTCTCAAACTCTATCAAATTGCGGCTCGACCCCATCCCGCTTCGCACTCCCTTCTGTCGTCCTAAACCTACGCCCTTCGTTCTGACGATCCGCTATGCCGTCGACACGACCCTCCGATCTCCTCCCCGACTTCTCCGGCAAGACTGTAGACCGCTTCCGTCTTCTGGAAAGGCTAGGCAAAGGCAGCTTTGGCTGCGTCTACAGCTGCGTCGACACCTCTCTCGCGAAGGACTCCGCGCGCTACGCCATCAAGTGCATGCTCGCTCCCGAACCCGGCTCTCGCGACTCCGAGTCCTTCGAGCGCGAACTCGACCTCCACGCCCGCGTCAGCTCGCACCCGAACATCGTCACCCTGCACGACGTCGTCCGGGCCGGCCCCTACGTCTTCATGGTTCTCGATCTGTGCGACGGCGGCGAGCTCTTTACGGCGATCGAGGACGGCGGCTTCCATCAGAAAGACAATTTGGTCATGAAGATATATCTGCAGCTGCTTGATGCGCTCAAGTTCTGTCACGATAACGACGTCTATCACCGCGACCTGAAGCCGGAGAACATTCTATACTCACCATCTACAGGGCAGGTTTACCTGGCAGACTTTGGCCTCAGTACTCACGAGAAGTTCTCGCATAGTCGAGGGTGTGGGACGAGTCATTACATGAGTCCTGGTACGTCGCCCATCTCTCACATACTCCCGCACTACTCACCTGGCACAGAATGCATCGGCGAAGACTCCTCCGCCAAAATGTACTTCAACACCGCGAACGACATCTGGGCGCTCGGCGTCATCCTCATCAACATGCTCACCAAGCGCCGCCCCTGGCACAAGGCCGTCCTCCGCGACCCCTGCTACGCCGCCTTCCTCGCGGACCCAAACTGGATCTACGACGCGCTCCCCGTCAGCCGGGGCGTGAGCGAGATCGTGAAGGGGGTGTTTGAGGTGGATCCGGGGAGGCGGATGGGGTTGGAGGAGTTGAGGGGGAGGGTGGTCGGGGTGGGGACGTTCTTTAGGTTGGAGGCGGAGCCGTTTTTGAAGCCGGAGGTGGAGCTGGGAAGGCAGGGAGGGGATGTGGGAGGAGACAATAAGCAAGCCCCCGCTGGCGGGTTTAGCCCTGCCCTCCGCGCGGCGAGAAAACGTCTCGGCGCCATCGCAGGGTTCGGCTCACCGCTGGTCGACGTATGCCTCGACATCGCGCCGGGCGTCTTCATCATCGGCGAGTCGACCTCGTCGGAAGGCAGCGCCTCGGTCGATGATCCCTCGAGCGTCGCGAGCAGCTCATGCGTCCTCGTTACTCCGCCCGAGCATACGGTCGACCCAGGGCATGTCGCTGTTGACTCGGGACACGCCGCCCTCGCCGCCAACTTGCCATCGCATCCGCGCGCGTTCGAGACGAAGCCACTTGCGCTGGCGACCCCGCCGGACGGTGTCGCTCTGCGCGAGCGACAATACTTGATGGACGAACACCGCCAACACATGATGGACTCCATCGCGGAGAGGCTGAAGGGGCTCGAGGTCCGCAGCCGGGCTGTGGGGGACGTATTGGACGCGCGGATTCGGAAGAACAGGGCCCTGCTGGACAGGCTGGGTGGGCGGATGGGCGCTAGCTAATGCAGAATGGGAGCCTATAGTCGGTGCTGGACATCGTGGTACATGCACAGCACTGCGGGACGTGCTGGGCATCGTAGCACTCACCGTGCAGGTCATCGTAGTACGTGCTGGTCATCTTAGTACGTGCTGGTCATCTTAGTACGTGCTGGTCATTGTGGTACTACATACGTGCTGGCCATCGTACCTACAGGCATATGCGCGCGGATAGGTCATGGGGCTGGTCCCAATAAATATCATTGCTATACTTCGGAGGTCGGCCATGAGGGCTGCCGGTTCGGTCTCACGGGTGACCGAACTTAGTTATAGCGATGTTCGACTTCGGGGTGGGTCGTTAGGTGCTCTCTTGCTTCTGACATTCACAGTTCTCCTCTATCGAAGCTCTTTCTGCCGAAGGCCACCGCACTCTTGCTCTCGACCTTCACATTGCTCTTTCTCTTGACCCTTCACGGTACTCTAACGACTCCCAAGCATGGCCTCCCGCCAGATCCCTCGCACGACGCGCTCCGTCATCATCCAAAAGCAGGCGAGCGCGAAGAAGCCCGTGTACCATGACGCGGTGATTGTCGAGCGGGAGATTCCTGCGCTGCAGCGGGGGGAGGTGTTGGTGAGGATGTCGGCGGCGGCGTATAATCATAGGGAGGTGAGGTTCTCTGCGATGTCCTCGAATTCGCTATACGGTGTTCGGCGGCTTACGCGGCACCACCTTAGCATTGGCAAAGGAAGGGTAAGTCCAGGTTCTTGGTGATGAAGCGTAGCCTTACTCGTATTGCAGGCCTCTACCCTGGGATCCACTTCGGGGCCACCTTCGGCGCGGATGGGGCAGGTAAATTTCCGAATCACTCTGCTCCTTGTTCACTCACATATCTTGGCTCTCAGGCGTCGTCGTCGCTGCACACGACCCAAAGGACACGCTGATTCAGCAGCGCGTCTTCCTGACTCCCATGCGTGGTTGGAAGTCCGATCCCGAGGCGCCTGAGAGAAAGTGAGCATGCACCACTGCATCACTCCAGTCAAAACATCGGTGACTGATGCACTGTCCTCAGGTTTGCCACTCTTGGCGGTGGAAAGTATCCACCTATTGGCACTTTCTCAGAGTACGTCGTCGTCGAGCGAGACGAGGTGATTCCAAGCCCGTCCCATCTCGACGATATTCATGCGGCGGCGTGGCCGCTGGCGGGGTTGACGGCTTGGAGGTATGTGATCGGCTCAGCTGTAGCGAAAAGCAAATAATGAATACTGGCACTCAGGGCGGCAATTGTCAACGCGAACGTCCAGCCTGGCCATCGAGTCTTGATAACAGGTATTGGCGGCGGTGTCGCCATTACGGCGCTGCAGATCTGTCTGGCTCAGGTGAGTGGTAGAGGCCGTTGCTATAACTCAATTTCCATTGGTATATATGACACTCTTAGGATGCCACTGTCTACGTGACAAGCTCAAGCGTAGACAAAATCAACCGCGCCGTTCAACTCGGTGCGAAGGCAGGCTTCAACTACAGGGACGGTACGAGCATTGCTTTCTACTCTTATACCTCACTGGACTTCATGAACTGACCAGAGGATTGGGCCAAACAACTCGGCACGGACCTAAAGAAGGAAGGCGCAGTGCTGAACTCCGTGATTGACGGAAGTGGTGGAGATATCCTGACGCAGACGAGCTCTATTCTGAAGCATGGCGGACGGGTGGTGGTCTATGGAACGTGAGTCTTTCCCATATTCCCTGTCGTGATCGTTACTGACGAGTGTCTGTAGGACGGCAGCCCCGATAATCCCCATGACCATGCCTGCCGTCCTACGAAACCAAAAGCTCATAGGTGCGCGTCCTCTTCCACAGATTTCTCCCGCTTTTGAGGAAACCAAACGACTCACCCACCGTTCAGGCTCGACCATGGGCTCCCGCAAGGACCTCGAAGACGCGACTGCCTTCATGTCAAAGCACAGGATCGTTCCCATTGTCTCTGATGTCCTGGACGGCCTGGACGCCGTCGAGCAGGGCTTCGACCTCATCAAGCGCGGCGGGCAGTTCGGGAAGATTGTTATCGACTTGCAGAAGGGGAGGGAGGCGAAGTTGTGATACAGCTTGGGTTTAGTGAGCATCCGTCTATCGAGGGCGATAAGAAACCCCGGCGTGTCCAAGCATGCAAATCGTGGCCATCGTCAATTGTATATTAGGCGAACGTGTGCAAATGAAAGAGAGAAGAGAGCAAATAAGTTACAGATGCATAGAATACAACAACCATCCGAGGGCCCGCAAGAGTTCACCTCAACCGCCTACATCCTTTCGTCCAAGGCCACCTTTCATACCCCCTCCCCCTCGGCACCATACCGTCAAGCCTATGCACCACGCGCTCCGCATTAGGTCCCCACACCCCACACCTCCAACCCTACGCACTCGAACTGCACCGCGCGACCCTTCCGCGCGCCCGGCGAGCAAAGCGGGTCGTTGTCGAATGTCGGACATCGCGCGGAGGAGCCATCAAATAGCGACTCGTCGAGGTATATGCCGTACTGGCCGTCTCTGGGAATCAAGGGTCAGCGGTGAGGAAGGGGGTACGGAGAGAGCGCTTCGAAGAAAGACAGGGTGTGAACACTCACCCTCCGCCAAAGGATATATACTCGGGCTCGCAGAGCGTCACGTAGTTGTTCTTGCCAGTCCACTTATACACGCGACACTTGCCACCCTCGACCTTCTTCCACAGGAACCTATGCACCCGTCAGCTCATCGAACAAGTGACCGTCAAGCATGCAACTCACGACTCCCCGCTCCCATAAAATCCCTGACCCTTACTCGGGTGTATCCCATCGCCGACCCAAGCGCCGAACACGGTCCCAGAGCCATCCTTGATGACCACCAGAGCACCGGTGTTGTTGCCGGACGTTCTTCGAGCATCGAGTGCGGCCTCGCATTTGCGGTACAGCGTCGCAAGCGAGATACCATGCTGGTCTAGGGAGTACAACAGGGTCCATGTCCGTGGTAGCCTAGCGAGGGCGGGTAGGTAGGGTCGGATCTGCACAACACACTCAGCACACGAGCGCCTACATCGAACAGCGAACGCACCGAATCTGCCGTCTCATTCGTCAACACAACCTCCGTGTTCGGATTCCGCCCCGTCAACACCACCCCACCCAGCTTCTTCTGAATCACATCGTCCACCGTCGCCGGCTTCACCTCGCCCGGCGGCTCTGGCGGCTTCGGGGACACGCCCCTCACCGACGCTGGCGCCCTCGACGACGTACTCGACGCCGTCCCCGGCGGCGAGCGACTAACACCCCTCGACGACGCGCCCGACGCCTGCAGCTCGCGCTCGAGCTCGACGGAGTACCCCTTGTCCCAGTCGTACGCCTCGCCGCGGAAACCGGGCGCCCCGCTCGGTGGGATGTAGACGTGCGCGGCGAAGGGGGAGTGCGCGGGGCCTGTTGGTGTGAAGGGCGTGTTGTGGGTGATGGTGACGGGCTGCGTGGGCGTGTGGCCTGGGGTGTGCGGGTGAGGGTTGGGATGGCCGGCTAGTGTGCGCCCAGGGTCAGTTGCCTGACGCGTGTGCGTCGCAGGGAGTATGGAGGAGAGACCGCGTTCGCGTATGGTGGAAAGCCATGATGACGAGAGACCAGAGAGCGTCTGCATGGACTGCGACCTCGGCGGCGGACTACTCGAAGGGAACGGGAACTCTGGCGGGTGTTCGATGGCTGGAGTCGCAGGTTTGGACGAGACAGAGCTCGAGGAGGTGAGCGGCGGAGCAAGAGTAGAAGGTGTGAGCGTTGACTGCCTTGTCGGCGAGCCTACATGGTGGTGGTGATGGTGATGGTGGTGTGGGCCGGTGGAGGTCGATGCAGCATCGTCCGCGAGTGCTGGCGGCTTCTCGGGGTCGGCAAGAGGATCGAAGTCAATCAATGAGGAGCCGAAGGATGTGACACTGCTGCACGGTGGCGCGCTGGATTGCAATTCGCCGAATTCCTCGTCTGCATCCACACCGGGAGATGTTGTGGTGGGTGCATCGGTGAAGGGCTGTCCAAGCGACGTGGGCTGTCGAGTAGACGCCTCATCCTGCTTGGAAGACAGGAAAGATAATGGATCGGAGTCGTGCAGCAGGAGTTCATCGAGGACCTGTCGTTTGTTCCGCTCGGACGCTTCCTTCGCCTCCCGGCCGAATGCATCGAAGAAGTCAAGACTTGGGTTGGCCCGGGTATGATTCGGCTTGACATTTCCTGTCGTAGTTGCAGGATGAGCCGCCACCTGAGGTGTCCTGGGCGTGACGGAGGGCTGGATCGGTGGCGGGAGCGTGCTCACGCTCGGCGAGGCGGACATGAAGGAGAGCGGATCCTCGTTGGCTGACACAGTGACGAAGGAGCCGAACTCGGAGTCGGACGTGGCGATTGGGGGAGGTCTCCGCTGGGCGACTGACGGCGCGTTCATTGCGGCCTTCCCCTCGGGTGTTGGTGACGCGCGGGGTGTGGCTGGCGAGAACAGAGTCGCAAACTTGTCGAATGCAGCTTCATCATCCCAAGCACTACCCTGTGAACCCGTCGGTGCTACAGAGGCCATGGTATCGTGTGGAGGTCTAATGATCGCAAGTCGGCTGGGATTGCTTCGGGATCTCAGCGTACGATCTGCAGGCGAAACAGAGCAACACGCACCAGTCTATCGCTTTCAAAAATGTAGATATCGAGATCTACGAAGACATAGGACCCCTTCGAGGTCTTGATACGTGTATTGCTCAATGATGACAACGCTGATGTCTGGGTATCGTATGCAAGCTCCGGATGCAGGATCTCTCAGTATTAGGTTGGCTTGGATGTTCGTCCTCGCCGTGGTTATTTCGCGGGAGGTCAAGAGGGACGATGGGGGACGGGGCAAAGAGGCGAAACGAGGCGGCTGAGTGAAGCCGGTGCATGTTTGGAAAACAATGGGCACGCGTCTGATGGCCGGATTCAGACTTCGAGGTTGGACTTTGCCCTCGACATCATTGGCTCCGGCTTGCGAGCTCTCTCCCGATATTGAGAGCACCGCAGAAGGTTTGCAGATACTCGATCTTAGTCTGGTATTTTCCCGGAGGTTTGTTTCACGATATCCTCCCAACATCCACGGACTTGCTTCCAAACTAGCGCGCCCATGTATTCGCAGAAGTACAAGTGCAGCGGGTATACAACAAGAGTTCGCGAATAAATATCCTTCCCTTTTATCTCACAGCCCTTCCGAACACCAATAGATAAGCGATAATCGTACAAACCAAGAAATTAGCCCGAGGAGCCGCAGGCGTCCCGAGGATGCGTCTAGTCGAACCACCACTCAACGTCGATGATGCCGAGGTCGAGGTTGGCGATCTTGGAGAAGGCGCCGCGGGAGAGGTCGAGGCTGCTCTTCTGGCAGCCGGGGCAAAGGTCCTCGACGGTGACCGCAATCTTCTTGCCGTTGTCTGCAGTGCGATGAGCGAGAATCTAGTCATCGAGCAAGCAAGCCGCTTACATCGCACCCAGAGCTTCTTGTGGCCTGCATGAGGTAGATGGTCAACGACGATATGACCATATACACGAGACTGGACGTACAATGCGCGCCGTTCTGGTACCGATCGGACGAGAGGGCCACGATCATGTCGTTGTTGTTCAGCTTCTTGCCACACGCGCCGTATCCGCCGTTAGGGTCGTAGAACGTAGCTAAGGGTGACAGGTTGAGTGATAGTGAGCACATCTCGATGTACTTGGAGAGTAGGACGTAAGCGCACCTTTGCCCTTGATCGCGGCCGTGGCGAGCTCGTGGAGGTTGTCGGTGTCGACCAGCGTAGAGTTGTTGACTGCGACTGAGCGATGGTGAGCTTCTGTATCAAAGGACGAGAGCAGAAAAGCGATACCTTCACCCTCCATATCAGAGGTGGGAAGCGCCGTCGCAACGAGCGCAAAGCTAAAGATCGTGAAAAGCGCCTTGGTGAACAACATCGTCGATGAGAGTGAAGGAGAGTTGACGAAGGGAGCGGAGGGGATATACAGCAAACGCTGCCGAGAGAACGTAAGGCGGATAGTAAAGACTGACAACGCCCTCAGGGATCCTTTATACTTCCCCCTCCCCGCGCCTAACACCCGCGCCACCGAGGCCTACGCCTCCCAAATAAACGCCCTCGAGGAGCGAAACGTGTTCGGCGGGGCCGCTGAGTAAGGCACCTTGCTAGGCGGAGGGCCTACCTGTACAGTGTACTATGAGACTGGGCCGGTATGCACACCCCGCCTGCGCGCTGCTTGGCAACGGCCGTACGACGGCCACCGGCAGTGTCGCAGTCTGGCAGCCTTCGTCGACAGGTGTGCAGGAACGACCTGCGCCTGTAACGTACATCCCTTCAGCAAGCGCAAAACGAGGTGAGCCAGCGGCGCGTTCGCTCACCCGGTATCCAAAAGATGACAACAATCGCAATCAACTTGGGTCGCGCTATGGGATTAGGCTGCGGTGGTATCAGAATGACCTCTCCAGTCCCCCTACTTTAGTCCAGCACTTTGCTCTTGAACATGTAGCAGCACTCGCTCCGAAGTGGGCGCATTCACAAGATGGGTGCGGTAAGATTACCAGCAAAGTGGTGTCCCTGCTGTCGGGCAATATACAATAAGAAAGCACAAAATAGCAGAACAAGATGACGAAAAGGGCAACACCGGTGGATAACCCAACCTAGAACTTGAACTCCTTGCCCTTCTTCCTGTCTCTGTCGGTCTCCGCCTTTTGCTTCCTCTTTGCCGACTCCTTCGCGACCATGTCGGAGAAGTCCTCGCTGCGGCCCGCACCTGGTACATGGACACCACCACGAGAGTGCTCGTTGTACTTGCGCTGGAGGTCCTCCGTCGACATGCCTTCCAGTTGTTCGGCATCGATCGAGACGTCCACGCCGTTCTTGCGCTACAAAGACAATCAGTACCCGTGCACGGATCAGCCAAAGTCCAGGCTTACCTTCTGCCCACGCTCGTCGCCGAGAACAGGTATTGCGGCACCGGCGACTGCGCTGACATCGTAACCTCGCTCGCTGCCCATGAGGCCGCGAACGTTGGTCTGCTTCTCGGGCACGACCTGGTACAATGACCGCGGGCCAGTCTCGACGGCATCGGCCACTGCTGGCCTTCCAGTGTTCTTGCGCAGCTCCAAGAAGTCGGGCGTCTCCAGACCACCCGGGACCGACGACACGACACTCGCCATACCAGACGGTGTCTCCAATCCCGACGGGGTCTGTATACCGTCCATGGGCGCAGCAGCTTCCTCCTCTTCTTCTTCTTCCTCGGACTCGTCCTCTTCCTCCTCTTCGTCTTCTGTGATGTAGGTGAGCAGCAAGCAATCGACGAGTCAACGTAGACTTACCCTCTTCGGGCTCCAGTTCTCCCCATGGCTCTTTGTCCACTGGCTCCCCGCCCTAAACGAGCATGAGCGCACGCTCATCGCAATAAAAACAGATTACATACCGCACTGTCATTGACCTTCGGCAACACACCGAAGACATCGCCATATAACGGACGATTATACTCGTCCAAAGGCGGCTTGCCCCATCCACCAGGATGGAAACCCCACTGCGCACTGTATACAACGTGAGCGATGTGATCGGACAGATTCGCTGGACGACTCACCCTTCGGGGATCGGTGCATTGAGACCAGGTATGCGGAGAGTCGGGTAGCTGGGAGGTGGACCGAACCGCTGCATGCTGATAAGCCATGGCGGAGGTGCTAATGGAGGTATTGAGAGTGCTTCGACGAGCTCTGGTGATAGATCTCCTGGTCGCTTCTCCTTCAACGACGTCTCAAATTCTTTGCCCTCGTAGTACCTAACGGAGGCGAGTCAGAAATGATATTCAAGCACGCAAAAGACCACGCACATTTCACCAAAGCCTGTCACTGGGGGCTTCGTCTGAAACTTGAAGAAAGCGTCGTGCAACTTTTGGTAGTCGATGTCGATCTTGCCCATCTTCGGTTGTACACGCTCGCGCGTCTTTGCCTTCAACGACATGTTCGCCTCCTTCTCCTTGACCGCGTCGCGCATCGTCGCGATACCGGTGTCCGCGATGTACGAGGGGAGCTGAAAAGGAGGCTTCTCGATACCGCGCTTACCCTGGAGGTAATCACGCTTAGCACTCCAGTGTACGGGAATGGGGACGGTATTCCGGTAGCTCTTCATATGCAACAGTAATCGTGGGTCTGCTGCCGTGACGTCCGTCCATTCGACAACTTCGGGCTTCTTGACGACCTGCTTGAGCTCCGCGACAGTCAGGCGGTTCATCTTGCGCTGTTTCTTCTTCGATAACGGTTTCTTCTCCTCCGCGTCCGAGTCCCCCTCCGAGGCCATGTCATCATCGGAATAGATGACTTCGCCTTTCGTTGGTTCTGTCGACGTGACCTAGGGAGGGTGAGACGTGCATTATGTGAGAGTTATAGCCACGCACCGTTGTCTCCGCTTCAGGCGGTGGACGGAACTTGGCAAAAACGTCGGAGAATGCCCCGAGGACGCTGCTATCCAGCTGCTCAGACACGTACTCAACATTGGCGTTATCCGGCTGCGTCGCGTCCTCCATCTTGACATCCTTGTCTTCGTGCTCATGAGCATCGCCCTTGCCATTGGTGGCCTAGAGAAGTTACCATTGTAGTGAGCCCGTGCACCGCTCAGAACCGAAGGGAACGCACAGGCGCGCTTTGAGTCTCCGTTTTCTTCTGCTTCGCCTTCAACCGCCTGAGCTGGTTCTTGGACTTGATTTTAGACTTCGCCGCGCCATTGACGCCATTAACGCCGTTGGGAGCGGACTCGACCTCGACTTGGGCGACCATGACGAGTGGACCGATAAATTCGTGGTGACGGTAAGAGGCAGGAAGGCGTGGGAAGGAATTCCGATATCTGGCAAACGCACGGTCCTTGTTCGACTTTCGGACTTGACGCTCATGCTGGCAGGAAACTGGTCCTCTAAAGTCATAGCCTGGCGTTGAGACGTATCTAAAGCAATGTACATGGTGTCTAAATCTCCCCTTCGTAGATCTGCGGCGTCGAGACGGTCTAAGCGCTGTACTATGCCTACTTCCCAGCAGCTTGTTGCTCCAACACCATCCGCGAGAACTTGCTGCTCCTGCGAATTTTAGGGCCCCAGAATAGTAGTATCTATGGCGAGCTCCGTCAGCCAGAATGCGCCGTGTATTGGTACTTGAACTCACGAAAGGTATCGGCATCAGAACGACCGCAACAAGGGCGAAGAGTGTGTTCCCCCATCGGTACCCGAGGGCGTCAAACATTTGTGTCGTGAACAACGGGAAGGCGAAGCCCATGAGGTTTCCTGCAGGTGGTTAGCATTTGGCGCCTTCGCGAAGTCCTGCAATAGACATACTCGCAAGACTTTGGCCTGCAAGTGCCGACGACGCGAACGGGCCATAACTAGGCTAGGGTCAGCAAGAAAATTATGGCACGACGTCAAGGAGACTGACCAATCGGCGAGATATGAGAAGACGCCGTTGTAGATCACGAAGGCGGCCGTGGTGAACAGCACGATGCCAATCGCCTGCGCAACCCATGTTATCGTCGGGTAGGCGCACCACGCGTAAATGAACATGGCTATCGGCAGAAGAACCGCTGCGCCACATGCAGAGTATAGCCTAGCATCTGCGCCTCGTACAGGGAAGTACTTCCTGTGAGATCGCAGTCAGAAAGTCGGCCCGAGTGACGAGAACGCGCGCCATACTTACCTGTACAGACGCTCCTGATAGAGATTAATTGCCCATCCGATGGTAGCGCCTATAGGCATGGCTGCGAAGACCGTCCCGACTTGGCCGACAGTGAATCCATGCACATCCCTGAAGACGCCCGAGATGGATCTGAATTTCAAGGTGAGTCAACCGTACGTTGCCACAAAATGACCAGAAACCTACTCGATCAAGCAATAGAGAATTCCCCAAGCGAAACCGACCCATGCCTGTCAAAGACAATGAGATGAGTCCCGAGAACGTAAATCGAAGGCGTACGCTAAACGCGATGACGATAGGCTCGGTGAGCAGAAGATCTGCGTGGGCGTGAGCGATGTCCCTAACGAATGGCTCTTCCGAACACTCACATATCGGCCGCGTGCAAGAAATGTAGATGAGCTGGCGCAGGCTCGCCCGCTCGTCCTCTATGCGCGCACGGTAGCGCTTGTCTCCCGTCTCCCTCCTCAGCTTCTTGGCAAGCCGCGTAAGGAGGACAGGACTCCTCGTTTCCGACATCACAAAAGGTACGATGCAGAAAAACACGCCGGAAATTCTGTAATTCATGTCAGCAGGCTAGAACAAAGGTGTCCACCTGAGCAGCGGCGTACATCATCTGGATCCACTGGATCCATCGCCACCCCAGGTGCGGGTTCATCTCTATCCAGCCAGAGGCCACGGGACCAAGACCTGTACCGCCGATGGCTGCGATGGAGAAGAGGGCCATAGGGATGCCACGCCTGTCAACTGAGGTTAGACAGGCTTCGAAAGGCGTATAGAGCATCGAGACTTACTCAGCGGCGGGCCAAATATCAGCAATCGTACCCCCAACCATCGTCTGTAGAGGAGAAGATGTAAGCTTCCACGGCTTGCCGTCCGAATCGCACCAGACTCACCGAACCGGTAGATCCTGCTGCGCCCTGTAGAAAGCGAGCGATGAGGACCGTCTCTATATTTTTTGCCCTGCAAAAATGGTTGAGTGAACTGGCAACGAATTTGTGAACAGAAGATGCTCACTCAGCGACCATGAGGTACATCAAGGTGTACATGATGCCACTGCCGATGTACAACGGACGTCGACCGAGCTCCTCGCTGAACGACGACGTAAGGAGCGGCGTTACGCCAAATCCGAGGGCGTAGAGGCTCAATCCCGTCGTCGCTTGCAGCTGAGTCGCCTTAATATCCTGCAACATCGTCCCAAAGCCCATATTATACGACCCCGCAGTCGCAGCTACCCAAAAACCCCTCAGATAGCGCCCCAAAAGCGGACAACGAGCGCTGCTTACCAGAGGATAGGGTGAAGAAGGCGCCCATCGCGGTGATTAACCACTTCTTCCGCCTGGGAACGTGTGAGTCGTCAGTGCCACCGGCGCCCGAGGCATTTGCGGGATGCGGAACCCACCTGGAGAAATTGACCGGATTGCGAGGGTCGCCGTCCTCCCAGTCGACCTGCGGGATGGGATAAGGCACCTGCGGGGCACGAAAATACAGTGCAAACCAAGCACTCACGTACAGGGGTTCCTCAAAGCCCTCGAGATCCTTGGTCCCGCTGCGAGTCGAGGTGGTGGCGCCCGACGTCTTCTCCGTCGTCTCCTCGCTCGCCTCCCCATGACCATGGTGGTGATGCGGAAAGTTGTGCGCGGGGAGGTCGAGCTCGGACGTCAGGTGGAAGCGCGGGTCTATGGGCTCGTGAATCTCCTCGACGGACCTCACCGCCAGGCCCTCCATGTTCGTCTCCGGGCGCGGGGTCTGCGCCACCGGGACCTCCGCCTCAGTCACGTCGGCGGACTTGGCATCCTTCGCATCGGCACTGCTGGGCAACATGCTGCCGGGCGTCACGGTGGTGGTGGTCGGCAAGAGAGAGGAGGGCTGGCGAGGCAGCGAGCGCGGGGGCTCGCTAAGCGCGCCTCTGGTTATCCTTAACCCGCGATGATGTTTCGGACCTACAAGTCTTCTATTTTTGCGGTATTGACGGAGCGATGGCTCGAGTCATGGGAGCGCGCTCACCAATCCTCCCAGGCGCCACCACTGGCCAGGTCTTCCAAGTGCGTCCGAGAGAGGCGTCCGAAAGCATGATTCGACATCTACCGAGGCAGTACAGGGTACATTTTCAAGTCAGTAATAACGAATAGACAAGCGAGAACAATAGACGATATCCCGTAGAAATACACAGATTCGAAGCACGGTACGTAGGCCGTGTAGTCGTAGAGCGGACGTGATACATAGGCTGGAGACTACCCTTGAAGGCATAAGTAAAGGTACTCGGAACGAGAGGGAATCCCAAGCACAAACGCGGTTCCACCAAGAAAGGCGAAAGGGTGAGAGTAGCAATAGGTTGTTCATAGCATAGCGATGAGGAATGGGGATCGAGGCAGCGGTCACGAACCGCGACGGACGCGGGACGCAGTAAGAGGCATACAGGAAACGAGGAGACCAGGGCAAGGGAGAAGGGATGAACAGACGAAAAACAAAGGCGCACGCTGGAGAAGGAGTGAACTCGTGTCTGCGACTAGATGGGCGATGTCGACTTCGCTCGAGCCTTAACATAGTTCATTGGTGAATGATGCAGTGCACGGGAAGAGCATGGTCGGGTGAGTTCAATCGCGACGTCGTCCTGATGTTCATCTACCTAGGCGCCTCCCCTGCGCCGCTTTCCACCCTTCTTCGGCGGCTCCGTGAGGTCGGGCATCGGCGGCATCGCGTCGGACTTGCGCTTCCTCCCGTTGCCGCGCGGCGCGCTCGTCGACTGGTCCTCCATGTGCGCCGGCTGGCCCGTCGAGTCGCCGGCGTTGGACATGACCTCGTCCATGAGCGCGTTGTTGTCCTGGGCGCCTTCGACGCCCGAGACGTACTTGCTCAGGAACTCGGTGAAGTCGAAGTCCGCCGGGGCAGTGAGATTGGGCGTTAGGGCGTCCAGCGGGGCCGGGAGAGGCTCCGTCGCCATCGCAGAGGGGGGCAGGATGGGGTGGCTAGCCCTGCCCATCGACGCCGGCTTATCCGAGGATGTCGAGAGGGGCGGCCGCGTCGGCAGCTGGGCATTTGCTGACCACGGCGAGGCTATCGCTTGCGCGACGGGTTGAGCGTGCGTGACAGAAGGCGAAGTGCTGTCACTCGGCGATGAGTACTGTGTTAACTTCTCTGGGTCGAAGCCGAACTTCTCAATCAATGTGTTGATCTTCGCATTCAACGCCGACACATCGCGCTCGATGTCTTCAGCAGCCTGCCAGTTGGGCAAGGGCGGGCCACCCTGTGCGACAGCGTGCTGCGATTGCCCGGTCGCTTGGTCAGAACCGCTGATGAAGGCGCTCGGCTCGTTAATAAACGCGGTGGGTTGGGAGGAATCTGCGAACCCGCTGGCACCGTAGCCGTAGCCCGCGTGATACGTATCATAGTCCATCCCATCTCCATACCCGCCCGGTGTCGAGGGGTCGAAAGAGAGAAGGCCTTCAACCCCTCCCATGCCGTTCATGGTCGCGTCGTTGCCGAACGAGCCATGCCCTGTCGGATAGGACGGCATCCCATCAGCGCCTGTGCGGTTGAAGTCCGCCGCCGACCCTGCGAAGGATGGCCCAGGTGACGTCGAGCCTGCCCCAAAGACGTTCGGGAGGTTGGTCATGAAGGAGTTGATTTGGGCGGGGGACAGGTTATTGAAAAGGGTTTGGAAGTCGTCCGGGTTGATCGCCGCATTGGGCGGGCCCGGCGACGCCGAGGGGTGATATGGAGGTGTGCGCGCCGACGACACAAGTTGCTGGTGGTGTTGTTGCTGTTTCTCAACGGACGGAGAGGAGGCGGCGGGAGGTGTCGCATGACGGGATGAAAGGACAGGTGACGGGGAGTTGGCAGCGACGGCGGCGGTGTTGGCGGACGAGGTCGAGCTCGATGGAGCTGGGCTCGGTCCGGAGGAGTATTGGAAGAAAGGTGAACCTTCGGTGGCAGCGGGGCTGACAGGCGCTACTGAAGCGGACGAAGCCGGTGGAGTTTCTACCCTGTAGCCTGTGGAATCTTCTGGTTCAGCAAACGTATTTAAGTGGGTCGGCGGCGGCTGACCTGTCGTGTACTCCCTCTGCTTCCCCTTTGACGATGAATGCTGCTCGTCGTCCTCGACCTCCTCAATGTCAACGCTATTGTACGGACGAGTATCTTCGATCATCAAGCGCTGCATTTGCGGGACCGTAGCGTTCATGTGAGACATCACCGAGTGAGGGACAATGGCGCCCGGCCCTCCATCTCGAGAGCCGCCAGCGCCCCCTTCAGCTTCCTCCTCCTCATGCTTGGAGCGCGCGTTGTGGTTGCCGAAGATGCCAGCGAGGAACTTGACGATGCGATTGATCGTGTCCTGCTGCTTCTTGGCCCGGGCGCGCGCCTCCATCGCCTCCTGCCAGAGCAAGTTGTTGTTTTCGCGAAGGTGCGTGAGCTCGCTGGAAATCATGTCTTGATGCCGTTTGATAGCAGCGAGGCCGGCGACGATACCGCTGATATCAAGCTGTACCTGCTGACCGTTGGCGCCTGAGGTGCCGACCTCCTGGCCGGCGCCCTCCCCATCCGAGTTCTGTGCCTGCTTCTTGCGCTGGATGAGGGCGAGGAGGTCGCTGCGGCCACGGAGGAAGTTGGGGTGGGCGAAGTTCCAGAACTCGTTGCCGTCGGTCTCCGAGGAGCGCAGGGTGCCCTGCTGGAGGTGCTGGACCTTGTGGAAGCCGTACATGTTCAGCTGGCGGACGAAGGAGGAGAAGTTCTGGTGTTTGAACCATCGGCCGAGGACTTCGCGGGCGAAACGTTCGTGGTCGAGGACGAAGAACGAGTCGCCCGAGTCCGACCAGCGAATGAGGGCTTCGTTTTTGGGATCGTTGACCATTCTGCGGCTTGTCAGTGATGATTCGGGAGGTGAGGACGGCCACGCACTCATGGAGCTTCTGAAGGAAGGCGGGGACTACTTGGCGATTGTTGCGGGCATTTGTGGTCGCGACCCGATTGCGGTTGGCGAGCGCGACTTGGTTGCTGGGCGTTGCATTGGGCATGCTCGGGAGAGGAGGGGGATGCGACGCAGCGGGGGGTTGGGGACTTTGTATGTTGCACGAGTCCGTCGACGGTGGTGGGGGAGGTCAAGTTCGCCACAGCCGATTGATCTCTCCGTCCGACGCGCGAACAAACACCATCAAATTGTATTTCCTGTTCCGGATGCCAACGCACGGCCGACGTGACCTTGACGTAAGCGGCTCATCTTGGCCCCCCGCCTCTTCCACCCAGCCCGCACCCTTCATCAAGCCTCCGTCGGCACGGGAGGGCATCTACATACGCAGTGAACATGCTCCAGATGCTCCAGGAGAACTCCTTTTACCGTACCCTCCCTCTACAATATCTGGTGAGCCCCTTCCCCTCCCCTCTCTGTGACCGTCCCATTTGTATTCCTTGACACATTTCGCCTTCCTCTCGACGATCTGTTCCCTTTGCGCGCGTGGCTGGCCTTGGGACCGCTGCAATCATGATCAACATCAGCGTACCATCGCCGCCTCCCAGCCGTCTCCTCGTGAGACTTTAGCCCATGTCGGTGGCGGGGAGGATGACCTTCGCCCCCAGGTCAGTCGACTGCCGAACCCACCGCGCACACTGACTCAACAAACCCAGTCACTCCCCCCTCGGCAAGGGCACTCGCATTCATACCCTGCCGAGTCCCCTGGTACGTGTCCTTCGTCATCTCTACGTGCCACCCGCAGCCACCCGAGCGAGCCCTTGCATTCCACCCTCTCGGACTTGGCCGCTACCTCCGTACTCTTCGAAGCCGTATCTCCCCCCGCCCTCGCGCCCGCGCTGCGGTGTTAGTCACCCACATAGCGTGTTCACCACCACCTCGTCTTCTCTCAAGTTCTATCGCACGCGCTTCGGTACGACGGGAACATCAGGGAAACCGCCCACTTGCTGCAATCTTTGGCGGCCGACTCCTCGCCTCGCGCGCCCCGACGCGTCGTTTCCTCGGAGGTCTTCCATTGTGTTTTTCCTCCGTTCTTTTGCAAGCAGGCGCCCGGGGTCCCGCCCGCGCCACCGAAACCGGTCGCTTGCGCCTCTGTAATCTGTCGCTCGCGCCATCTTCGCCGCGTCCAAGCTCGTCAGCGCTCTTGACTCCGCCACCGCGCCTGCTCGATTCCGTCAACGCTCTCGACTCCGCCACTGCGCCTGCTCGACCTGCCAAGGCCCCTCCCAGCATTTCTTGCCCTCGGGGTGTGACCCTCTTTCTCTGTTCGCTCGTAATCACGCGCCCCTCGCACCAGCGCTTGTCTCGACTCTCGAGACCTTGCTTACCCCTTTTCGCGCTGCAAAAGTGGGTTCTTTCCACCTCACTGGCACGCCTACGGCGTTCGCGCTCGACGCAAGCCACATTCTCCGGGGGCCTCTTGTCGACTTTCCGACACATCTTCGACTCGGTCCCGGGAGGACATCGCGCCGTCCTGGGTGGTAGCGCGCCATCCATACATCCCGGATCGACTGCTTTTCCGCCCGTTGACAAACCTCTCCCGCCCTTGACACCGAACGTCGACCTTCCACTGCGTCGGCGCCCTTGGCCCATCCCCGTCGGCGTCCTTGCACGCGGTACGCTCTTCCTCAATATTCGGCCAATTTCTCCCATCGCGCGGCGCGTTCTCCGATGACAGATCTTCGTGCTCTCCGTTGATTTTCACGGACGTTCGGCGACATCTCTACGCTCACTATGTACGATGACCGATCTGCGTTCTCTTCGTGCTTCTCAGTTGATTTTCATGGAGACTCGCTTGATTTTCACGGACGTTCGGCCCTCCTCTGCGTCCTCTCTGTTGATCTTCACTCGGACGCGGTTGATTTTTTCATGGACCCTCGGCGATAGCTCTCCCTCGTCCTCGGGCTTCGAATTCTGTTGCACGTTGGTTGACGCTGGTACTACAAATCTACTACGAATCTACAAATCCATGACGTTTCCTCCGTTCTTCTTGGGCGACATTTTCCATCTTCATGGCAGGTACGTTGTCCCGTCTGATCTTGTTAGTATCCACTCATGGTATGGAAGCCCGGCCCTGTCTTGATATGCAAGCCTACCGTGTCTCGCTATGATATCACCCATGTCTCGTCGAAATGCGCACCGTCCTCCTGCAATGCACGTCACTGTCTCGCTGCTCACTCGCGCGCCTCTGTCTATTCTATTGACTCATCCTCCGCGGACGCAAAATATGGACGGTCAATTTCTGGGGTCCGAAGTGCCCTGGCGGGCGGCTTTCTAGGCGCTGGATTGTGCCTTGCTTGCTACTGTCCGAGTCCGAGTTCTGCAGTTGTCCGTGCCGTGCCACTGCCCGAGCCCCGACTCTTCTTGGTGCGCTGCGCTCCGTTTTGGGGCCGACCCTCCTGCCCTGCTCAAACTCGAACTCTGCCTCTCTGTCCTGCCCGCACCCCGACCCCTCCCCGGCCGCCTCCCCTAATCTCACCACAAGCTGTACAACTCTCCATTCACTCTCGGTCCGACTCGCCAAGAGCTCTGTCCATCTGTATTATGCGTCCGTATGTCCTGTACGGGCCCGTATGTCCTGCTGTACGGGCCCCCCATGTCCTCCTGACCACCAACGTGCCCCACCCATCTCAATAGACATGTTTCCGAATCCCCGAATGCATGCAGCGCTGAATCTTCTGAACACGCAGTCCTGTCAATACGAGTCTTCTGAGCTGACGGTCGACTTCCGCAGTACAGACGCGCGTCTTCTGAATTCACGTCTGGATCCCCTGCGCTCACGACGCGCGTCTTCCGAGCTCCCGGTGCGAATCTTCCGTGCTCGCGGCGCGCCTTCGCAATTATAGCCACCTCTCGCGGCATGTCTGACCACCTCCAGTCGCCCTCTTGCCCTGGGATTGACGGATTGTGGCAATCTCGTGCTTCTCGCGCGCCACAGATACGTACTGGAGATCCCTACTGATGGCGTAGTCTTTTATCTACTGCTGGTGGCGTATGTCTATAATTCACTGATGTGTAGTCTTTAATTGGCCTCCTATATTCAGTACGACCCTTTGTGGCGTGCCTCAAGTGATTTCTTCAGCTCGACCTCTCCTTAGGAACTTTCCCGCTGGTGGGTCGACCTCTCCCATCTGTGGGTCGCCTGAACAATATTTCACGTGTAAAGTCGAACGTTGTGGGTCCGCCCGCCGCGGACGCTGGAACCGAGAACCGAGCATCCGGATTGCCGCATCAGCCCCTGATGTTCCTCTCCCTTGGATAAAGCCCGCTGTTCTGGGCCTCAACAACTTTGCTTCCGCCCTTGTCCCTGATGAGGGCGATTTCCCAACTTCCAGAGCAGGAGAATGAGAGTCATGAGCTCGTAATGTGTGATTCTTTCCCCGTAGGGATGAATAGATGGGTTTGCGAGGGTAAAGAGGTACCGGGAGCGTGGCTAGTGCGAGGTGTGGGTGCAATTCAAGCTCTGTGCGAAGGAGCAGATCTACCTTCTCGAGATATGCTTTCGTACAGCGGCGGCGTTGGTCCTCCTGCAGCGCCGTCTGACTGACATACAGATAGGCGAGCCACGGTCAGAACCTGGGTTCTCCGTCACATATACACATCCAGCCGCTGCGTTTGGATGAACATTGTCTGTTCGTCCTTCTCTGCGTTCCATAGTCCCAGATGCTCCGGTCAGATACCACACTGTTGTGAGCGGCAGGAGTAATGAGCACATCATCGAAGACGACCGACATGAGCACGCCGCCTTCGTCTGACTTCCACCATTTATCTAAGTCCATTTATCTAAGTCGGAGACAACCTGCAAGATTGAAGATACGCTCAACTTGGGAGGACAACTCCGGTGATATCGTATTCACGAATCCTTTGCAGCTCTCATAGCAGACTCGGAAGAAGAGCGACCCAGACCAACTGTCGAATGCGTGGCTGCCGCAGTCACAATCTGTAGGCCATTCGTCAGAAAAAGGGTCGGAGAGGCCAGTAAGCCACCACACCTGTACTAGGCGTCCTTAGATATCGACCGTCTACGTGCCGCGAACTTCCAATTCCTATACGCCAGCGTCACGGCAGCGACGAGTAGCCCAACAGGCGGGACAAGCCACTCAACCAGCCAGGTAAAGCGAGTCTGCTTTTGCCACCGTTGCAAAAGCTCCTCGACTTGGGCGCGCAGCCCTTCCGGCGTCGACGAGTTGTCCAATACGACATCCGCATACGCGACCTTTTCGGCCATGCTCATCTGCGAGTTGATCCTCGCCCTCGCAGCCTCCTCGGTCGACTGGTCGCGGGCCATGAGGCGCTCGAGCTGGATCTCGAACGGACTGCCGAGAAGTAAGCACTTTCGTAAACGCCCAAAACCCAAGCCCACTAACCACGACACCACCACCGTCTGCCCCACAAACCTCCAAATCCCGCTCTCCACAAGCAATGGAACATCCGCCACGCACACCCTTTCGCCCCTCAACCACGCACCCACAATCGCCCTCACCATCGCCCACCGAACCGCCGGGTGCACAATCCCATTCAACACCTTCCTCTTCTCCGCGTCATTGAAGATGATCTCGCCGAGGGCTTTGCGGTTGAGGGAGCCGTCTTCGAGCAGAATTTGCGGCCCGAAGGCTTTGACGATCTTCTTTAGAGCGGGCGTGCCGGGCTCGACGACCTGCCGGGCGAGGACGTCGGCGTCGACGATGGGGATGTCGGCATCTCTGAGGAGTTTGGAGACGGTGGACTTTCCGGTAGCAATGCCGCCGGTGAGGCCGACGACTGGCAGAACGAGCGTCAGAAAGGGGTGGGATAGCAAGCAAGCACAGGGAACGAACCCAACATGACGTTCGGCAGTTGGCGGACGGAGACAAAGTGCGAATCACGCGTACACAAGGCCAAACAAGAACCACCTTCCTCGCCGATGAGCTTGAAACTTTGAAGGGTTGCAGCTTGCAGCGGGCAGACCAGAGAATAATAATACGAGACGTAAAGTACAGGGGGGGCTCGTGTGATTATTTGGCAGTCAACGCTGCTTTGCGAAGACGCCATTAGACAGCAATAACTCATACTATAAACAACATCGGCAGGAAACAACGCCAGAGCAGGGGGTCCGTTTTACATACGGAGCAGCCGGAGATCCAACAGGTCATACGACCGGCGTGCGCAGATCGGATACCTCCCGGACATTGGACGTGGCCTTAGGTGACGGCGAACGCGAGACCGATGCAGGGCTCGCAGCCTTCGCTGGTGAAGGTGAAGGTGACCGCTTTTCGATCTTCGGCTCCTCCTCCGTCTCTCCAGGCGCTCGAGGAGGGGACGGTGCCGACCGCTCAGCCTCGGGCGGCACAGGAGCCTGCGGTACCAGAGGCGGGGGCGGCGCCTGCGGCATCCCCTGCGGATGCATCCCAGGGGGAGGCGGCATACCCAGCGGCGGCGGCACAGGCGGCAGCGGGCCCATATGCACGTGCTGTATATGCCCCATCGGCGGCGGGCCACTAGGAGGGGGACCCATAGGCGGCGGGCCGCCCTGCATCGGGACGAAGTGCGCGAAGTGGGGCGGGAACATCATGTGTGGCATGGGCGGGCCCATGGGTATGGGGCCGTTGATCATGCCGTCGGGTGGTGGGGGTGCGTGGTTGATGAAGGTGAGGGGTTGGGGAGGGGGCGGCGGGGGTGGGTGTTGTGCTTGTTGCTGCTGCTGATCTGGTGGTGGGTGCTGGGAGGGCTGACCCTGTGCGTCAGGATCATGGCTGGCGTTGTCGACTGGGTTGTTCTGGTTCTTGGATGCGCGCCCGGTGCGGCGGGGAACCGTGGCTGCAGGCGTGCCGTTCATGACCGGGCCGTCTTCTTGTGGTACGCGGGGACGACTGAAAGTAGCGGGTCCCGATCCGGGTCGTGTTCGTCGTGCTGACGGTACGTATCCATGTAGCCTCTGACGGTGGCGGCATAGTGAGGAGGGGTTGGCGGATGAGAAGGGACACTCTGGACATGCGTATGGCTTCTCCCCAGTACTGCAGCAGAGTATTAGTAAGACACATACGGGAGGAGGGGGCGACAAGCCACGCACTGGACATTGAAGTGGGACTCTAGATTGGACTTCTGTAGGGTCTTGTACGCGCACCCCTCATGCGGACAATAGTACATGCTGATCGCCCCGTTAGCAAACAAGATCACGTCGGACGAGCACACCACTCACGACGCATCCTTGTCCCCGAGCTCCATATGCGTGATAGCATGGCGGGCGAAGTCTGACGAACGCGAGATGTAACGACCGCACTTGCTGCAATTGCCATTATCGTAGGTGACGGGGCCGATTTGCTTGGACTGCGTGAGAAGAGCGAGTTGAACACCGTCGGAGGGGTGGCAAAAATCGAAAAACGTACAAATTTCTGTGTGGCTTTTGGCATAGTGGCTGCTTGCACGCCCTTCGTGTATATTGGTTGAATTGAGGCTGCTAGAGCAGCAGAAGGGCGGGTATTTAGGGCAGCTCAGCCGCGGCGCGACAGCTTTGACGGACAAAGCGTTATCGTTCGGAGCAAATGATGGAAGGTGCACAGCCACGAGACTGGCACGTGCGTTATGACTTTCCCGCGCTCGAGGCGTAGCTTGCGCCTCTATCTGAAGCAGCATTGCCTGCATACTACAAGAGCAAAGGAAGGTTAGAAGCACACGGAGGAACATAGAGAGAGGGTTGCGTGGATTCGACAGAGCTGATTTGACGATTTTGATCAGAGCGCAACGTACACTAATCATGCTTGTTATAAAAGCGCACCAGCGGACATAAAAGACATGGTATCAACATGGTAATATGGACGCCTGACGGACTCAATTGGCCTACAACTCAAGAGTGATGTGTAGAATATAGCGCGATGAAAGTTCGACACAAAGGCTCATCCGAATCAGGAAGGACATTTGTGGCGCCGTGTTTGCGTTTATTGGTCCAGGACGCGTCACACAGACGCGTCCTCGATCCCGCCGTGCACTTATTCAATTCACTTACGCCCTCCTCCTTCAACTGCACGCCTAATCTCCCGCCGTCATGGTCGCGACTTCAACTGACCAAGTGCGTAGTACACATTCAGGTCCAGGGTGATACTGACCAGATCGTTAGCTGTCCGGGACCACCGTCAGTACGTCCTCAAGCTCTGATCATGCAGTCCAGCGCTAATTGACGCGTCTTCTCCCTTGTCCCTACTTGACTACTCTTCTCTCATCGTCACTGCCTTGCATCTATCCGCCATCTCTCGCTCCATCCTTCAGTCGTCCACCCTCTCGTCCTTCTGTCCGTCACGGACCACCATGCACGGTCTGTATCGCGCACATCAAACAAGCGCGTTGTGGGCGTTCTGCTAGGGCAGGATAATGGCAAGACGTACGTGCTATACATTCGTATTGTAGATAGAAGCTGAACACATCCTCAACGCCCTCCCTCAACCCTTGTTCTTCGCACTTCACCTCGCGCCTCATTTCTACGCATGATACTATAGCGTCAACGTCGCCAACTCCTTCGGTATTCCCTTCGAGGAGGACGAGAAAGACCCGAAGACATGGTTCCTCGATCATAACTACATCGAGGGTATGTACGACATGTTCAAGAAGGTCAACGGTACGTACGCAACCACTAATCGCGCTACCATATACTGAGTCTTCCCAGCCCGCGAACGCATGATTGGTTGGTATCACTCCGGCCCCAAGCTACGCGCATCCGACATGGAGATCAACGAGCTGTTCAAGCGCTTCATTCCGAGACCAGTCATGGTCATTGTCGATGTACGACCAAACACCGTTGGGATCCCTACCGACGCCTACTTTGCTGTAGAGGAGATCAAGGATGTACGAAGACTTTCTTCACCCTCGTCCACTACTCGCTTACACTCGCATACAGGACGGTACCGAAACGCGCAAGACCTTCTTCCACGTCCCATCGGCCATTGAGGCAGAAGAAGCAGAGGAAATCGGCGTCGAGCACCTGCTCCGCGACATCAAGGATTCCACCACTACCACCCTCGCCACCCGCGTCGAGGAGCAGCTCGCCTCGCTGCGCGGCCTGCAAGCACGGTTAACTGACATCCAGAAATACCTTGTCGACATCTCGACAGGGAAGATGCCCTTGAACCACCAGATCGTATACCACCTCCAGGATGCTCTCAACTTGCTGCCGGACCTCAGCGACCCGACGACCACGCAGAGCTTCGTGAGCAGCACGAACGACGAGTTGCTGGTCGTGTATCTCAGCAGCTTGTTGCGGGCGGTGATCGCATTGCATGCGCTGGTCGACAACAAGGCGACGATTGGGCGGGTGGAGCTGGAGGAGAGCGGGGCGGAGGAGAAGAAGGTGCTGAAGGGGGATGCGAAGAAGGAGAAGGAGGAGAAGGAAACGAAGGAAACGAAGGACGGGAAGGAGGCAAAGGGCGGCAAGAACTCATGATCCTTGTAAGCTCAATGGCATTGTATCGTTTGGATGGCTCGTGCTAGCACCTTACGCGCGTCTGTCGTAGACCGCTGGTCACCTGTGAGTGGGGTGTGGAACAGGTATGGAGATTGCCCGAACTGCCCGAGGGGAGCAGTCTGAGGGTGGGCACGATGCGCGTCTCCGAGCATGTCTTTGTATGTCAGTATACACTCCAGAACATGGTCCGGACATGGGGAGGCCTGCTGCAAGCTTACGGTAGCCTGCGCCCTGCGGATCTTATTGCGAAGCCCGCGCGATAGGCAAGTCCAGGGCAAGTCTGAGTCAGCCATAAAAATTAGCAGCGTGGGAATCGCGCTCCGTTCTGCGCTCTTTGCTCTCAACGCTCATCTTCGACCTCTCTACGAGCTCCCCCCAGTGCGTATCGCCCCCTGTACTCTTTCAGGGTTTACTTCTCTCGTCCCCCCACGGATTCTGACGACGCGCGACGCAGACCCTCAACACTCACCCTCCCCGATCTCCCATCGACGAAAAACAATGGCTGGCGCGCGTGGATGCTTTAACTGCGGTGGATGTGCGTGTGGCGGCTGCTCCTTACCTGATCTTATATACCACGATGCGTGCGCGGTGGATGGTGCTGACGGGCTTTTTTGTTATATCCCTCGTGGTCATCGTGCGCGATCGAATACAAACGCGATTTTTTTTTGCACCCTGCGCTCCCCTCTCCTCCCCGATCGCCCCACCCCTCAACGCCCTCAACGCAACGTTTCGCCGTACTCATGAACTTCGATCTGGATTTCGCAACGTGCAGTCGGCCATCAGGCGGCGCAGTGCCCCAAGGCCGGCACCCCTACTTGGTGAATACGACCTGCTGATCTTATCTGGCGCACTCTCCTGACGCGACACGCGATCGGCAGCTACAACTGTACGTCGTGACCTGGGTGCTTATCGCGCGCGGTGGGGCTTACGGGGGCTTGCAGGCGGCATGGAAGGCCACGTCTCGCGCGACTGCTCGCAGGAGGCGAAGCCCAAGACGTGCTACAAGTGCGGTGGCGAGGGACATATCGTGCGTGGGGGTGTACTTCCCGAGAGAGTACTCTCTGCTGATGATGAGAATAGTCTCGTGATTGCTCTAGCGCGGACGCGTCCGCGGGTGGCGCTGGCGGCTACAGCGGTGGAGGCTTCGGCGGAGGCGGGCGCGGTGGCGAGTGCTACCGCTGCGGCAAGGCGGGCCACATGGCGCGTGCATGCCCTGAACCTGCTCCCGGAGGCAACGCCAGCTACGGCGGTGGAGGCAGCTACGGCTACGGCGGCGGCTTCCAGAGCCAGAAGTCTTGGTGAGTGTGATTTGCATGGTCGATCAGCATCGCCTATGAGGCAAATTATTGCTCGAGAGGCATTTTTGCGTTTTTGGGCGCCTAATTGCGTTTCGAGTATTTGGCGCAAGGAGGACTGCACGAGACACCCAATTTCATTGTGCATCAACTAACATCGTCGTAGCTACACCTGCGGCGGCGTAGGCCACTTGTCCAAGGACTGTGTGCAGGGCCAGCGTTGCTACAACTGCTCCGAGACGGTGAGTAGCCACAAAGTGCATTGCGTGCATCCTATTCAACTCGTTCGCCAGGGCCACATTTCCCGCGACTGCCCTAACCCGCAGAAGAAGGCGTGTTACAGCTGTGGTTCGGAGAGGTGAGTACTCGCCGTGGGTAATCAGGTTGCCGCTAACGTACTTTCAGCCACATCTCGCGTGACTGCCCCGGCGCTGTCGCTGCTGCCTGAGCGACATGTACTAGTTCCAGTGCTCGACTGATGTTGTATATCTCTTGATGATGTCTGTACTCACCGATTGTGTCTGTACTTCTCACCACGCTGTCGAAAAAATGCCTCGTTTTGTGTGTAGTCTTTCGTGGGGCCCCGCCGCTGGTTACCCTGAGCTCTGTGCTCCCCGCGGATGCATCGAGACCGCCCTCGCCCAATGATGTGTTGATAATTCGGAATGAGATATGATGCCGGGGCCGGCAGTTTGCGGCCCAGTTGCGGCGACCCGAATTCCGCCGCCGACATTTATTGAATTTGTTCTTGCGCATTTTCGCTGCAGTTTAGCTTCCTTCACCTCCTCCTCCAGCGCCAGCGCCAGCCAGCCATGCACGCCGCCGCTGCCCTCCGCCTCGCACGGCACACCGCCGCCCGCGCCCCCGTCGCCCGCCGCGCGCTCGCCACCGCCGCCGCCCACCACGCCGACGTCAGCCCCGCCGCCGCATCCTCCTCCAAGGCCTCCGTCATCCCCCTCTCCAACATCGAGGCCCAGTGGGAGAAGATGCCCGAGGAGGACAAGGTCGCCGTCCACGCCCAGCTCGCCGAGCTCCAAAAGAGGGACTGGAAGACGCTCTCCGTCGACGAGCAGAAGGCTGGTGCGTATCTCGTGCGCCCCGCGCGCAACACAGCCAACTCACGCGCCGCGCGCAGCGTACTACGTCGCGTTCGGCCCGCATGGCCCCCGCAAGCCGGTCTTTGCCCCTGGGGACTCGCTCAAGATCTTCCTCGCGTCCACCGCCGCTGTCGGTGCTGGTGTCCTGATCTTCCTGGGCGTGCGCTCAATCGGTGAGTCCGAGTCTCACAATCCCCTCGATCACAAACTGACGCGTATCCGCAGCCCCCGAGGCGCCGAAGACGATGACGAAGGAGTGGCAGGAGGCCGAGACGGAGCGCGCAAAGGAGCTCAAGATCAACCCCATAACCGGTGCGTCGCGCCCCTACCCTCGGCCCCGCTCGCTGGCACTCACCCTCACCTTCCCTCCCAGGTATTGCCTCCGAGGGCTACACCGGCAAGGGCTTCGTGTCTCTGCCGTCCAAGTAATAGACCCTGTAAAACAGCACGCGCGGAGCAAATGGCATCTGTTTTTTCTGGTCGTCAAACGGACGCGGCACCCCACTCGGGCGGCGGCGCGCGCGCGTCTGCCGCCCTCAACGTTCTTTTGTCGTCAAGTAGACTGTATATTCTCGCTAATGCTAATGAGAACTATGCGCGGTCATGGAAGTACTATGGACTAGCAATGAGCCCAATAGGAGGCGCTGAGTGCGCAAATTTGCCTCAACGTCGTGGCGCGCAATGAGCTCCAGCTCTTCGTCAACATCAACGTTCCGCCTTTTGTGATAATCGACGGCATCTGGTTGGCTGCCAATACCTTGCCCTGGTGAGTTCACTCCATGTCGACAACCCGCCCCGTTCCGTGCACCCTGAACTTCCCTCGCGTATTCCCTCGTCCTTCGCGTATTCCTTCGTCCTCCGCGTCTTCCCCCGAGCCCCTCCCCCGCAATCGGGCCTTCTCCGAGATCTCGCTTCTTCGTCTCGCGGGACGGTCCCCGAGGCAATTGTGCAGGCCCAGCCCTTCCAACACACGGGCGCCTACGAAACTAAAGGGCGCCTAGACCTGGATTTGGTGGTCGACATCAGTGCATGTGATGATGCTGTTCAGCCTGACGGCGCTAATGCTGTTTCGCAGTTCTTCCTGAGGGACCGAGCCTATAGAGGTGCTGGAGAAGTGTGGGTATGACCACGATCGTCAGGGCTATATCGTGGTGGCGTGGGATAGCGTATGCCTCAGTCGTCTTTCTCTTCAGCCGCGCGCGCTTGAGCAAGTACAGCGCATTCATGCCTACACCCCAGTACATCTTGCAGTAGTGCACCTGCTGCAAGAAATGCATGCCTTCAGGCGACTGACGTTTTGGGATAGTATGTCATTGAAGGTAGTTTAGATCGAGCAGGCTAGCATGAGTAGGGTGCCAGCACTGCTCAATGTAGCCATGATCTACTCCGCCTGGAAGCTGTAACCTCCTTGCCGCTGTACGGCCTCGAAGTTCAACGCGGCAAGCTCATCCCCAGAAGCCGTGGTCAATCCGCACTCGATCTTGTCGCCGGGGTTGACTGGGCCGACGCCAGAGGGCGTGCCCGTGAGTACGAGATCGCCTTCCTATAGGTCTTGTGAGCTGTCTGAAGGGGGCTGAAAGGTATGAAGGCGCTTACCTCGAGGGTCATGATAGAGGTAATGTGTTCGATGAGCCGGGGAATCTTGAAGATCATGTCCGCCGTCGTGCCGTTCTGCTTGAAGGCACCGTTGATCTGCAGGGTATACACATAAGTAATGCGAAGACAATCGGGAGCACACGCGGGCTTGTGAGGGGGAGGAAGTCAGGGGGAGGAAGTCGGGGGGAAGGGAAAGGGGACAACGCACCTTCAGCCACAGGCGCAAGTCATCCGGGTTGGTCACCGCCGACTTGGCAATGAATTCGCTGTATGGTATCAGTATGGGAGATAGCGCGACACCTTAGGGGAGACTCACCCAACGGGAGTGAAGGTGTCAAAGCCCTTCGCGGTCGACCACGGTAGACCCTTCTTCTTGACCGCGTCCTGCACATTGCGCGCCGTCATGTCGACAGCGAGAGCTATGGCATCCCTTTCAGCATCAACGCAGAGAACGTCATTGTGAGCACGCACCATAGCCAGCAATTACAGAGTGCGCGTCCGCCTGCTTCACGTCCCGCGCGCGCTGCCCGATCACCAGTCCGAGCTCGACTGCAGCGCGTCAGCACGCACGTCCCGCATCCCGTTCGCTACCACGCACCCTCATGATGCGCAACAACCCCCCTGGGGATCTCGAGCTTGCCGCCGGAGCTGATGTAGCTCGACGTCGGCTTCAGGAAGAAGAACGGCTCTTTGGGCGCCGCGTTGTTCAGCTCCTTGATGTGCTCGGCGTAGTTGCGCCCAATGGCGACGATCTGGGATGCTTGAGTCTTGTGCTCGCTAGCTGAGTAGGGGTATAATGACCTTCTTCCCGGTGCGCGCGAAGGAAGTGGCCATGGCGGAGGAAGGAAGGGAAGGAGTGACCAATTGTCCGTTCACCGAGTCCAATTCCCGGGAGTCATTTGTTGATCTTTACGCGGTGTATCTGGCACAAGGGACGCCCCGCGACGAGCGAAGGTTGAGGAAGACCACTTGCGTGGATGGTGGCGAAAAAAGACATCAAACGCGACCATTAGTAGAAGATTATGTCCAGAAAGCAGATGAGAATAACAGGCAAACTCTACACACCAACGACAGCACGACTACTACCTACAGTCCTAGCGGGTATCCATAGCACATTCGAATCCACTGCTCTATACGCACCCCGCCGAACGAGCAGAAAGCTTGCCTCACGCGCCATTCCGTCTTTCCTCCGCCGCGCCCACGCTGTCCGCCTTCCCCTCGTCGTCCGACTGCGCTGACGACGTTGAGCTTGCGAAAGTCCAGCTCCCCGTCGTCGGTGTCAGCTCCCCATCCTCCGGCTCGTCCGTCCCCGCGCTCTGAAAGTCGCCAAAGTCACCAAAGTCGTCGTCGAAGGCGGATGCTGAAAGATCACCGGCACCGTCGCCGGAAGGGAAGGATGAAGGGAAGGTGAATGGGTCAGTGTCGCTCACTCCGCTGCCATTCGCAGTGGTGAAGGCACCAAAAGTGTCCTATAGTGACGGTCAGTCTTCGGTGGTGACCCTGTCGAGGCCTATCCTCACCTCATCGGTCTCGAAGGGGTTCGAGTGCACGGCGCCGGGCGATTTCGAAGGTCCCGGATCGAATGTGTCTCCAAAGCCATCACTCAGTGGTCTCCGCTCCGGGGGTCGCTGCTGACTTGACACTGGCGCACGCATGAATTGACCCTGCGACAACCAGCCGCCGTCATCTTCATCCTCGTCAGACTCTTCAGACGAGTTCTCGAAGTGCGCAGTGGTGCCAATCTCCTGCGCAAGATAACGGGCGAACTACACGGTCGTCAGCGAGCCCCCTCACTCGCGAACGGCGTACACTTACAGGCTCCGTCCTCCTCCCACCCTGCTCGTTATCCTCATCGTCATCGTCCTCCAACATTGGCGCCGGCCCGAAGTCTGCACTCCCTTCCCGTCTTGGATGCGCACTCGTCGACCTTTTGAACTCCCCCTTTAGTGCGTCCCCGCTCTCCTCGATCTGCGCCTTCGCCGCAACGCCCTTCGCATCCTCCTCGTCCACCTTCCATCTGGACGCGCCCCCAGTCCCGCGCGTAACGTCTGGCTTACCGCCGCCCAGCAGCGCCGTGTCCCGCGCCTTCGTCTCGTTGAACCGCCCGTTCACATATTCTTCCCATGCGGGGTCCGGGGCGAACTGCAAGACGGCTGCGCGTGCGTCCGACGGGAGTTGGTCGAGCCAGTTGATCACGTCCTCGGCGATGAGGGTGAGGTGGCCCATGTACCCGAGACGGACGCCCTTGGGCTGCGCCGCGGCCTCGTCGTTGCGCTTTTGCCCTTCGACGACGCGATGCATCAGCTTGGCGTCCCGGAAGAGGGATAGTGCAAGTTCGCGATTCAGAGGGCTTTCGGCTGGGCCGGTGAATATTTGGTGGATGATGTCGTAGACAGCGCTGTGGAGGAAGTTGTTCCAGGGGAACTCGAAGAAGAGGTCCTGCGAGGGTATGAGAGATGTGCATGCATCGCATGAGAGACAGCATACCATCATCGTCGATAGGATGTCCAGATCCAACCACCGTCGCTTCAATTGCTCGCCTATTGGCACAAGCTGACTTGCAGTGACACTCTCATCCATCGTCGTCCTGCGCCTCGAGCCCCTACGCGATCTCGACCTCGCCCCAGCTGTCGAGCCCGCCGACGATCCCACCGACTCCGTACTCTGCGCCAAACTCGCCATCGTCGTCGACGTCTCCGGCGAACTCGACAGCGTACTCGTATTCGGCGACGTCGAGAAATTACTCGAGTGCGGCGAGCACGACAGCACGCTCGTCTGCGGCGAGTCCGTCAGCGGCGCGCGCTGGCTCGCAGGCGACTCCTCCGCCATCACGATCTCCTCCATCGCTTCGTCGTCCGAGCTGCCGGGTTCTGAGCCCATGTCATCGTCGGAGTCGAAATTGGAGGGCGAGTGTTGGGAGGCGGAGGAGATGGGGAGCTCCATTGCGGGCTCAACGTCGTCCATATTGTCGTCGTCGTCGCGCCGCTGGGCGGGGGCGATGACCTGGCCGAGGCGTTCCATACCTGCAAGGCCGCCTTGTAGACGACCGTCGGCGTCGTACATGTCAGCGAAGCTGGGGCAGCGGTTCAACAGCGTCATGTTCGAGCAATGTAAGAGCTCGGCAAAGAGCTCGATAACTCGGTAGCGCTCAAGCGTCAGTGGTCTGATGGTGCCGACGGTCGTATGCACCGGACCCGTCTGGGGACGAACAGTCAGTATGGCTTCCTGCTCCCGAGAACGACGCTTACCAGGGAGCGCGGCTGCTTCATAAAGCCTTGCAGTTGCTCCATATGCTTGATCATCACCTCTAACAAAGGGCCGAAGTGCACGACGCCGAACTTCTCGACCGTGGTCTGCATCGTGGGTTCTAGCGCTTGCCGGAAGTCTCCCTCGGAGAAGTCCATCTGCTGCTGCACCTGGCCGCTGTTGTCAGCCAAATCGAAGGCATGAACTCGAGACCTCGCACGTACCTGCATGAGGCGATTCCGCAAGACATGGAAGAGGTATGGCTCGAAGTAGTCCGAGTTATTCTTCCGAATTACCTCCACGATGACCGCAATCGAGCTGACCACGGACGACGTGTGCGACTCCAAAGTCGGCAACGGCGGCTGGCTTGAGATGGACCACGACATGTTGTCTTTAGCCTTCTCGGGATCTGGTGGAGGATCCGTGACCAGCCCGCTTGCGGTAGTTTGTGGGCCGAAGTCCGCGATGATGTAGCCCATGAGCTGAGTGATGATGTCCGGCTTGACCAGCTCCCGCGCGAAGCGATTCGAAGAAGGCCCGGTGTGTAGGTTGTCGGCCAACGCGGCACCAGGGGAGGGGTTTGCCATAGCCGTGATGCTCTTGAGGAGGTCGGCGACCACGGCGTGCTTGTCGGGCGAATGGAAAGGGGAAAGTAGTTCCACTAAGCGCGGGATGAGGCGCTCTTGCGAGAGCCACTGGACTATGGCGTAAGCGCAGCGCAGGGAAGTATACGTGTGGACGCGCAACGCACCTCTAGTATGTTATCGCAGCCGTCGGGTTCATCTAGCTGTATGATGCGGACTAGGAGGTCCACGAAGGCCGGAGTCTCGATGAGTCGTATGATGCGGTCGATCACGTCTGGTTGGGATTGTATGAAGGCCACCATCTGCACGTCAAGGTTCAGGATAGAGGACGTGAGGCGATGCAGTGGATGGATTCACCTCCGCGGGTTTCTTGTTGAGGAAGACGGAGTTGATTTTGGCGAAGTTCGCGGCGAGGACCATGTTCGTCTTCATGTCGTCAGGGGTGCGTTCGAGGACTGATTCCCAGAAGGGGAGGAGGAGGGTGTCCTTGTTGCTCGTGCATGTCTCGACTATCGACCATATGTCGCTGCAGAGCACTTCTGTAGCGACGTAAGGATATCTGGCGCGCAGTCATGATGTTTAGCGAAAGGCTCGAGCGAAGGGGAACAGCACGCACTTGAATCTCTTGCCCTCCTCAGGTTCGATCTGTCCGGTGACATAACCGAACAGCTGCTTCAGCACGTCTTGTCGCTGAAAGTAGTCTATCAAGCGCGTATTTTGCGCCTTGCACTCCTGCAGGAGGTCGTCCTCGTCCAAAAGTGCCTCGAGCGCGACGTCGTCCTTGTCGAGGAGGCTGTCAATGGACGACGCATTGTGGAAGCCAAATCTGCGTAATGCACGTTGAGTTGACCTCAAGATTTCCTGGATGCCCAGGGATATGAAGGCACCTCCAGAACATGGACCCCCGCGCGAAGATGAGAGAGCGGAACAAGCGCCGGAGATGTCAGTGGGCGCTACACGACTCTTGTTTACCGGCGGCTTCACGCGACTCGCACGCTTTCCTTTTGGGGATCACTCGTCCTTGTTGGACTTCAACATGAACGGTCTTCATTTACATAATGGATTGCCTACTATTATACAGTCGAAGCCTCGTAGACTACTCGGATGAAATTGCAATGCTGGTGAGCCTCCTCGAAAACAAGGTTGGGATGAAGAAGCCAGGCACGGGACATCAAACGATGAACCCGCCACTCCGGGCAGCACAGCGACGAGGTTAGGAGACGGGAGCATAGCACAACCCAACCGTCTGTAGCCAGTGCTGATACTCAGGCCCAACGCCTTACTGGTGGTACAGGCGAAAGCTTGTGAGCCCTTCGCGCGAACACACCGTCTATTGAAGACAAGGAGATTACAACTTGCCTGGTCACAGCTCGACGTCCCCGCCCAAACGAGCACACTGACGATGATAATGACAAGATCAGTCCAATGCATGTGTGTTTGCATTCTCGGGATCCCGCTGAGGATGATGAAGATGTAATCAGTGAGATGAGATAGCAAGATGAAGCTCTCGACGTACGATCAAGCCCTTTCACATCAGACCGCCAGGGAGCTTGAGGGTCATCGCAGTAAATATAGCTCTGGAGATCCGTCAGAAAGTCGGTCTGCTGAAAAGCACTGGCGCGTACCGAAATCGGACAGTGAGTCTTGAACACGGCGAAGCAATCGGTTTCTCCCGTAAGCGGCCAGATGGACTTGGAAGGTGGCAGCTGTATGTTAGCGCGCAAGAGTGCGGTTGAGGTGAAGTACCAGTCGGCGACGCGGTTTTCCTTGACGAAGAGGGATGGCGTGCACAGGTACCCTGGCGCCAACGTTGAACATGAGCAGAAGTTCCGAGAGTCTGTACACCCCATGAGTGCCGGGTCATAGCTTGCTTCAAATTTTGCTTCAGAAGAGGCATTTAAATGATCACGAAGACTGGCCTCATGGGTTGTCCGCTTTTCCTCACAAAGCGAAACTAGCAAAACAATCATTGCCCGCGGAGGCTCAGTCGTGGTTTCGGAGTACTGTAGAATGTTGCCGAAGGGCAGAGGGGGGGGGGGGAAATCCAAGCATCGACAAGGAATAAGACCGGACTTGGGCAACGGACCGTCAAATGCGGGACCAAGAACAGAGAAGAAAGGATATTCCCTCCTGCGAGTCGAACAATCTAAGTTCCCGGCAATCACCGGGGTCACGTTCCCAACTTCCCCGACTCTCGACGTTAGGAGAGAGGAGGGTTTGTCCAGTCGCGATCGTGCCAGGCACCATGTACTTTGATGGGACGCTAGAAGCCGTTCTTCGACGTGAACTAGATGTGGTGACGCGCAGATTACGCCCTTCTCGACGACGTTCTTTATTGCTCGTTATTTACCACAGCCCTTGACCTATAGCGTCGTGTACGCTGGCTTGGATAGCACGGACTTGCTTTCTTCGCCCCACCCTGGACAATACTTGACCTGTTGTAGGATAATTTACTGTCTTCTGCAGAGCCTAAAGCTTTTCCTTACCGCTCCTTATCATCTCTGACTCCCACTACCTTCTTCTGCTCACAGCTGTCTCTGTCAAATCATATAGGAGAACATTACCTACTATCACCAATTGGGTTGAAAGCTGCGAATCGAATGCTACTGTAGTTGAATCGGAAGGCAGCAGCGACAGCGAAAGGCGATCAGAGCTTTGATATTCTGGTCCAATAAGGCATAGAGAGTGTGTAGAGAGCACGGCTTCTTGCGAGTACATATTTACAGGGTGACGCCACGCCGAGTGCGTATGGTAACTGCGCAGAGCGAGGTCTCGAAAAGTTGAACTTCGTCACGTGCACACTTCGGAATTATCCGAGTCTGCGAGTCGGGGACCGGGCGCCCCGCGCCGCTACCGATGCAACTCGGGCGCTCTTGTCCTTCATGTTACCCTCGGCGAGCAAGCTTCGGACGCTCTCAGCGCTGTATACGTTGAATTTGTGGCGGATCCCATATTCACTCGATTTAGAGGATACATAACGCAGTGGCATAGACACGTCGAGAACAGGAAAGGACAGGTGATCTGGTATCTGAAGTCATCGCAAGCAAAGAATGACAAGCGCAAATGGTGGGCACAGCCCATCCATAATCCATGGGTGAAAAAGACAGGGATGTGTCCCAATGCGGACAACACAGGAGAAATCGGCCCAAAAAGGGCGCGGCGTAAAGGCTCAAGCCTCATCGAGGTCCTCGACCTCACAGCCAGCCTACGATGACATGAGTAATGAGGAAATGGATACAAAAGACGCCATTGATTACGACTTACCTGTACTCTGTAGCTGTGGATCATTGCGCTGCTCAAATCGAGGTTCATGATGCTGCCGACGGTGACGCTGCCGTTATTGGGCCCGCCTTGCAGGTCGATAAGATGAATGTGCACGACGTGGGACTTGTTCGCTCGAAGAGCTTGCCGTACCACGTCAAGGACGTGGTCGTTGGCAGAAATAACGTGCTGGCCGCCAGCGGCCATTCTAACATCATTGAAGGCTGCGTCTATGTGAACGGTCAAAGACAGGCAGTGGCAAAGCGGGCCACGCAAACTCACCGAGGGCGAGGCACATATCCTCCAGTGCATCCAGCAAGGACTGGCGAGCGTTGTCGTCGCCACCGAATAAAAACACATCGGCGTGACGGTCGCGGACCTCCTGTTCGGCCTCTGTCACCACTTTCTGCACAGGGACTCGATTAGCCTCGTCGACGACGGCGATTTTACACCGGATACGCGCCTTTACCGCGGCTAGCAGATCCTTGCAGCGCTTAGTGAGTCTGCGCGCATCCATCATCATGCGAGGGGGGCAAATCAAGAACGACTTCGCAGCCGTGGCCGTGTCATTCATCAAGATCTCCGTGCTAACCAAGGATGAGCTTCATGGGGATGACAGCCAGATTCGCCCTGACCTAACTTACCGTTCGAGCTCTGCGAGTAGCCTCCCGAGATCGTCGGAGTGCAGAATATCGGCGTGGTTAGAGATGAGCTCGTGAAGTTCCGTCACGATGCGAGTCTCCTCCTTGACCTGACCAGTGACCGATTGCTGGCGAAGGTAGCGTCCGAGCTGCAGGCATAGCAGCAAGGAGGCCTCGGGGGTGAGGAGAGGATAAGTAGGTGGGGCAGCGAGGATGCGTCGCAGGTGGGACTTGACTGCGGTGACAATCTTTTCGCTAGCGTTGGTGGACATGGCGATTTTGTAATGGGGACGGAGACGAGATCGGGGGCTGAATGCGTGAGGGACAGTACGAGATTTGGATTGCTGGAGTACCATGGGGCCGCAGGTGAGCTTTATGAGTCGCTGTCTTCAGGCCTGCCGGCATCCGCGGACCGGTGTGCGTGAGCGCATGCGCAAGCAAGCTAAAAAGAGGGCACCGAACGAATGCATTGGTGGAAGCTGCTCTTGCGCGGTGTTAACGACCGCAGTCGCTCTAGAAGAGTTCTCGTTAGCTGGAGAGGCCACAGATACCACGAACGCGGAAAGAGAGCTTCACCTTATTGTTGCCTTATTGTCCTCCCAGAAGCCATGGAACGGCGGCAAGAATACGAGAGGACACAGAAGTACGACAACCTTTAGGACAGCTCAAGTGATGCTTGAACATTGGGGGAAGGACCTCGCACTTTTGACTTTGCGAGGCGGCGATGAAAGTTCAACTTGAAAGGGAGGTGTCCGGTTACCAAGAGGTTGAGCACCATTGTGGCCAAATCCGGTCTGAAGACTTACCATAAGGGGACATCGAGGCGTGAAACCGGCTTCAGTGGGGTACCCTGTGTCGTTCACGCGCTACTTCGTCGTACAATAGCGCCGTTGCGACAGTACTACTCACGTGCCTGTTTTCAAGGAAGCCCAACCGAGGTCGTCAGCGTCCGAGCGTGCGCATAGAGGAAGCCAGCGCGGGTGGGTTCCCATTGTAGTTCGGAGAAGCGCCCTCGACGGCGCGTGGGTTATTGTCCGCAGGTGGAAGAGCAAGCCCGCTGTCCACAGGAGGGTCTGGAGACAATAAGCTAATTGAATGGATGTACCGCCGTCGAGTGCTAGATTCGCGAATTTGTCTGGGCAGTAACGAGAGACCCACCGTGCGTGTGGGACGAAAGCGATTGTCTGAGCGAGGGCGCCCTGAGAAGGGATCCGAGTCCCCGTTGACGCGCGTTAAGCATCCCTTCTGACGAGCGCGTCACGCTCACACACGAGCCTTGAATTCACGAGTCTGTGGTCGCGTCGAAGGGGTTCGAAGGGGTACTCACACTGACCTGACAACCTCTTCGAGCTTCGGAGTGCGTCCGTAATAATCGAATATCGTTGTCATGCCGAGCGAATATCTATTTAGTAGGAGACGGTACAGCAGCGCGCCGCAAAGCCACGAGCTTGACCCGACGCAACCAGTGCGTGGTCGAGAGGTACATACTATGGAATGGGTTGTCATGCTCCTTGGCCACACGCGATCGCAGCTTCCAAGAAGAAAGCGAGGCAACGAGAGCTTCGAATCTTTCCTCTACCTCGTCCATGGTTGGCCGCTTGGAGGGATCGGCCTGCGTCATGTCGTCGACTAGCGGACGAAGGAACTCAAAGCCCAAGCGCTTGGAGCTCAGCACGCCGCCTGTCACGGAACGATGTCCCTGTGTGAAGTGGCCATTAGCGCGGTCTACATGCAACATCGCGGAAAGAGACGTACCTCTAGAAAATCCTGTCGTATCCAGTTACCGAGATAATATACGTCCGTAGGAAAGGGATTGTACGGTTTTGACATTCCGTTTGCGAGAAATTCGGGGACAGTTTTGTCCCCTCCAAGCACGGGAATCTCAAGAGGGGGTGGATCGACGGTGTCGTACTGAACAGCCAGGCCTAGGTCGATAAGGTAGTACTTCACAGGTCGCTCAGTACGGGTGAATGTCGGCTCCGAGTCGCCCTTGTAGTCACGTCGCATGTCCGGGCGCATGGGATGGAAAGGGACTGTGTAGAGAGGAGACGCGTCCATCATTATGTTCAGCGGGTGAATATCCCTATGAAACGATCAAGACGGGTTGGCGACGAGCGGTCGTGGAACATACCTATGGGCTATCTTGTTCGCGTGCAGAAAGCGAACGCACTGGCGAGACATGAGATGGTGTAATGAGTTGTCAACGGAAAAGCCAACCTGGATAATTTGGCGAAAACAGACCACAGCTTCGCCAACGGTGTCGAACCGTGGACTAGCGTAGTTTCGCAGCAACGGCAAGACCATCAACTGGAAGTTCTCATCCTCTGGATCTTGCAGCACCTCAAGGACGGGAACACAATGATTACGAGGGTCGGATGAATAGGGTGGCGAGCAGAGCGTGGAGGTAATTTCCACCTCCGTTGGGTGACGCCGCTTGTCCACTCGTTTGAGGACGATGAAGGCCCCATCAGAGATGCGCGTGGCGTCAAGTATAAAGGCATACTGACGAGGCTGATCAGTATCCGCTGAAGGGCGATGAGAACGAACGAGCAAGGACCCACTTACCGACATGACTATGCAGTCTTCGGCATTCCACTTCGTCTCAGCCATGCCGTCCGCGTACCAGGACGGGGTCCAGCCAGGGAGATAGCGTGGGCGCAGCATGTATCCGCGACTTTCGAGCCAGGGCTGATGGTCGACCCACCATCTCTCGAAGTCCCAGGCTACGCTGAAGCGCTCCTCAGGGAGATTATATCGTAGGGCGGTCGTGGTATGCGGACGCTCTGCACTTTGAGACGCAGCAGCCATGCAGAGAGGGAGAGAGGGGAGGGGAGCGATGGGATGCGAGATGGAATGACCGTGGTGGGAAATAGCAGGTGCATCCTTCGCCGTTGGTCTGCCATCCAACGCGATGGCCGCGTAAGAGTGAGTTGAGTTCCCACCGGCATCGGTCCGGTCTCCGTCCGGGGTCTTCTATGTTTGTTGTTGTGTGGCGCAGACCTTTGCTCTTGCGCTTCCAAGTCCTGTGTGCAGCACCCCACTACCGTGCCTATTGTCTCTTGAATCCGGCCATCTCACGCGCAATACGCTCCGGTCGTCAACTTCGCGCTCGTCGACAAGTGATGATTCGACTACCTACCGACAGCTTTCCCCCATCCTCCTTCCTCATGCAATCGCCTCCTGCCAATTGTCATCGGAATCCCACGAATTTCTTTTGACATCATCACTTAAATAGCGAACAGGACGTGAGCTGTTAACCGCATCTCCAATCCCTCCTACCATCATCCTCCCTAACCTCGCTACCTCTCACTTGATAACATGCCCGTCGCCGAGTCGGTTTCTTGCTCTTTTGCTGCTTTGACACTGGTCCTAGCGATTTGGAACATCGTACCTCAGCATTCTGTGAAAGGACACCTTAAGAAGGACACGGGGCGTATCCACGGCATCCACGAGACCCTCAACCAGCACACCGACATAATGTTCAATGAAGACCTGAAAAAATGTCTTAGGAAACTAGAGCAGTGAGTTATCAAGCGTCCGATATATGTCTTCTCACAACACGTGTTTGGCCTGTGCAGGCTGGAGGTCAAGGTTGCTGTACTCGAGCCGCACGCCCAGACTTTCCGCAAGAGATGGAATTTCGCCAAGATCAAGGAAGCCCGAAAACTCAGCAAGCTTTGCAAGGAACTTGAAAAACAGTGCACGGTCAGTTTCTGCGTCGCCGCTTGCATGCATTCTCGCTAACGATGTACATAGACCGCGTCTGATGCTGCTATACGGGCCAAGCTGGAGAAGAAGCTCATCGAGTTAGACGCAGCTCTGGCGGCAGCTGACTTGTCAGACTCATCGCTGGGTCCGGCCGCTTCTCATCGCTTGTCTTGTCGTAATGTTCTTACCACTCCTCCTGCCAGCATCCGACACTCTCGATTTGGGCTCAGCAGCGGACTTGGGCGCGGCTTCAGACTCGGCCCAACAGCACGCACCTGCTGCCGAGGACCCGAATCTGCCTCCGCAGACGGTCCCAGCCACACGCGACGCGACTCGTGGCGGTACGAAGGAGCTCATCTTCTTCGTCCCCGATCCGGCCCCGAATTTGCTGGACTCGCCTGACGATGAAAGTGCGTAACCTTGACTCTCCGTGCTGAACCTTTGGATCTGACTGCATCTTAGGCCTTCCAACGCCTGTACGCTATGCACCTTGCAGTGTATCGCAATGACGTTCATACATCTACAGGTTTTGAAGCCAGCCGTGCTTGCGCCGGCTCCTAAGCCCAAGCTCATCCGTATCAACTCGGTTCAGAGTGTGCAGTCGGCTACTGTGAACAGCTCCCCGGAGTCCGACTCCACAGTCTTCGAAAAAGAGCCCGAGGACGATCAGTGTAAGTCCCCCATGTGCTCGTCTTCATCGAACGTTACTGACCGCATTCAACAGCTCAAGTACGCATCGTCAAGGTCATCGCCGTGGTGTAGGGTCGAGCTCATCCTCTCACAGGACTTCAAGCCATGGCGCGGACACATCGTTAGGGGAGCTCACGAGCCCTCCGCGATGGAGGATCTCGTGGGCCTCGACTTCAGCAAGAGTACTGTCACTAGCTTCGAGGTTTCGGTACGCGTCCCAATTGCCTCCACGTGCATCTCTGACCCTTTCCATGCCCGTAGGCGGAGCGCGGCATAGAAGGACTAACGGGCGACGATGTTCTCACAAGCGAGCGCCTGTCGAGCATTGCGAACGACGAGACGGCTGGTGAGGAACTTCCGTACCATCTCGACTTGCGCTGACACGCATACGCAGAGCAAGTCACCGAGGAAGAGTTGCCCCAGGTCACCCGGCGCGCGGTGCGGCAGATGACTGCGATGTCGCTAGGTGTGTTATCGATAATCCCCTGAGCTCCTTTAGCTCATAAAACATGCAGTTTCTCTCGGACTTGGCGACGAGGATTCTCGTCAGCCCATTGCCGTCGCGGCTGTCGATGACAGTGGCGGACCAAGCGCTCTTTTTGGGTCACCGCCTTCGAACTGATCTATCCATGTTGGGATAGACGCTTGAGTCTGTCGTGTCGGCTGGGCTGCGCCCACCAACCACCCTCATTTGACCGATGTTGCTTTCCCGCATCCTGGCGATGCGCGCCTTCAAGTTGTTTCCGTCACTCTTTTTAGACGGGACCTGTGGCAGACGCGCTTCCTTTCAAGTGCTGGCCCCTCGCCCTTTCGACTGCGTGACTCCGGGCTCCGTATTACTTCATACTTCCATCGCCTCGCAAACAGAAATATCTCATAAACTTAATGCTCTGTAGCCTGTACCGTTTCCCCCTTGCGCCTTGTACACTGTTACCCTGTCGACGTGCATACCCTAGTGAGATGTACATTCTTGGCTCAAAATGACACGACGACTTACTTGAGTGCTCTCGCTGTACTTGGCTAAAATCCAGCAACACGAACGCAAATCTTGATTCAATCCCGGTGCTCAATGTTTCTAGCCGACGCAGGAATGTGCTCATTATTCCTCGAATAGCAGTTCATTCCCTGGGATACGGTACAGCAGCTCGCCGCAAAGCCAAGAGCTGGACCCGACGCAACCAGTGCGTGGTCGAGAGGTACATACTGTACAATGGATTGTCGTTCTCCTTCGCTACGCGTGAGCGTAGCTTCCACGACGAGAGGGACGCGACCAGAGATTCAAATCTCTCTGCCACCTCAACCATCGTCAGGCGTTTGGAAGGATCCGCCAGAGTCATGCCCTCCACGAGCGGGCGGAGGAACTCGAAGCCAAGTCGCTTGGACGTAAGCACTTCGTTGGACCTCTCGTTTCTCGTCCCCTTGGACAGGATGTGAGAAGATGTAACTCTCGAGTACAACTCGCGCACTCACCTCCAGAAAGTCCTCACGTATCCAGTTACCGAGACAGTAAACATCAGTGGGGAAAGGGTTGTACAGGTTTGAGAGGCCGCCATAACGCTTGGATGGGTCGTCGCCCTTGAACTCGGGCACGGTCTTGTCGCCGCCGAGGACAGGGATCTCCACAGGGTCGAGGGTGTCATAGCGAACGGAGAGACCAAAGTCGATGATGTAGTACCTGACAGGACGCTGGGTGCGAGTATAGGAGGCGGTGGCCAAGCCCTTGAAGTCGCGCCGCCTAGTCTGATCAATGGGATGGTATGGCGTCGTGTACAACGGTGAGGCGTCCATCATGATGTTCAGACGGTGGATATCCCTACGGAGGCATTCAGTGTTTTGGACGAGCATATAAACCAGATGAAACTTACCGGTGGGCAATCTTATTCTCGTGTAAGAAGCAGAGACCCTGAGGCATGGTAAGCGAGGGCATCAAGCGTGCAGACTGATCAGGTTCACGAACCTGTATTATCTGACGAAAGCACTCGACTGCTTCTCCGATAGTATCAAACCGAGGGCTTGCATAGCGACGAAGGAGAGGGAGAACCATGAGTTGGTACTTGTCGTCATCCGGATCCTGCAGAACGTCGTAGATGGGGATGCAGTGATTGCGAGCCTCGGAAGTCAAGGGCGGAGACGAGAGCATTGTGGTCAATTCCACCTCCGTAGGATGACGTGATATATCCACGCGCTTCATCATGACCACGACGCCGTCAGATATACGGGTCGCGTCCATTAGGAAAGGGTACTTTGTGACTGTCAGCGTAAATTTTGACGATGATTTCGACTACGTACACCCATGGGTACGCTATCCTCTGCACGGAACCAGCCGTTCTTGTCCTTCTCAGAATGCCAGGATGGCTCCCAGCCCGGTTGATAACGGGGTCGAAGCATGTAGCCGCAGCTCTCCAGCCACGGCCGGTGATCGATCCACCATCTCTCGGAGTCCCAAATTATGCTGGAGGTTCGAGGAGGGGCTCTCAGACGCTGTTCAAACCTCTCGCTCGCCGAAGTCGCTTGCATCGGGGGCACAGCCATGGTGAGGTCAGGAGCAAGCCAAGATTATGGCGCAGTCGAGAGAGGCGACGTGAAGGCTGGGAACGCGGGCGTGCTTGTGGGCGCCAGGTACCCTGGCGTGGGCAGGCCGAAGCCGAGTCTTCGACAATAGCGTGCCGCCGCCCAACTGCATCCAAAGTCCGGGTGTGCGAGAGTGAAGAGGTCCGTCGTGAGGTGGGAGTAAAGCGGAGCGAGAACGACAGAGTCTGCGTGGGGCAGTGAATACATAGCTTCTTCGAAGAAACCTCACCCGGAAACGGCATCAAGACCTACCAAAAGCGGCGGCGCGGATGGCATCGGTAAGGTCCGCGGCGGACGAAGTCCGAGTCCCGCGCAAGATGAAAGACTCATTTCGACTTGCCGACCTGCGACAAAGGCATAGATAGAAATGGGAAATTGGCATCATCAAGACGAGCAGGTACAAGCGGACGTATGGAAAAGACACCGTTATCATGAACCCCCAACGTACGAAGGGATCGCTGGCCGCTTCGAGGCCACAAATCGAATGCGACGAGCCCAATGCGTCACCGAAAGGTAGAGACTATGCAGCGAATTGTCTCGCGCCTTCGCGACGCGAGAGCGGAGTTTCCAAGATGACAGGGAGCGCACAATGTCCTTGTATCGGCTCATAACTTGATCCATAGTCGGCCGCTTCTGCGGATCCTTCTCAGTCATCTCGTTGACCAGCGGCCACAAAAAGTCAAGGCCGAGAAGCCTAGAGCGAATGTTGCCCTGTAGTATGCGATCGGTTAGCTCGGAGCGTATGCGCGCTTGGAAGACCGTCGACGCACCACTAGAAACTCGCCCCGTATCCAGCTTCCGACGCAGTAAACATCGGCGGGGAAGGGATTGTAGGGCTTCGAGAGGCCGCTGAACGGGACGGCGGGGTCATCGCCGACAAACTCGGGAAGGCTTTTGTCGCCTCCGAGTACGGGTATCTCCATAGGCGGTGGATCGACGGAGTCGTACTTGATGGACAGTCCGAAATCGATGATGTGATATTGGACCGGCCGCTCCGTGCGCGTGTACGAAGGGCGCACGTAGCCCTTCCAGTCGCGGCGCCTGTTCTTGCTGACCGGGTGAAAAGGGACGGTGTATAACGGGTCGGCGTTCATCATGATGTTCATGAGGTGGAAGTCCCTGAACAGCGATGAGTAAATGAGGCGCGGGGTCACTGCCGCGCTCACCTGTGCGTGATCTTCTTCTCATGTAAAAACTGCATACACTAGAGCCATCATAAGCGATGTGTACCACAAAAGATGCATCTGAACTCACCTCAAGGATTTGCTGTAAGCAATCGACAACTTCGCCGACGGTGTCAAATCGCGGGTCAGCGCACCGTCGCAACAGTGGGAGTACCATGATGCGCATGGAGGCGTGGTCGGGGACTTTCAGGACGTCAAACAAGGGCACGCAGTGATTGCGCGGGTCGAAGGATAGAGGCGGGGATGAAAGGAGGGTGGTGATCTCGACTTCGGTGGGGTGCTGTAGTTCGTTGACTCGCTTCAAAACGACCGACACACCGTCAGATAGACGGGTCGCATCCAGAACGTCTGGGTGCTGGTTTGACTTCGTCATCATCTCCTCTCCGCATGTAAGACTGTCACTCACCCAGACAGCGTACTGGTCTTCGGCGTCAAAGAAATCAACTTTGGGATCGTGCCAAGATGGCTCCCACCCGGGTTGAAACCGTGGTCGAAGCAGATACCCCTCGCTCTCAAGCCAGGACCGGTGTTCAACCCACCAACGCTCTTCCGGGGACACATCGCTGAGGGTGCGATTAAGCGCTTCCTCGCTCGAATCGGCACCACTTTCCATTGGTGAGGGATTCAGCTGGAGTGGAAGAGAGGGGAGAAGGTCAAGAGGGAGTTGAGAAGTGCGGGCGTCGCCATGGCCTGCTGTGTTATGTAAGGACTCTTGAGAAGATGGACGTCGATTCTCAAGGACATCGCTGAATTGAACGTGGCGGACCGTCTCGGGCCGTTCGTTCAGATTCACATCTTGGGCGGAGCCATCATCACGTCGCTTCCAGACAATAAAACAGCGGACCTCTCGACTTCCCGTCTCATGAACATGGCTGGCGGAGTCTGGTGCGTGCATGCTGCTCTCACAGGCAACCTATCAGAAGACTTCTTCCTGAATATTCAGTGAACAGAAGGGCTTCGCGGGGCACCCGGACACCGACCGCAGACAAAAGGCGTATACAGCGGAGAAGGCAAAATGTTACCTCGCAACCTGCAACACGCGCTTCACTTTCGCCCTGCACAAAAAGCAGAAGACCGGTGTCCTCCGAAGTGCATTGTTTTCACGGCGCAAACGGCCTTCGATCCGCCATCTCGTTGGCGACGCTCTCGTCTGGCTTGGTATGGTCCGAAAAATCAATGAACGCGTCTCTCATCGGTTCGCACATCTGAATTGCCTCCTTGGACACTTTTAAGACGGCGCCATGTACAAACTATCTGCATCATCCCTCACCTCATCTATACACCGTCCAGCGTACCCTCAGCCCCTTCCTTTCTTCCTTGCGTATCTAATGGCCGAATTCGTCGCCCTCGTCGGCCCCATAATTTCCATCGTGCTACGTGTAGCGCCTCATCTGCCCAGGCCGCATTCCGTCGCAGGTCGTCTGAAAAAAGGCGATAAATTGATCGCTGACGCCCATGATCTCTTCGACAAGCACCGGGAAAAGATGACTAAAGAGCAACTCAATAAATGTAGAAATTTGCTCAAGACGTTCGTCCTTCTACCTTTGGATCTGGTTCGGACGTTCTGACCACATACAGCGCCAGCGAGCGCCGGGATCGACTGGTAGCCTATAAGCCCTTGACTCAGAGGTGGAAACTATGTCACCTACGGTCAGCTGACGAGGCGCACACCGTGTGGAAGGAGGCCTGGGAGGCCTGTCTGGTACGTGTTACTCTTGAATCACTGCTTCGCGAACAATCTCGGGCATTCATCGTATCGCTATAGTCTGCATCAAACGCCGCTATCCTAGCTGCAGCAGATGATATGCTCGAAGCGGCGCAAGCTGCAGAGGCCGCCGCGGCCCTCACGGCTGCTTTGAACGGTGTGTCTTTCTCCTCTGACGTTACGCGTCCACTTATTAAGGCGCCTGTGAAAGGAGAACCTCAGGTGGCGAATCTTTTACTATGATTGCTTAGCTTTTCTCACTTGACCATTGTCCCGGTTGCGCTTAGGACGACCAGATTCGTGATTATATCTACCTGAATAGGTCTGGCGCTGGCGCCAATAGTCGTGAGTGTGACCGTCCGTGTGTTCTGAAAGTGCGACTGATCCACGCGCCCACAGACGATGATGGGCATTCATCCGCGGTCAGTCTCGCGTATTGCGCTCAACGCAAATTCAGGCTCATCGAAGGCACCTTCACAGTCATTGCCAAGTCCCTCTCTCATTCGTGTGACGTCCTTCAGGCGCAGACGCGAAGCAGATGCCACTCCTGGATCAAGCTCGTCGCAGGACACGGTTTCGGCAGGTTCCGGTACGCACTTGCCCCATAGTATTATCGTCTGCTGTCCCTCTAACGTTTTCCAGACACACGAGAGGAGGTGAGCCAGGGTCAGTCACGGTTGCAGGCTTATCACAACTTCACCGCAGACTATGTCCATGCTCCGTGCTCGGGTGCACATGGTGTCCGCTGGACTCCTGGAGAGCGCTGCCAACATGACCGCCGCTTTGGAGTCGCTCGCCGGGCAGGTTGAAACAGCTGCCTCCCAGGTGCAGAGCTACACAGAGTCACTCGCTCAGTTACGCCTCGATGGCGCCCAGGTCACCAGTTTTGGACTGAGGGTGTGTGACGCGTGTGCGGCTCGTACTCACCTCCTGATATCCTTTGTCAGGCCGACGACAGCGTCGAGAGGCTCACCGGAGATCGTGCCCTCACCGGAACGCAGCTCTCCGACATCATTCGCGACGCTGCTCGCACCGGTCAGTCGCGTAGCCTCGGGCGGTGGCATTTTTGCTGATCTTGTAACAGAGGCTGCAGAGGGTGCTCGGGCTGATCAGGCAGGAGCGGCCGACGATCAAGGCCGTCGCGCTCCGGCGGTGACCATCGGTGCGTACACTTCAGACTCTCTCATGTGTACCGACAGCGGCTGATGTCTCCCAGAACGCGTCCAGTGATGGACAAGATGATGCGCCAGACCCAACGGTCTTTTCCATTGATTTGCGCCCCTATGGGTCGCTCGTCCTTTGTTTCCTGTGTCTTCAACAGGGCTGGACCCTAATTTATCACCGAGCAGGTTTATCTCGGGATACGCTCATTTGTGAACGTTCAGGAGATCTTGTCTCCTGCCTACCTCGACGCTCTTTTAGCGGCTACGGTGATCACGACACGACGTCCATGCTCTGTATAATTATTTATAGTGCGAAACCCTTTGTAATCTGGCCCTCGAGAGTTGCGCGTCGCGCGACTCTTGTCCTCGGGCTATAATATATAATAGTCACCGTGCTTTGAAGACTGCTTGGCCTGAGGGCATGGAATTTGACTTCTGAGGGCTGTTACAACCCCGTAGCATGCGTATACGAGAGGCATACGAGACATTCAAGATACCTCAACCTAGTATCACGAAGTCGAAGTTGTCGACTGGGCTCGAAGTACCATCGATCGAGACCGACACGATGCAGATCTATCAAATACGTGACATTACAAAAGGTTACCGGCGCCGGACAGATAAATGTACAGTGTACAGGTCAGAAATATCCTATTCATCCTGACGTCTCGGCGTACGAAGGGACCGCTGGCTGCTTCGACTTCACAAGCCGAACGCAGCGAATCCAGTGAGTTACGAAAAGATAGAGACCATGCAAGGGATGATCTCCCGCCTTCGCCAGCCGAGATCGCAACCTCCACGAAGAACGCGACTTAATAACGGCCTCGAGTCGTTCAACGACCTGATCCATGGAGGGTCGTTGGGATGGCTCCGCTTGGATCATGTCGTTGACAAGAGTGCGCAGAAACTCCATGCCTTTGCGCCTCGAGTGCATAATTGACCCCGAGACCCTCGACTTCATGCCCTATGATAACGAAGGATCAACAAGCGGGACAGATCGAAGCTCTGGACTAAAAGTACGTCTAGGAATTCCTCGCGCATCCAGTTGCCCAGGCAGTAGACGTCGGTGGGGAAAGGATTGTGCAACTTGACTTTTGATAATGGCAAGCGCAGGTTATAGCCCACGAACTCTGGGACGGATCGGTCGCCTCCCGGGAGAGGCACCTCCATGGGGGGTGGATCGACTGAGTCGTAACGCGCGGCCGAGCCGAAGTCAATCAGAAAGTACTTGACAGGTCGTTCGGTGCGCGTGTGCGAGGCTTCCCATTTACCTCTGAAGTCTCGCCGCATGCGCTGATTGAGAGGGTGGAAAAGGGTGTCGCTTATGGGGGAAGCGTCCATCATGATGTTCAGCACTTGGATATCTCTAACGCGCGCGTCGAGCGAGCAAAGCTTTGCCACAAAAGTGGAGACGCACCGATGGGCGATCTTGTTTTCATGCAAGAACTGGACGCACTGGAGAAAGGTCAGCGACGGTCAACTGCGACAGGCAGGGACGTACCTCAGCAATCTGGCGTATGCATTCTAACGCCTCACCAACTGTGTCGAAGCGAGGGGTGTTGTGGCGACGCAAGAGAGGCATAACAAGAATTTGGATGTCGTCGTCGTCGGGCACTTGCAGAACCTCGAAAACGGCGGGGCAGTGATTTCGAGGATCAGACGACAGAAGGGGCGAGCCAAGCAAGGTCGTGATTTCCACCTCGTTCGGACAGACAGATTTCTCTACGCCCTTGAGCATGACCGGTATACGATCGGAGAGGCGAACTGCGCCCAGCACCAAACACCACTATTATATAGGTTAGTCATCGAAAGGAGGTGAAGAGCGGACCACGCACCCCTGGAGTTTGACCGTCCTCGACCTCAAGGCTGAGGAGATCTCTGCCATGCCAGGACGGTTTCCAGCCGGGACGATATCGTCGCCGAAGCATGTACCCTCGGCTCAGAAGCCATGGTTGGTGAGCAGCCCACCATTGTTCGTTCTGGTCCAAGACGTCGACGGACATGTTCGCAGGTCGATCGAGCTGAGTTTCGACAAGACGTCTCTGAGGAGCAGTAGGTCAATGAAGAAGGAGGAGAAGGGAGCCCAAACGGCTTCCTGTCGGGTCGCGAAGGTATACTCTCGCCACATTCCCACCACCTACGGTTCACAGCAACGGCCGGCCGGTCGCCACAATAGCGCAGAAAAAAACGCGTGGCGCGGGCACGCCGATTGAAGGTGAGTACCATACAATTAGAAGGAAGGAGCATGGAAGCGTGCGGCAAGCGCGGCCGATCAATCTCGGAGCTTCCCGCACGATTTGCCTCCGCTAAAATCCCCTTCAGGAAGTCCTTGTCACCCAAAAGGAGAATGCATACTGATGGTCTCCGCGAGACAGGTCGCTGGCAGGTTCCCCGAGCGAGACAGCGAAGAGCGACAGCATTGCGCAACATCGAAGGTTTGGGTGAAGGGATGTGATATATTCTGCGCTGTCGCCATGTCGAAGGCCAAGGTACAAATGACAACGTGCAGGGTATACATAGATCGGTCATCCAAGAACATACACACGAGAAAGCTACGAATCAGGCGAGGGCAGCGCGGGGCGCCTGAGCGCTACAAGCTTGATACGCCGCACCCAATGCTTGGTCGCCCAGTACATACTGTACAGAGGGTGATCGTTCGCCTTCGCTACACGCGAGCGCAGCTTCGACGACGAAAGAGAGGACACTATGCTCTCAAAGCGTTTGGCGACTTGGTCCATGTTCGGGCGTGCGGAAGGGTCCGCCTGCGTCATGTCGTCGACGAGCGGGCGAAGGAACTCGAAGCCGAGTTTCTTGGAGCGGATGACCTCGCCGGTCTTCTCGTTGTGGAAGCCCTATGCCAGTGTCAGGCAATGGAGGAGACCAGGTAGGCGGGGGAAAACTCACGTCGAGGAAGTCCTCGCGTATCCAATTTCCCAGACAATACACGTCGGTGGGGAAGGGATTATATGGCTTCGAGAGACCGCCATACCTCTTGGAAGGGTCGCCTCCCTTGAACTCGGGAACAGACTTGTCGCCCCCGAGAACCGGGACTTCCGACGATGGCGGGTCGACGGAATCATAGCGAATGGAGAGCCCAAAGTCGATGATGTAGTCCTTCACGGGACGCTCTGTGCGTGTATACGAGGCTTCGGCCGGCCCTTTGAAATCTCGTCGCACAGTCTGGCGAATAGGGTGGAACGGGACGGTGAAGAGGGGCGAAGCGTCCATCATGATGTTAAGCCTATGAAAGTCCCTGCTTTGCATGATCAGAAGCGGCCACAGTAGTTCTTCCACGAAGCTGACCGATGAGTGATCTTATTCTCGTGTAGGAACTGAAGGCACTAGAACATTGTGAGGTTCGTTTCGGTGAGTGCGCAGATATGGGGATATACCTGGATGATCTGACGAAAGCAGACGACGGCCTCTCCGACAGTATCAAACCGCGGATCCGAGTAGCGGCGCAATAGAGGCAAGACCATTAACTGGTACTTGTCATCCTCGGGATCTTGCAAAACTTCGTAGACAGGTACGCAGTGGTTGCGTGGATCCGACGTAAAAGGCGGGGACGAAAGCATCGTCGTTAATTCAACTTCTTCGGGGTGCCGCGTCTTGTCCACGCGTTTGAACATGACCACTGCTCCGTCCGACGTACGAGTCGCGTCGAGTAGAAAGGGGTACTGCACACCTATCAGTCGTGGACGCGCACCATGAAGCCCGTAACTTACGCCTATGTGGATACGATCCTCTGCGCCCCATAGCGCGTGGGGGTTCTTAGCCGTGTGCCAAGAGGGCTGCCACCCAGGCCGAAAGCGAGGACGAAGCACATACCCACGGCTTTCCAGCCATGGTTCGTGCCGAATCCACCATTCCTCTTCGTCCCATATCACGCTCTCGCTCTCTGCCGGACTGTTGAAAACCTCAGCAAGTCGTGCTCGGTTGATCTTCGCCCTGTCAGAGATGTCGCCCATGTTAAGGTAGGGTCCAGATCATGCGATGTATGAATCGCTTCGTCCAAATTCAAGCGTACACGGCGGTTGGGAACAAGTACGGCGCTGCATGATGGTCAACGGCAGAATCGCGGCGACCCAAAGTGGTAACTGTTACCGGTCCGGAGTCCGGGCCGCTCACTTATAACTTTTTGATTCCGACGCTCATGAAATTTGCCTCCACCAGAAGCCCCTTTGGGAAGGCCTTAGCACCGAAAGGAGAATGCATGGACATGGCTTCCGCGAGGCCGTAGCGGGCATGTGCTTCAATCGAGACAGCGGTGAGCGGCGACATTGCGCTAGGTCAAAGGACTAGGTGAAGGACAGTGATGTATTCTGGGCTTTCGCCGGGTCGAAGGCCGAGGTACAACTGTCAACGGGCAGGGTATACATGGGCTGGCCAAAAGCGACTGATCACCACATACACGAGAGACTACGGCAAGGGCGAGGGCAGCGCGGGGCGCCTGAGCGCCACAAGCTTGACCCGACGCATCCAGTGCTTCGTCGCCCAGTGCATATTGTACAGAGGATGATCATTCGCCTTCGCCACACGCGAGCGCAACTTTGAGGACGAAAGAGAAGACACTATGCTCTCGAAGCGCACCGCCACTTGGTCCATGCTTGGGCGTTTGGACGGGTCCGCCTGCGTCATGTCGTCGACGAGCGGGCGCAGGAAGTCGAAACCGAGTTTCTTGGAGCGGATGACTTCGCCGGTCTTCTCGTTGTAAAAGCCCTATCCCAGCGTCAGTTAATGAAGGAGACCAGGTAGGCAGGGGAAAACACACGTCGAGGAAGTCCTCGCGTATCCAGTTCCCCAGACAATATACGTCGGAGGGGAAGGGATTATACGGTTTCGAGAGACCGCCATACCTCTTGGACGGGTCGTCTCCCTTAAATTCTGGGACAGACTTGTCGCCTCCGAGAACGGGGACTTCCGAAGGCGGCGGGTCGATGGAATCATAGCGAATGGAGAGTCCGAAGTCGATGATGTAGTACTTCACGGGACGTTCGGTGCGAGTATACGCAGCTTCGGCCGTCCCTTTGAAATCGCGTCGCATGGTCTGGCGAAGGGGATGAAAGGGAATAGGAAAGAGCGGCGAAGCGTCCATCATGATATTGAGCCTGTGGAAGTCCCTACAGTGCACCATGAGAGGTGATGCACGTGCATCTTCGTAGACGAGGCTTACCGATGAGCAATTTTGTTCTCGTGTAGGAACTGAAGGCACTGAAAGCAAGTGAGTTTCACGACAATGAAAACGACGATATTGGATGTACCTGAATTATTTGACGAAAACAGTCGACGGCCTCTCCAACAGTACCGAACCGCGGGTCTGCATAGCGGCGCAATACAGGCAAGACCATCAACTGGTACTTCTCGTCCTTGAGATCCTGAATGACCTCGTAAACAGGTACGCAATGGTTGCGCGGGTCGGAGGTAAAGGGCGGGGACGAAAGCATTGTCGTCAGTTCAACTTCCTGAGGATGGCGCGTTTTGTCCACGCGCTTGAACATGACCACGGTCCCATCCGACATGCGAGTAGCGTCGAGCAAAAAGGGGTACTTGTAAAGTGTTTAGTTCAGAATGCACATCTTGATGCCGGAGACTTACGCCTAAGGTAATGCGATCCTCTGCGCGCCACCAGCGGGCGTGTTTATATTTGGTCGTGTGCCAGGACGGCTTCCAACCAGGGCGAAATCGGGGGCGGAGCATATACCCAAGGCTTTCCAGCCACGGTTGGCGCTCAATCCACCATTCCTCGGTATCCCAGATCACGCTCTCGCTCTGACCGGGGCTGTCGAAAACCTCCGCAAGTCGTGCTCGGTTGATCCTCGCCCTTTCAGAGATGTCGCCCATGTTACGACAATAATCAGATCATGCGCTGTCTGTCTTGAGTCGTCCGGAGTCCAGAAAATGTGGCGGTTGGGAACAAGCACGGCGCTGCATGATGGTGAACGGCAGAAGCACGGCCGCCTGAAGTGGCGATTATTGCCCCGGTCCGGAGCCCGGGCTGCCCAATTTTACTTCCGCAAGGCTTGACTTCGTCATTCATGAGCCCTTCGCACACTACCGCGCTCGTCTGCAGTTCATTTGCTATATTTCGTCTTCAAGCGATCACGATCTTGTACCGTACTCTGTGCTCACCGTCTTCGATGACAGCCTGGATGCGGGCTTCCGCATCATAATCCGTCCCCTAGGTTCTCTACGAAATCTTGGGCTTAGCCATGTCTCTGCTTAAACGCTTGCTCTCCGTCCGACCTCATCGGCCAAATGAAATGACTGGACAGACGAATCCTTGCTGTACTACCGGCCATCGACCTCGGCAGAGGGCACAGCCGGTCGCCTCCTAGCCGTAAGCGTGAGGCGACGTATCCAATGTGAACCGGATTGGTAGCAACCCTGCGGTCCATCTTCCTGGTCCAGCGCACGAGAGCGCAGCTTCCAAGGAGAGAGTAGACCTATAGCGCCTTCAAACCTGGTCATGACCTCCTTCATGGTCGGCCGCTTCAAAGGATCGTCTCGAGTCATCTCATCGACCAGCGGCTCAAGGACGTCGAGGTGTTTGTATCGGCTAGTCTCCTGGCGTTCGATGCTTAGACATGGTTGACACCCTCAAAGCCGGGCGGCGTACCTTCAGGAAATTGTCTCGTATCCACGTTCCGAGGCAGTACACGTCGTTGGCGAAGGGATCGTCGCTTTTGCCATCAGGATCGGGTCTCACTGCGAGGTCTTGTCGAGCAGGAGAGGTAGTAGGTGCAAGGGCCTCCGAAGGAAGAGCGCCAGGCTGGTCGCGCACGATAGCTCTACTGAAGTCGAGGAGATAATATTCGACCGGCTCTTCCGTGCGAGTGCGTGCGGGAGCTATCTTTCCCCGCCAGTCGAAGCGCATATTTTGGTCGACCGGGTGGAACGGTGCGTCGTACAGCGGTGCGGCATGCATCATGATATGGCGTGCGTGGATATTCCTGTTCACTTATTCATAGGTGAATGGAAAAAAGCAGTGTCGTACTCACCCATGGGCGATGTTGTGTTCGTGGAGGAATTGTACGCACTAGAGGATGAACAAAGTGAGCTAGTCGTAGACGTGGATCTGGCCGTGGCTTACCTCCAGAACCTGCCTCAGGCAGTCGATAACTTCGCCCACAGTGTCGAACGGCGGGTCGTTGTACCTCCGCAGCAAAGGCAGGACCATAATCTGCGTATCTTCGTCGTCCGGGACCTCGAATATGTCATAGATGGGGACGCAGTGATTGCGCGAGTCCTTTGACATTGGAGGAGACGAGAGCATAGCAGAGATTTCGACTTCTTTCGAGTATCGCTTGTTGACGCGCTTAAGCATCACGGACTCCCCATGAGGGAGCTTAATTGCATCGAGTACGTTTGGCTTCTTGAAGAGGTGAGTCCGAGTCGCCCTCCACGAAGGGAGAAACGTACATTGGCAGGAAATCGATCCTCGGCATCGTTGACGTTGACTTTAGGGTCGTGCCATGAAGGCTGCCACCCAGGAGTAAAGCGAGGGCGAATGAGGTAACCTCTGTTTTCGAGCCACGCTCTGTGGTCAACCCACCATTGCTCGGCCGGTTTTACTTGACTGATCCTGCGCCTGACATCTGGGATTTCGTACTTTTCGCGAGTTTCGAGAGTAGCGGTCATCCTGTGAGCTTTCAGAAGAGGTCACTTCGCAAGAGCAGTCTGGACGGTGTAGCGGATAAGAAGAGAACCTCTAGGAGAGACCTCAGATGGCGTGCACTTGGCAAATGATGAAAGCACAGGATAACTAGAGGCGATACAAATATGGCTCGGTACCGATGCACATGAATGCATCCACGTGAACTGGTGTTGAAGTTCCAACCTCAGCCTTGTATTCGCCGCTCGCATTCGACAGAGATACGCTGATTCTTCGCTGAGTCTCGCGCGGTACGTCGGCTGGACGAAGCACACCACAACGAGGTCGACGACCTCCTAAAGAGCGAGAGACGTGCGGCTCGCCCGCGACTGAATGAGGGAACTCACCGGAAGGTATCATTCCGAGAGCGATAGCGAAGTGCCGAGGTCGGAGCTCTATATCGAGGCTATGATAGAATAGTGAAGTACAGCAGGTATGGTACACTATGTTAGATTGTGTGTGGGATAAAGTCTTGGAAGTAGTTCAGACTGATGCATCATGCCAGTGTGCGGAGATATCCAAGTTCTACGATGCGAATGCCGCCTTGCGCGATGAAGATGCGAGAGCCGCCCACGGTCGACCCACGGGAAGGAGTCCGCGCGGCTAGCCGCCTCGAATTGGCGTACAGCCGATGACAAGCCCGGCTGACTACCCGTGGCCTTCCTCCGTAGATGAGCGGCGAAGCCACCATCTATCAGGGCCACAAATGTCACCAGACCCAGGCGTGCCACCCGACGTACCCAGCGCGGGAAGGCCGCGGTGTCCCGCGGGCGTACAGCCGCGCCAGAGCCCGACGCGCCAAAGCCAGCCGCCGGGCAACAGCATGACGACCTCCAGCGCCAAGTCCACCCACAGCCGCCGCGCACGGGAATTCAACTGCGACCCGGCTTGGCGCCAGCCCTCTTCGCCAAGCGCGCGCTAGACTTCGTGGGTGTTGGATTCGGGGAGGCCGCAGCGAAGGACTGGGGGCGTCTAGAGCGACGCGCGGGGAGGGGTAGTGGGGGAAGGGGACGAAGCCTGGGGTTCATAATTGCCGTGGAATCCGTGATCGACAGTGGGGTCGGTGATCGACAGGGTCTGGCGTTAGCGCTGGTCCCAGTAGTAGCGCGCAGGGGGCTTAAAGTCGACGGAGGAGGGCCGGGAGGAGGTGGCGACGCGAGGTGGCTGAAGGAGCACGTCAGTTAGGGTGATTACGAGGAAAGACGTTTGACCCAGCGTACCTTGGCGATGGGCTCCTGAGACATACGCTTCTCGTGGTAGGAGGGGGACTTCTCGGTGACAGAGACGGAGGACTTGTGGTGCATTGACGACTTCTCGCGAGTAGACGAGTCGCCTCGGATAGTAGAGCTGCCGCGGTGGGAGGACCGTTCGCGGACGGACGGCTCCCGCGCGTTGTTCGCGGCTTCAAGATCCCGTCTCCTTTGACGGCGTCGACGAGCCCAGTAGACTGTGCCCACCAGCCCACCAAAGACCAGGACTGTGTTCATTAGTCAGTACGGCGCCTACTCGCTCGACCGTGCCACACACCAAAGACCACAATCATCGCAATCTCCCACGAAGCGCCAATATGTTCCTGCGAGCTGCAGTCCCGTCAGCGACATTCCCTAAGCTCTAGGACCCTCCTCACCTCTCCTCATCGTCGGCCATGGTGTTCAGCGTCGAGGGGCGGTGTGGAGCGGAGCCACAGCCGCCGGTGTGGTTTTATACGCATGACAAGCTCGCCGAGCGAAAAGTCAAGATCAGCTCGATGCCAAGCCAAAGCCAAGGCGCTTCGTTCTGCGCGCCGGCCACACATAGCGCGCACACAAGTTATTCTTGGGCCCTTCATCGTGCGAGGGCCAAGCAAGCCGGCCGGGCGACAAGGCGCTTGAGTGGGGATGAGGAAGGGAGAAGACAAGGTGATCGCCAGGCGTGCGAGCTTGGGTGCCGCCGTGCGAAGGCGCGTCAGCGAACCAACAAGCGCGCCCGAGACACGCCCAGCAGATACGTGGGCGTCGTGTGCTGGGCAAAAGACAGGAACGGCGACTGATCCAGGCCCTCCGCAACGCAACGCAGCGCACAGATTGACGCGTACGAAGGAGCTAGTAAAGCCAAGTCATTAAGGGGAAGTAACCCTAGTACTATTAGGCCTTGGCTCGGCAGTACTCTGCGATGAACTTACCGAACGGAACGGAGTCGGGGAAGGGACAGCATCGCACAGCGAAGAACAATACACTAGGATGCATAAATCCACCAAAACATGGAGTGCAGCGATACAAAATGAGATACAATACTGAAGTGATCGCGATATAGGCTGTGAAAAGCCATCGAGGTTGCATATGCGCAAGACGCATGCAAAGGTAGAAAACGTCGGGGATAGAAGGTATTGAAGGTTAACAGAAAGCGAGTGGCACAGAGCAACGTTCAACGGCCGAAGCGGGGAATGTTTTTGGGCAGGAAGGCAACGGCATGTTTAACTGGCTGCCACTCTCCTCCCCACCCCACTCGAACGATCGGTGGTCCCACTGATCACGCCCTGCGACGACCGCCTCGACACCCCCGAGCCCTCCTGGACGACGATGGATTCGCCAGGGTCGACGTTCTTGCGCGCCTGCACAAAGAAGAGCTTGGTCTCGCGGTCGGCGATGTTCTCGATGAAGTAGGTGTTGCCTAGAAAGACGACTTCAGTTGCGCAGAACTTACGAGGATACATAGATACGAAGCTCACCTCGAGGAACCATGAACATGCCACCCGAGGCCACAATTGCGCTCTGGACATGTATGCGAACATTGACAGCGCCTTCGAGCACGTAAAAGATCTGGTCGCAGTGTCAGGCAAGGCACCAAAGGCACATAAGCAAGCAACGCACATAGGTATTGTCCTTCGTCGGCTTCGTCGACTTGCGCCCATTCGGAATGAGCGTGATCATACCCGCAGCCATGAAGTTGGCGTCCGAGAAGATGCGGTCGAACGCCCACTCTCCGTTAGCCGAAGGAGTCGTCTGCACCATCTTGGCCGTATATACGATGCCTATATGCGCCATTGTTAGCCCTTGTCTGGCACGAGTGATCGTATATACGCACGTCGCTTGACTTCCTCGCCCAGGTCCACATCGTTGATCAGCCCAAAGGGATCCGTCTCGTCGTCCCACCCTTCCTCAGGGTTGCCAGGAGCGCCAGGACCTGTCGAGACCGCAGAAGCGGACCCCTTGGCTACCGCGCTCTTGCTACGCGGCTTCGCTGAGATGCCGCGCTTGCGTCTCTGACCCAGCGGCTGCACTGGCTCGGGCGCGACGCGCCGAATCTCCTTGATGGGCGCGGTGAGGACAGGCGCGGCAGACTCGGTGCGCCCATAGACGTATTTCTCGCCCCGCCAGTATTCCAGGGGCTTGATGTGGGGACGAGAGCTACGGCGAACGCCTTCGATGACTGAGGGGATGAATTAGCGGGGTACATGCGTGAGGAATACGGGTACGCACTTGGCCTATTCTCCTTCTTCGATCGAGAGGACTTCGCGCTGACCGTATCGCTGTTCTTCTTGCGCTTCTGAGACCGCTGCGACTGCTGTGGCTCCTCAGGTTCGTCGTCAGAGCGCGGGCCTTCCATCTCGACGTTGTCCATCCCGTTCGCGATATCTTGCTCCATATCGTGATCTGGCTCGGGTTCGGACTCTGGCTCGGGTTCAGGGGCTGCCTTCTCCTTGCCCTTCTTCTTGACGGGTGGCGGTGGCGGGGCCGGCTGTTCCTCCTCTGACTCCTCGTCGTCATCGTCTTGATTCATCTGCGAGAAGCTTTTGCGGCGGGGGACGGGAGGGGGCGGCATCTCGTCCGCGGAGTCGTCGGGAGGGTCGTAGCCGGCCCCCATATCGAACGCATTATTGTCGCCGTCAGAAGAGTCGTCATCGTCGTAGGTGGTAGCATAGGAGGTCCGTGTCGTAGCGTCAGAAACACGAGAGCGATTGGGAAGGGAGGGCCGGGAACGATTACTCCCGCTTGTCGTCGCAGATGGTATCTCATCATAGTATGTGTCCGAGTACCGAAGTGTGCGTGACGACACGCTCTTCCTAGGACGCGCAGGAGAGACAGGCTGAGCTGCACTGGCCAACGGACCTAAAATCGTTGTCAAATTCGTTCCCCCATCCACATTACACGATCACGCACTGTCGATGTCCATGCTCTGCATCCCATAGTCGTCGTCGCTATCCTCATCATTCGCCGGCATCGACGACTTGCGCCTCTTCTTCCTATGCGCCACCGGCTGCGGCTGCACCCTTGGCGGCGTGAACTTGTCCCCCTGCGACACGACATGCTCGAACGGCTCGAACCCATCCTCGTCCCGCGCGACCTCGCGAAACGGCCTTCCCGTCTTGCGCCCTACATTCGGGTCGTTGTTGAACGGTCTGTGCGGCCGGGCCAGGCGCAGCGACGCGGACGTGATGCTGCTCCGCCTGGGCGTCTGTGGCATTTCTTGAGGGGATGCGTAGGCTTGTCTTGTTGGTGGCAGGTCTTGATGATGGCGGCGGCAAACAAATATCGGGCGTGGGAGTGTGACGCCTCAACGCGTCTGTCACGCGGCGCGTACAGGCACGTGCGCGTCCAACTTGGCCTTTTCCGCTCATGTTGGCGCGCTCGGGATGTGTGCGCTCGGCCGTGAAGGCATATGTCTCGGGAAATTCTAGACGATACTCTCTTGATTCCAAAGCACAGACACAACCGAAAAAGGGCGATAGAGGTATGATTTTTACTGCTCGGTGCCGTTTTTTCCTGACTCAAGGCGGAAGTGGTCGTGGGCATGTCCGGCGGGGTCGACTCGTCGGTAACGGCAAAGCTCATGCTAGACCAGGTTCGTGACTCTTCTTTTGCGATTTATTCGCTCTCTTATATACTTCATGTCAGGGCTACGATGTCTCCGGAATTTACATGCGCAATTGGGACACCCGAGACGAGTCCGGCACCGACGAAGGCTGCGAATGGAAAAAGGACTGGAACGACGTCCAGCGAGTATGCGATTTACTGAGTATACCGTGCAAAATGGTAAGGAATTGTGTACTCGCCTTGAACGCTTGCTAACGACATACAGGTCGACTTGTCCAAGGAATACTGGAACCGTGTCTTCCAGCCGTCTTTGGACGCTTGGGCAAGTGGGGTAACACCAAATCCGGACGTTCTATGCAATAGGTGAGTGGTATTACATCTCCTATGCATGTCGGACCTACATTGACAGGCATGTGAAGTTCGGCGCGCTTCACGAGCACCTGAACTTGCTAGCTGCAGAAAATACTTGGTTTGCAACAGGTAAAACCACCCATTGCTTTCGAGAAATTTTTACTGACCTCTACTAGGACACTATGCTCGCAAATCTTGGTCAAACGGACGGCCGACCTTGCTGGCGGGCCTTGACCCGGTCAAAGACCAGTCCTACTACCTCGCCAGCATCCGCGAGTGCAATCTCAGGCCCGCCCTCTTTCCTCTTGGAGCACTGCATAAATCGGAGGTCAAGCGGCTCGCTCACGATTTCAAGCTACCCGTCGCCGATCGCAAGGAGAGCATGGGAATATGTTTCGTTGGTCAGAAGGGCAACTTCAAGGAATTTCTATGTAGGCGTGCGACTCGAGCATTGTCAAGGAGGCGCTGACGCCAAAATTCCCAGCTAAGTACCTCGAAGGCAAGCCAGGCTCTATACGAGACATTGAGACCGGCGAGGAGCTTGGTGGGCACGAGGGTTTGTGGAACTACACTGTCGGCGAGCGCGCGCGCATCCCAAACATGCTGCAGAGGTGGTATGTGGCTGACAAGGACACGGTGAACAACATCGTCTACGTCGTTCCTGGACCGTGAGTGGCACTCAACGTGCATGCGGACGCATTTTTCTGAGCCTTCCTTCAGTGATCACCCTGCGCTATTCAAGCAGTCCATGTCCGCGGACCAATTCGACTGGATATGGACCGACGCGCCGCCTGAAGACATCGACCGTCCAGATGGATTGAAGGCGTATGTCAAGTTTATCTATCGGATGTCGCCAACGAGATGCACAGTACGCAGGTTAGTCCCGCTAGCTCTAGATTAGCGTGCAAGTACTGAAGGCGACTAGACAAGGGCAAGGCGTGCAGATCCTGCTTGTTGAGTCCATGCGGGATGTCTCGCTAGGGCAGGTCGCCGTCATCTATCACGGTGATGAACGGAGGGTGCTTGGTTGCGGGACTATCACGCATACGGCATCGTAACACTAGCGATTTTCCCATCTTCCGTTCTTCACATACCCGCTTTACGGCGTCTTGAACCTTCACGAGCTCGCCGCTTCCGCAAGCTGAGAAAAGAATCACTGGAGGCCTACATGTTCCAGAAAATAAGAAGTAGTGCACTCTAGGCTACGTAGGCCGGATAGAAGAGACTTTAGACGCGACAAGCTTTTTCTGTTCCTTCGTGTAGGTCCAGCCTCGGGCCGGATCCCCAGGTCCCGAGGCCGGTTGCCATCAAGTTGCCATCGCCTTTTCTGGCCAAGTGCTTGCGGCCAGACGGTGCTTGCTCCGCTTTCGGTTTGCTATCCAGCGCTCCTGCTGCCGCCTCCTCCTCCTGGGCTTGGAAACCCCGCCTGCCAGTCTCCCCTTGGGTTTTTGGATAAATTATTCCGTGGACGGAAGGACGGCCTGTTCCTGTCGCGTGTACCTATCCCCGTTACATCTCGCCCTTCGTTTAGCCTTCTCCCTTCTTTTGACACTGGGTGAGTGTATCGTTTACGGCACCTCGGCTCGTGTGCTGACTGCTCGGACGTATATCAGCCTAGCGGCTCTCCGCAGGGACTACCCAAAAGCCCGAGCCGCAAGCGCACGGTCGCGCGACCTACCAGCTGCACCGGGTCCCCCTCCCACGAGCGATGGCGACAGCAGACCCACCACCTCCAGAAACCACTGAACACCCCCCTCTCATCCGCAAGGACACCGCGGACCTTCTGGCGCCGCGACACGAAGAGGATAATGGATCGACGAACTCTACCGCTTCGACCTCCTCTCGACATTCTTCTCAACCGCCTTCACCAGAGTCCTCCACCACCACCCTACCCTCCACGATCACCAACCCGTCAGACGGAACATGCACCGCACCCCCCTCCATCCCACGCCTGCGGTCTCAACCTAGCATCAAGTTCGCACCCCTCCCGGAACCCCAGCGCACGACCCCGCGCCGACACCCACCTCTCGGTATCGCCACGCGTGGGCAGCTCATGCGGCGGCGCAAGCTCATCGCTGCAGATACCGACCCTGAGAACGACGACCTCCCCAACTCCACGAGCCATACGATCGTCCACGTCTACCGCCCGCCACCCGCCGACACGAACAGCAAGCGCGGGAAGGGCAAGACGCGCACGCAGCCCGACGAGGAGAAGTGCTGGACGCGCGAGGACCTCGCGAGCGCGCCGCGCTTCATCGAGCAGGTCGTCGCCGAGCACGAGGCGCGGAAGAACCGGCGGCACGCGGGGTACGAGAGCAGCGACACGGAGGACGAGGAGACCGTGCCCGTCGTCACGATCGGCAGGATCGTGAAGGGCGCGCGGAAGCACCTCTTCCGAAAGGCGTCGAACAAGGAGCTCCGGCAAGAGCGCAGCGCACCGCCGAAGCCGCCACCACTGCCTAGGCCGGGGCAGAAGCTTCTCATGCCACCCCCGCCGCCCAGCCCTACCCCCAAACCCGCGGACGACGACGAGCACCCCGATCCGCACGCGGACCCCAAGTTTGAGCGCGCGCCAGGCGAGACGGAAGGCGCGGTTTGGGACGAGGAAGTTTCGGATCCACAGCGTTTCGCGGCACAGAACAGACGAGGATTATGACCTTCAACGATACGTTCCGGTGTTTCTTCTCCCGGGGACAACTCATCCTTCCGCTCTTTCACTTGCATTTACGTTATTCCTGTGGCATACAGTATAGGTATAGGTTAGTCTATACGTCTTCGTATTGGGTTCTTCCTCGTTCTGAGGTGTGCATAGCTCACCGTTTGTCTTTTTACTCACTGTTCCTTTATCCTATTCTCAAGGCTAGTTCTCATCGCATCGTCATTTCCCAGTCGTGTGAGATGTGATTATGGCAGTTCCGCAGGTAATGTACGTGAGTGGTACGCTTGGCAGGCTCATGGCGCTCTTCTGTCCTCGACCTCTTCCAAGATGCGACGGCCATGCTCGTCGAAGCGGTCCGTGGGCTCCTCCGCAACCTCTTCCTCGGGCCCAGCATAGTCCTCTGCGACTTTCTCGATATTCACCTCCTGACCTGGCATCCCGTACAACCGCATCCACTCCTTGATGACGTTGATGTCGATCTTGGCCTCTTCTGCAGGGAATTGAATACGACGGCGAGGCACTGGAACATGAAAACCTACCAGGATTCCCGGCTGGGTCAGCGACGCCCTCTTCGACAAAGCGCTTCTCAAGTTCGTCGGCCACCTGGAGTGGACGGGGATCGAAGAGCTGGGCTTCCTGCTCCTCCGTCGTCGGCGAGATCTTGAAGCCAAAGTACTCCTTCTCAAGCACGTCTATGACAGTCGGGTCGCGGTTCATGATGCGCTCGATAATTTTGAGTCCCTTCGGATCAGCCTCCAAAGGCATCTGCGGCGCCTCCTGCACGCTGACGGCACTCAGCAGCTCCGTCAAGCTCTCCTCCGCGCTCTCCCATCTCGCAGCCAGGCTCTCCTCCGCCCCCGACATATCCGGCAGCAAGAACTCGCTGACCTCGCCCGTCGGGCAGTGCAGCCAGTAGTAGCGTGGCGCGGCAGCTTCGACGTCGCCCTCGTCCCACCTCCGCATCGCGAAGACGAGCGCCTCGTGCTGGGGGTCGTACATCTGCGGGACGACGGCACCCTTGAGGCCGTACTTGATGTTGACGACCATCTGGAGTTGGGGCAGCATGAGGTAGTAGGGGGATGGGGGGATGTAGGTCATGAAGTAGGGGAAGCGGGCCCAGTTGCCGGGGATGCGAGGGGGACCGGTAGGTTTCTTCTCGTCCTTCGAGTCCTCCTCGGTGGGCTGTCGTGGTGGTCGTGTATCGTCCGCGTAGACACGGTGGAAGAAGGGGTCGCGTTGCTCGATGCCATACGCGGCGAAGGCTTCAGAGGCAGGAAGTTCTGGGGGAAGCTTGCCCCCGCTCCCACTTATCCAGCCTTCTGGTAGGTTGGCGGGACCAGGGAAGTCGAGATTAAACTGATTGACGAGATGCACGCCTACCGCGTCTGACTATCCGACAAGATTAGCTCAACAAATCCCGAACGAAATAGCTGAGGACGCACTATGGCAGACTGGTAACCTTCCAGGTCGAGCTTCGACAGAGCAGCTCTACGCAAGCAGGTACCAGAGAGCAGTCTAGCGCCTAATGCGCGCCTTGAGAGGGCCGTTTTCTCGGTACTTCCTCGTCCTAACGTATGCTGAGATACGAGGCGGTACGACCGAGTGGGGCAGAGTGCAGCGTATGACCGAGCGCCAAATCGCAACGGCGCAGCGACTCTCGAGATAATATTCAGTCGTTGGCAGGTCCCTCCGATGACCTTGAGTGGAAGCATGGCGCAGGTGAGGGTAGACGTGATGATTCTGGTCAAGGAGACAAATGAACGCGTCAAGCCACGATCGGACTGTCGCGTCAAAGCTTTGATCGCCGGCTGGCAGACGCTCAGAAAACTTGTGCTTCCGTTCTACTTCCGTGCTGGACTTGTCACTGCGATGCGTATAATGCCCGAAGATCTGCCTTTGCTGGCCCTAGTCTTCCTCCGGAACTTCTGGTGCATACCTTCAAGCCAAAGGATCGCTCAATATGAAGGTAAGCCGGTCCAATCTCCTATGATAGCTCAGGTCTTCAAGGCACTATGGCGGAGTGGTTAACGCGACAGACTCGAATCATCAGATCGATATCTGTTCCTCTCTGAGGGCGCAGGTTCAAATCCTGCTGGTGTCGTTTTTGCTGCTTCTCTCCATCTTCAGCTTTCACCCACGCTTTTTCCCGTCTCAAACGGCCCAGAAACGAGCTCTGTAGGACGACGGGGAGGTCGGAGGTGCAGCGATCAAGCCCGGCACGTGACGTTCGGCATCTTGCGTCAGCTTAACGAGTCTGGCAGCAGCAACTCCACCTTGGTCTCTACCTTCATCTCGACCGTCTGGACAACTATCTCTGCGACTTTGTGGACGGCTGTCTCTAGTGTGTGCAATTCGAAAGAGCTGCTTGTAAAACAGATGCATACGCCACCTACCTCACGCTTTCTCTGCGGTCGTCGTCTGTATGTTCTTCGTCGTACTGACCATGACATTACCCCCTCTCAGACCTTAGTCCGTCCGCCAGTCTCAGAAAACGCTTGCAGAAGCAAAAATACCGCCCGGACCGCGCTTCGTAACTACTGCTTCACCGCTCTACGTCTCCGCACCTTCGAGTCTCTGCCTATCATGTCTACTACTATCAAAACCAACCTCGACTCGACTCGTCCTGAAGAGGATGCGGAAAAGAAAGCGGCACCTTCTACGACGTCCGGCGTCCTTACTGCTCCCGTCCCCGCAGTTCCCCAGGCGGCCCGAGCTTCTGATTCCTACGCCGCCTGGCGTAGCAGACAGGCTGCCGCCAGGTTGGAACCGTATGTGCCGACGTCGTTGGACGACATTCCCCTCCCGCCGCCCGACGTTGTCACCCCGAGGGACCAGCACATCATTGACCTCCAGATCGCCAAGCTCAGCAAGGCGTGGAAGGACTCAGGCAGGAACGTCGACGAGTACCTGCAAGAGGTGAACACCTGGGCGGCGCAGGTTGCCGAGGAGAGCAAGGCTGCGAAGTCGAAGTCGCTTTGAAACTCGCCATGCATTCTTGCCATTGCGAGGAGCACGGAACGGACTCTTTCTCAGTATTTTAGGGAGTGGAACTTCGCGTGCGCATTGTATGGTATTGGGACTTTATACTGGCCTTTGGACGCGCATATATGAACTTGTACGAACATGTTGGTATGCAGTATTATCCTAGCTATCTTCCCTCGTTGTAGTATTTCTCTATGCACTCGTTGCCTAATTTCAGCGTGGCTGGAACCAAGCGTTAAGGCGCCTTCGGCGTGACCTAACCCAGTGACGCGACGCGAGCGTGACAGCAATTGTTGCTCGTCGCGTCTTATCATGTCGAAGAAACGCGTCGACATCATCGACATCAGCGACGACGAAGATGCAGTCAAGACCGTTGAGAAGCCTGCCGAGGACGACGACGACGACATCGAGGTGCAAGAAGGCCGACCGGAGACAGAACAGGAGTTCAGACGCAGGCTCCTCGAGCCCGTTATCAGCAATGTCGTCGACGCGCTTGGCGGCTTTGAGGGCAAGACCTACCGGATGGGAGACGAGGTCAACGGATGTCTGAAGGACCTGAAGCGGCTCTGGCGCAAGGACGACACGGACGACGAGCGCACCGTCGCGCGCATCTACTGGGAGAAGCGCCTCCTGCACAACGACCTCATACCCATTCTGCTCGCGACCGCCGGCAAGGGCATGGTCGAAGACAAGCGTGCTGTAGCGTGTGCGGACCTCATGACGGCGATGACCTGGCCGATTGACATGGCGGAGGAGCTGAAGGAACTGGACGACGAGCTCGATCGAGGCGCCGACTACACCGTCCTCCAGCAGAGTCACCTTCACTACAAAGCCGCCCTCCTCAAGCCCGACGTCATGAAGGCGCTACTGAGCATCATGATCCCTCCCCTCGCCAAGCCCGTGAAGGAGCGCACGGAGCGCGACAAGCAGGTCATGACCGTCGTGCTGAACCTCATTCGCAACCTGGCCTTCATCAAGGACCTCCCACCCAACATCTATCACAGCTCTGACCAGGCCGAATTCTCGTCCCTGCAGTCGAAGCTCATCCGCGCCTTGTCCGAGACACATGCTATGGAACTGCTGCTTACCATCGCCGTCAACGACAATAACGACCCGCTCTTCAACCAGTGGAACACCCTTATCCTCGAGATCTTCTACCTGCTCTACCGCGGCGTCAAGCCATCATCACTAGCTATGGACCAGACCAAGGTATGTAAATGTATGCGTCCTCTTATGTGCGTCTGACCGTCCATCGTAGCAAACCTCCAAGAATCTCCACCGACTCCTTGAAACCGAGCAGAAGATACGACAGGATGTCTCCCGCAAAGCCTCTTCGCGTCACTCCCGATTTGGCACCACCATCACCGTCAAGCTCAACCCCAAGAAAGCAGCGCCCGCCGCCGACGGCGAGGAGGGCTCGTCGTCCAAGAAACCCGCCGGCTCGTCGCACTTTGTTCTCCACCAACAGCAAGCGCTCCATAAGGACGCCTCCTCAATCCTGGACATGAAGAAGAAGGCGAAGAAGAAAGGCATGACCGTCGACGAGCTGGCTCGGGAGGAGAATCTGAGCGTAGAGGCGCGTAATATTCTGCAGAAGTTCGCGGCGGAGTTTGTTGAGAACTGCTTCAATCGTAAGTATTGACCGTACGTCGCCGTGTTGAAGGCTCACGAAGATGCAGCTTTCCTCTCCGCTCTGATCAAGGACATCCGCATGGAGAGGCCCAAGATCACAGAGAAGGACAACCTGCTCCTGCTCTACGTCGCCAAGTGGTTCATCGAGTTTTTCTTGTTATCGCGGGCGAAGGAGAAGTCGAGTACCAATGCGAAGGCCGGTGATGAGCGCTGGAACTTCCGGCTCATCGCCGAGATTACGGAGCGCGACTGGATTGTCTGGGTCCTCAAGCGTATGCGGCAAGCATCCGAGGACAAGGTTAGTGTGCCTCCACTTCGTCGAACCGACAGGCGTACTAACGACCCCCCAGCCCAAACAATGGACCGAACTCCAAGCCGGCATCGAATGCCTCACCCAGCTCCTCCTCGTCATCGACGGCCTCTGCTCCTCTGCGGACACCGCCTACACCGAAACCGCCGAGACCCTCCAACAACAGATCATCTACAACGGCGAGATCCTCGACATCGCGTTCGAGGCCATGCGGAACTACAAGCAGGGCACGCAGTCCTTGACCTACCTCGACGCGAGCGTGCACCTGGGATACTCGCTGCTCAAGATGCTCGAGCGGTGGGGGAAGCAGTCGGGTGGGAAGGATGTGTACGTGCGCAAGAAGAAGAAGGTGCGGAGGAGGAAGAAGAGGGCGGGTATGTGCGCAGGTGTTTAGGGCCAAAGGCTGTAGGCTGATGACGCTTGACAGTCAACACCGAAGAGGACGGCATTGCGGACGTGGAGGAAGAGGAGGTGGAGGTGTCCGACAACGATACTATCCAGGAGGCGATCTTCACCTTTGAGGCGTTCGAGATGGTCAGTGTTCGGGTGACCTAGTCGCAACCTCGATACTAATCATACTTCAGAGATTCGCACACGCGGAGATCACCCACACCCTTCTAACCTACTTGTCCCGGTATAAGGAGTTCACCTCATCAGAGCAGATGAAGCGCGTCACGAACCTCCTGCACCGGCAAGCCGTACGCGTGAAGGCCGAGGGCCTGTTCTTCAAAGTGAGCTTTCCGTTCTTCGTCGCATATACGGGGCTAAAGGATAACACAGGTCTCCACCCTCAGCCTCTTCCAACGCATCCTCAACGACCAACGCTCTTTGCCGCGCGAACAGCCATACAAAGACCTCGTGAACCTCATCAACTTCATCCTCCGCCAGTTCTTCAAGGCGCTCGGCGAGAATACGTTCCTTGCGGTCGAGGCTTTCTTCCCAAAGAACCGCAGCCAATGGAAGCAGTACTCGAGTTACCAGGAGCCGGAGCGGAAAGGTCGTGCGCAAGCGTCGGTCGTCGAGACGCGCTGGCCGCCAGACGTAGTCGTCCAAAAGGGCTTTTCGTGGAGCGAGGAGCTGGGGATCGCTGTCGGTGCACTGCTTGAGGAAGGGCACAAGGATCTTGTGGAGTGGACGATAGAGGTGAGCGCGAAGGGTTCAAACGCCACACAGGATGAGAGCGGCTGATACATCGTCTCAGATCCTCGGTCTGGCCATCGCCACTTGGAAGGGTGTTATCGCCAGGGTCGACGGACCCAAGAAGCCGGAGGGAGGAGACGACGAAGATGACGCTCCCGAGCCGTTGCCTCTTGACCACCAGCCCTCTGCGGATGCGATGGAGGAGATGGGTGACTTCCGTGAGTATAGTCGTTCGCATGATAGTGCATCAACCTAACGGGCGAATAGCTATCCCAACCTTGGACGACGAGAAGGCGCAGGCGGCGACGAAGAACCCTCATCTGAAGCTACTCTTCCGCCTTTGCAAGTTCTTCGTTTTGGAAGAAGGTATGCACCTGTATCAGCTACGTAGATGCCGGCTGACGATGTACACAGATCCTTCCGGTGACGAGCTCGAGTGGTACATCCCGAAGACCATCATGCCCGCCGAACTCGCCCGCTTCGAAACCGTCATCAAGCAGTTCCTCGAGCAGCCCTACGAGCCCGAGGACGGCAAGAAAGCAACCGACTTCATCTCCAAGAAGCGCCGACCGCGTCGCAAGCTCCGTTCCCCCTCGCCCCTCAGCGAAGCCGACGCAGACGCCGACTACCAAGGTGGTGAGGGCGGCGGCACCGGTGAGAAGAAAATACGGCGCAAGCGCAAGAAGCGCGACAAGGGCAAGACCAAGGAGGACGAGGATGTCGACAGATCCGAACGCCGCGAGCGAAAGCGCGCCGAGAAGCGCAAGCGGGAGCAGGAGCAGTACAAATCCGCGCAGTTCATCGAGGATAGCGACCTCGAGGATGGCGCGCTCGAGGCTTTCCTCGAACACGAGAAGGAGCTGAGGAAGCGGACGGAGGCGAGGGCGGTGAACTCGAACTTGGGGATCGGGACCATGCGCGCGACGGGGACGAAGAAGCGGAGAAGGAGGGGGGAGAAGGGGGAACGGGCGACAAAGAAGCGGAAGGGGTCGGCGGAGGCGGAGGTTGTGGCTATCGACGCGGACGAGCCAGCAACGGTGGACGTATCTGACGACAGCGACAAGTCGGATGACAACCAGTCGGATGCGGAGGACGATTTGGAGGAGACTCCTGCACCGGCGCCGCCACCCCGGCCACGGCCAAAACCTCGTCCCAAGCCTGCTCGTAAGGCGACGACGCCACCTATGACGGATGGGGCGGGCTCCGACATCGGTGGCACGGCCACTAACGCTGCTGAGGTCGATGGTAGCGACTCCGACACGGTCATCAAGCGCGCCCCTCGTAGGACGCAAGCTATCATCTCTGACGACGAGGAGTAGTAATACCCGTCGTCTGCATCTTCACTTGATCTTCTTTACTTCACCTTCGCAACGTCACTGTACCATAGACAATCACAACTAGCATCGATACAATAGCGCCGAGAGCGCTGAATCCATTACACTCGTACACAGACGTACAACAAGGGGAACAACAAACACCCTCACTCAAGAGGAATGCTCCTCATCCATATCCGCCGTACTCGCCGCCAACGAACTCCAATACGCCCGCTTCCGCTCCGTCTTCTCCCTCGACGCCTGGCGCTCAAGCGGGGGTCGACTTGACCTTGACCGCGGCGCCTCAGTATCTTTGGACTCATCAAGATTCAGCACAACTTCCGCGTCGTCGTGCGCACCCCGCGGGCCGCCATCAGAGTCCTCGTCGTCGGACACGTAGATCGCAGCGACCTTGGCTGGACCCCGAGGCTTCTTTATGCCATACCGCCCGCCCTCGTCTTCCTCGTCGTCCTCATCTGCCCTTCGCTTCTTGCCACGGGGCGGCTCGACCTCGACGACATCGGAGTCCGTGTCCATGCCGTCTGCGGCGCGCCAGTGTTCGCCAGCTTGGGAGTTGGTACGCGAGGGAGGGTGGACGGGGGCGGTGGTAGGTGCAGATGGAGCGGTCTCCTTCAGGTCATGGGCAGTAGCAGGAGTGAGAACCTTCGGCGGTGCGAGCCCCAGCATGCGATGAAGCTTCCCGTCATCATAGATCTCCTGAACGAGGCGACGGTGGTTGATGACCTGCAAGTATGAGCCTCACATATCGCATCACGCCACACAAACCACTCACCTCCTGCGAAACATGCACAATACTCGACAACATGCTAAAGTCGGCAGGGTGCGTATGGCCCTTCCGGAAGGAGACATAGCTGTTATCGTGCCGGGCCTTCAGCAACGTCGTCTTGATGTACGCCGCCGACGTGAGCAGATCGTGCGCGCCCGCCATCGTCTGCCGGACCTTGAAGTAGTTGTACGAGCCGCTCGCCACGTCGTTCTCCGGATCGCTCGGGTCCTCGATCGACAACGACCGCGGGCGCGTGTAGTTATACCACCCGCGCACGCGCTTGCTAAAGTACTGCCCGCCATGCCGCAAAGAGACGCCAACTTCCTCGTAGTTGTGGTACTTCCCATACAGCTCGAAGAACTCCAGCAGCAGCACGCCCAGATTGCGCTCCGGGTCGATCTCCCCGTTGCGTATCTTCGGGTGCATCTGCAGGAAGCTGAGGACGAGGCAGACGATGCTGTAGCTGCCCAGGCCACCGGTGTAGACCTCGTTCATGCCACGCTGGCTGAGGTAGAGCTTGAGGATGAGCACGAGCGAGCGAATGGCGATCGGGCACTGCATCCCGCGCTGGAAGCCGTTGATGATGTCGCTGGAGACGAGGCCGGAGAACTGGTTGATCGAAATGTCGATCTGGAAGCGCCCGTACTCCGCCGCTGTGACGAACTTGATGATAGGTACGCGTGCGGCAATCACTTGGACTTTGCCTGAGCTGAGGCGCGCGGAGCGGATGAGGTCGGCGAGGCGCTGGAGAACGGTCTTTTTGTTGTTCTGCTCGAGGGTATTAGACTGGACAACAAGGTCGATGTCGCTGAAAGGGCGTAAGAACGAGTGGGTGGCATAGTTTGCGGCGTACTCACCCATGAGGGAGGTATAGCTTCGTTCCGTAACTGCCAAAAGGCCTGACCTCCGCGTCGGGAAACTTGTCCTGGATGATCCTTGCTATGAGCAGGACTATCATACTCCGGACTTCGTCTTCAGCGGGTGTGGGGGATATCCAGCTATCAAATGCCTTGATCTCGGTGTGTAGCCTGAGATGCTTGTGTTAGCCACCCGCGCCCGCGCCACAATGAGGCCACTGCCACTCACAGCTGAGCAGCATCCTTGCAGGACCCAAAGTTCAAACCACTGATCCACGGCGCACGCTCTTCAATCATGGGCCGCTGGTCCAGCAGATAGTTGTAGTCCCGCTTGTATCTGCCATCGCCCCCTCGTCGATCCCGTTCACGCTCGCGGTCGCGGTCACCGTTACGATCGCGGCTGCGGCTCCTGCTCCGCTGGCGCTTCTTCCCCCGATCCCAGTCCCTCTCGCGCTCGTAGCGGCCCTTCGTGTCTTTCGAATCTGATGCGCGGGCCTTCCCCTTCAAGTCCTCCGCCCTGCCCAGGCCCGGCACATCGTCGTCTACCAGAGAGATGTACTCATCGTTCGCTTGGAATGTGGTCGATGCCTTCTGTGCGTTGGGCGAGGTCGATCTCGAGCGGGATTTCTTGTCGAGGCGGCGGCGCTTGCTGGCGGGCTCCCGCGCAGAAGTATCGGGTGGAGAGGGGATGGTGGATACCATGTCGTGGGGTAGAGTAGCCTGTGCTTGGGAGGTATAAGAGCTGTCGTCCTCGTGGGGAATGTCGAAGTCACTTCAAGTCATGGAAGGTCGAGGTGGAGGAGGACCGCAGACAATCACAATAATTTGGCGCGCCTCCTCCACGTGCCATCCCACGATCAGCATCAACAAAACACCGGGCCGAGGTCCGTCCATTGTGGGACCTTGTGGACCATTATCGTTCTTTTCTGTCCAAGGGACATGTTGTCTGAATACAAAGGCCAAGTCGCGCCCAACTGCATCTATGCATGCTACCTGGTCTCACATTCCTATTGGTCCCTTAATCCCTTCTGTCGCTTTCCGTCCTTTGACGCCGTGCATGGGTTCTGCAACCCATCCCCGAAGCGCGGACGCACTTCCAATGCGACGGTCCACGCAGAAGTATCAGGATACCTTGAGGCGTTTACAGCCACCCAGACGAGCTCAAGTATTGCATTCACCATTGTATTCCATAACAAACGTATAACCAGTGCAGGAAACACAGCTCCACGAGGAAATGGCGCGATTCAGCATGTTCGAGGCTGGCGTGGTGGCGTGGTCGACCTCGTCGTCCGAGAAGCATTCAAAAACATGAGTGGACCCACAGCAGATATTCATCGATGAAAGGAACGGAGTATCAAGGGCATCTTCTGCCGGGGTACGCACCTTGCACAGCGGGCATACACACCCTCAACTGCGGGATGTGCGCACCGTTGACCGTGGGATATACACCTTCACCCGCGGGATAGACACACCTTCTACCGCGGTATGTACACACCTTCAGCCGACGGTCGTCTACCACGGGACGTATACAACACCTACCGCGGGACGTATGCATCATCCACCGCGGGACATCTTCTACCGACGTCCACATACGCCACACACCGGGTAGATCGTAGCCAGCGAGTACGACCGGGGTCGGATACGGCCAGGGCAAACACCTGAGATCCTAGAACCTTCTGCTTCAACAGCATCAGTAAACACAGTAAACCAGGAGACGTATGGATCCCGAGTACGCACGATGCGGTGTTAGACCCCTCAATACACGCTACGAGTCGCATGCCTTGACAACACCCTGTGCCACCGACCGACCAACATCCATCATCCATCGTATAAGTGCCACGCCGGGTACTCACGTGTGGGTCATCCTCCCAGCACGCGCGCTGCGTCTGCCACCCATTCCACGTCACCTCAGCGTCTCCCGCGCGGTGGCACGTAATATTACCAGACGTTCTTGCCCGCATTCCTGCGAACAAAGGAAAGACGTGATGGAACAGGTATTGAACAATGGAAGGCGTGGAATGTCGATGCAGGGTCGACGGGGAGTACGTAGGGGAACCGGGGATCGCGCAGGGAAAACGGGGAACGAGCAAGAAAGTTTCGGGAGATGGTGGCAGGAAAAAGAAGGGGAATTGGAGACAGGAAGTACGGAGATCATGGCAGGGAAGACGGAGATGGAATGGCAGGGAAGACGGAGATGGAAGATGGTAAGGCATGGAACAATGGAGCGTAGATGCAGGGATGACGGGGAATCTATATGCAGGGATGGCGGTGATGGAAAAAACAGAGCTTGTGATTGACTCGGAGGGTTGGCGATCGCGCGGAGAACGACCCTGCACGGACGAAAGAACGCGGGAAGTTTGGGAATGAAGCAGGGACAGCGGTGGATTCACGCAGGGACACTCGAGAAGATGAACGCAGAAAATCGTAAATGAAGCAGGGAGGACGGTGATCACGCTGATCCTTCGTCAAGCCACTTTGAGACGAGGGTTGGCGCACGATGGAAGAAAGACTATGGCTCAGTGCAGAGCACCCATGCGTGGCATTTCTACGAGTCGCTGGAACAGCTGCAAGCATTGCACGGCCAAGGTGACGAGGAGCGACACGTCTATTCGAACAGTAGTAGCTGAGCTAAGGTCGGCAGAAACAGGTAGAAAGCTGGCCTTGGTGGCGGCCAATAGAAGGTGCGTGGAGTGCAGGCAAGTCGTGACCAGGGCAGCAGACACGTCTATTGAGGCTCTAGGTCGTAATAAGCGCAGCCCGAGGTCGTCCGTCGTGAGGGTACAGGAGCGAGAACGCAGAGAACAGCAACGAGAACGCGTCGAACGACGAGCGGGAACGCTATAGACTTCCAGGGTGCATAGAAGGTGACGACAGAGCAGTGAGAGCGCGTCGGAAGATCGACGAGACCGTTATAAAGGGCATCGAGAAGGCGTCTGATAGAACCCAGCAAGAGCGAGCCAATGATCGAGCGCACCGGCCGTCTTCCAGGCGTACGAGCCAATGTTCGACCGTGCGAGCCGCCGCCCGGACTCAACGAGCCAATCTCCGAGCGCATGCGACCGACGTGTTATGAGCAGATTTTGCTGCGAAAGAAAAAAAAACGAGAGTTCAGCGTGCCGTTCGGCAGTCCACGAAAATCCGCATATTCCTGCCCGCGGCGTCACAGGCCGAAAGTTCATCTCGGAGAAGAGCAGAGGCGCACAGGTGGAGAGGAATACCTCATCGGAGGGACAACGTCGGAGGTGACGAAGGGCAGAACCGCACCGGAAGGAAGAGGTCGGAGTGGCGTCAAGCATCGGAAGAGTTGGAGAGGCGGCGCCGGGAGATCCCGCGCTTTATGACCATCGGAGAGTCTTTGTCAAATGCACACCAACACGTGTACCCTAAAGGGGAAACGCCACATAAAGCCAGGGAAAAAAACGGTAAACCTCAAATAACCTTCATTTCCTTGGAAAATACATTCGCTTTCGCCGTCAACAAGGTCCCGTGACCCTCCTTGTCCCCCACCACCATCACCCCCGCCCCTCCCGTCGTCGCCATCGCCGTCGCTACCGCCCCCACCGCGTCCAGTACGCGTCCCTCCGCATTCAGTACGGGATGGCGCGTTGGCGCCGCCCCAGTACGTGAGCAAACCCGTCGCGGCGATCGCGTGCTGATCGACAGTCGCAGACGCGCCTCGCGACCGCCGCCGCCTGGAGGTACGCCATCCCCCCTCTAAACCCCCCCCCCCTCCACACGCACACACACGACGCGTAAACACGCGTCTGCTTTGTTAGGGCAGCCCTTCCCCATCCCACAGCATCGTCGCAGCGCGCGTCCCGATAAGGAAACACGTATGGCCCAGTGCCGTGACGCGAGGTGCGAGGCGCGTCGCACCACGAGACAGGTCTCGGCGACGTGGCCTGAGAACGCGCCCGAGCGCTTGGCGGGGCGGGGCAAGGGTTCGGGAGGTATGCGCTACGCGTCGCGAGGGCGAGCGGCGCGGCCGCGTGCCACGAGGTTGGGCGGCACGCGTCGCGGCGGCGGAGGACGGAGGGCGAGTACTTATTATATTAGAGCGTAGACTACTGTACTTAGCCATGAATGAGAATTAATTACTACCCAAACCCGCCTGATAGTGAAAACAAAGTTGGCCTCCCCAACCGAGATCGCGGACTTGTCACTTCGAGCCGCCTTTGAGTACTGTTATTTATTGTCTGCCTTGGAGTTCCAAACCTCTGGATTTTTCAGAAAATTGGTGGAAGGCTCGGCGGTAGCCGAGTTGTAATTATCCCGCTTTGACACTTATCGCCGTATGGGAGCACGTGTTGGTGTGTATTCGACGGCATGTCCATCGGAGGGCACACGTGACCACCGGAGGGCGTCGCGTGACACAACGGCGGGACACGGCGGCGCCAAAAGCTGCCGCATTTGGGATCAGGCCGGGACACCCGCGCCGGTCACCGCACGTTGGTGTGCCGGCCGAGCGAACGCGGACTCGGGATCGTGCAGGATCGTGCGCAATGTGCGCGACGGACAGCGCCCGCTGCTCGCGTTCTGCGAGCCAATCGCGTCGCAAGCGAGACCCATCGCACCACAGGGAGACCCATCGCACCGCGGGTAGATCCATCGCACCGCGAGCGAGGCCCACGAATGAACGCGGAGGCCAACCGCGCCGGCCTTCGCGATTGATGCAGATGGTGCCCAGGATTGGACGAGATAGGCGCGCGGTGGCCCAGCCTGCCCGCGCGCACGTTCGGGTGCGAGAAGACATGCCTGCGGGGGGCGAAGGGCAGCCAGGAGGCGCACGGATATCGACAACCGCGCACGCATCGCTATCCGAATGAGATGGCCAGCAGATAGGCAGCGTCCTCCTTCCAGGAGATTCAGGTGGAGATAGCGCAGAGCGGGCTGAATCAGCGAAGACTCAGCGTCAGGAAGGATTGGCGATTCGGATGGACGCCTAGCGTGAAACCCATCAGCGCGCCGTGGTCGGAGAAGACGCGTCGCTGGGCGCTTGTCGTTGACAGGATGCGTCCGTCGAATCCCGCCGGTGCGCGCGTCTGGCGACCGGCAGCAACAGGGAGAACACGGTGTCGAGTGGCGATAAGAGCTCGAAAATTGAACCGAGCGGCGGGAATTCTCGTCACAACGAGCGGCGCGCGTGGCGAGACGGAATGAAACAAAGGCGACCCTCCGAATTAGGGAGGGGCGCATCAAAACACAGCCACGTCAAGCAAAAAACATTCCCGATTCGGAAGGGGGCGCGCCGACTGGTCCCGCGGCCCGGCGATGGCGCGCGCGAGACAGCGAAGTTGCACCGGGGAGTACGCTTGAGTACGCCAGAATACGAAAGCGTCGGAAGCCAGGAGAAGAGGGCGTGAGGATGGCGAAAGCCAGAAGGACTGAGTCAGTCTGCCGGCGCCTTGGTCATCGCGACGTTTGGACCGAGGGCGCGGGGGGCGGGGGGCGCTGAATAACTGTGGGCTTAGTCAGTGGCAGCAATGAAGCATTCGGGCGGGTGTGAACCGCTACGGTTATCGGGGGGTCACGTTTTGGGAGGCTTACGCCCGCGGGTGGGGCAGTTCAACAGGCTGCACTGCCGTAGAGGTGTACGGACTGCGGGTGTCAGTGGAGGGCACCGAGGCGCAGGCCCGCTGGCAGTGGGTCGGGTCGGACATGATGACGAGTCGGCGCGGGGCATCGGCTGACGTCGCCGGCAGGCAGAGGAAAGGTACGCTGCCGGGCATGCCGCGGCTCGGAAGGAGCGATTGATGCCGTGACTCGAGAAAACTCAGGTTACTCATGCGATCTGCGTCAGCCTTGACTCTCCTCCGATCGCCACGATTTCACGCTCCAATAAATAGCACAGAACCCCAGCCCGGTCAGTCCACAGCCCGCCCCCTTCACCACCAGCAGTCATGTCTTATTCGCCTGCTTCCACCTCCAGCGCAGCCTCCTCGAGCTCGAGGATACACCCAGCCTCGCTCGTCGATGTCTCCCACCACTCACCGAGCGTCTTGGAGCTCGTCGAGACCAAGGTCTCCAGACAGGTCATCGGTATGTGTGCCTGCCACTACAATGAAAACAATGAAGCTAACTTGATCCCCCAGATTACCTCGTTGAGCAGACCGCCGAGACTGTCGACTACGCATTGGGCCGCCCCCACGAGCGGGGCCGCTCCTTGACGAAGCAGTACCAGTCCTTCACGTCCTTCGTGAACACGGTCATCACCCGTGCCGAAGTGACGATGCCCACGATCCTCGCGACCCTCGTCTACATCGATCGTGCACGGCCCCATATCTCCATCGCCCTGGAAGAGTGGGCGCATGAGCGTGTCTTCCTTGGTGCTCTCATGGTGGCGAGCAAGGTCAGTTCCCCCTGCCCCCTTTCGATCAAAACCAGTCGCTGACCATGTCTACAGTACACCAACGACTCTACACTAAAGAACGTCCACTGGGCGCTATGCACCGGCGTGTTCGGCAAGCGCGACGTGGGCCGCATCGAGCGCGAGTTCCTCGAGGTCCTCAACTTCGAGCTCGCGATCTCGGAGGCGGACATCATGGCACACCACGAGGCGATCATGTCTCTCAACAGCCACCGTGCCCACCACCACCACCATCACCACACCCACCACGTCCACCACCACCATCGCCACCACCACCGCCTGCCGGAGGCGGCCATGGAGGTGGACGTCGATGAGATGGAGGTCGATTCGTCGTCATCAGGCTCGTCAGCATCGTCTTGCTCGCCTGTGCCGCAGACACCCTCCACCCTCGTCGAGTCTCCGCCGCCCGCGAAGACGCACAACCGGCATCCTGCCCTCGACATCCTCCGGTCTATCTCCCTCCCATTCCCCCGCGCACATACCGTGTCGCATCAGCCCGCACCCATACGGGTGTAAGCGCCCAATAGTGTTTTCCCCTCTCTTGTTCATATAGACCCCTTGCACATACGACGCTACTTTATTGCATTCGTTCACATTCACTCTATCTATCTATGTCACTCTACATTTCACAATTACGACTACAACTATTTCTCTCCCATATCTTGTGTCCCATATAGCACTCGCCGCTTCATCGCTACGCATATCTCGCATACCGTAGACACTCAACTGGTCTATCCCGTAAAACGATCACTAGGATCCGCAATGCAAAAAGACTAGAAACGACCACAAAGCCCGAGCGTGATCTCCAGTCTTCCACAGTCAGCAAACCCGTGCCACCCAAGTAAGCAACTCCCCAACCCAACAAACGAATCGAACGTGCCCACGCATAATGAAAGTCACGTCCCTCCCTGACTCATCCGCATCCTCCATCCTCCCCAAATCTTCTGCATCTTGCACCGGCCTTCTCCCCCTTTCACCGACGTTCCGGAATCTCACTATGCAGCGCTCTCGTACGGCGCGCCGTCTGCCGATTCCTGAAAAATTGCGCGGCGCGCCCGGCATCCGTCGCTCGCCGCGCCTGTCAGCCGCATCATGTCACCGCCGAGGCCCGACTGCAAGCGGTCACGGTAACGGTTCGCGGGCTCGTCGTCACCGTACGTGCGATCTGCCACTGACGGTGACGCCGCCAGGTTCCAAGCCCCACTCTGCGGCTGTCGCCCGTCTGCAGTTCAGAGACCCGGCGCTGATGATGACGAGGCGAGACGGACGGGGCGCTTGAATCGGGAGAGCACCCGGAAGAAACCCGGTCACGTCATTGGATTCCAAATCGGGATGTCGTGGGCCTTTGTCCCGATATGGAAGGCATTGTCTTGGTGACTGATCGTGTTTTCTTATGAGTGATCGTGTTTATGACCGCGGGAGTTGATCATGGCGCGTATGCGCTCACGCCTAACGCGATGGCAAGTGATGCGGTCAGCCTGACGCTATCCTGACAAGGCTCGTTCGACTCCCGAAATCGCGGGCTCGGATAAGCAGCACGGTGTTGGATGACTGAGCGAACACTAATCACGACGTCGACGCGTTCACGGAGTTTAGCACGCGTCGCGGGTAGGTGGCTCGTCGATCAATGAAGTGGATTGGGAACGTTCGCGTGTTGGATTACTCAGGCAATGGTAAATGTACGATGGTCATGCGTATAGAGGGTAGCTGAATTACGGCGTAAAGGGACGAGCAGAGAAGGGTAGGTAACAGAATCGCGCTCCAAGAAGTACAAGGCGGCCGCTCTGCGCTCAACGTTGGCAGGTACAGAGTAAGCCCAGGCCAACAGCTTACCTCGGACAAAGTCATACATCGTATAGAGCGGACGACCGCACCCTGTGGAGGACTCCGCGTGCTGGCAGTCCCTAGTGCGGCCCTTGGGGCAGCCTTCGCCCGCAGAGCACGGTGCGCGCCAAGTGGTGCGCTCCTTCGCAAGATTCCGAAGACGACGCAAAGATCCCAAGGCGACGCAGCGATCCCGAGCACGGCGGCCAAGGCGCCATCGGACGACAGCGTCGGGGAATCACCTCGGCACCTAAGCAGACAGATTGGTCCGTAAGCGCCCCGAGAGTATCGTGGCGCCGAGGTCGCGAGAGAGGAAGCTCTTGGCTGGAAACAGGAAGGCTTGGGGAGCTCGGTGAGGAGGAGTCGAGGAGTTCGGGCCTTGAGGCAGGGCAGGTCGACACAGCAGGTGCGAAGGGTCGTGTCACGAGGCGGAATTATTGAGAGGGGGCGTAGGGGCGCATAAGCGCAGCCGTGCAAAGTCCCTGCGCAGTGCTGGCGCAACCGACAATCACTGCGCGCCACAGGTCGCGGTGATAGGAGGGCGCGTCCGGAAGGACGGCTGACCACAGCAGGTAATTGAGGGATACGGAGAGCCCTCCGAAAAGACGCGCAGCTAAAGCGCAGATGAGCTGCGCCTGAACAGCCAGGGCCAAGGGAGGGGTAGTAGAGGGCCTGATCCATAGAAGAGAAGCGTCGCTGTCGGAAGTCTCTGCCCACATAGAACTCCAGAAGAGCGACACCAGCTGTACTGAGAGCAACGGCCTTGCGGGAGAGTGACACGAGATGCGCCAGCCCTACAACCGAAGAGCTGTTGAATGCAGTCAGCTGCCCGTTGCTCGTCGCGCTGCCCTCGTACGGCTAATCGGGCGGCATCCGCCCTCCCACCTCCCTACCTCGGTCACAGGGCGGCTTCCTCATCGCCCATTTTTGCGACTTTCGGGATCCATCCATCGGCTATACTTCCCCAGAGGGCTCTCCTCATTCAGACAGACCGACGTCGCCCTGCGGCTCTATCCGCCCACGGCTCTTTACCGCGGCGCCAGCGAGATAGTCATGGGCCCCAACGCGTCTGCATCCCGGACCCCCGAGACGGAGGACGGAAACGCACGCGCAGAATCAATCAGCTGCATCCCGGGGAAACGGAACGGACTTGGGGAGGAAATTTTCGACCAGGGTCCAGGCAGCGAACGTGGGCGACCGAGGAGGCGGTGGTCAGGGTGCTGACGTGGCGAGGCACGAGTAATCTACTCAAGGGCGTGTTATCTTATCGCTCGAAGCGGGATCAGAGATCAGAGATAATCAAACAGAGTTCATCGAGATCCGAGGTGGCGCTGCAGCCATAAAGACTGCCTAATGCGTCGAACAATGCGCCTTGGTTATGCCCGACGTGTGCGGCGCAGCCCCATGCGCTCGAATCCGACTTTGGTGAGGGAAGTGGAAGGGTGGGACTTCGCTGTCTTGAGCATGCCCGAGTAGATGATAATGCTCGTGGAGGACACGAGGATCCGCCCGCGGCCTCGCGCGTAGGCAATATGCACCTACCTATTGTTCTTCGGGATCACCGCGAATTGCGAGGCTGAAGCACACTGTCTTGTACGTACGGGTACTTCAGACGTGTAATACAACAGCAAACCGTACTAGAAGGTACTATATGGCGCACAATGCGTTTTGACTGGGTAACATTCCGGCGCTCGCGATGGGCAACCTGTGGATCCCATGCTGAGGCTCGAGAAGCGAAAGCGGCTCGCAGCTCCGAGGCTCGCGGTGAGGTCGCGCTACGATGAGGGAAAATCATGGTGTCCCTACCGAATAAGCTATTTCACAGGACTCGAACATGCGTTAGAGAAATCCCGTTATAATTGCACAAAGCATGCATGCGCGACTACCACACGGATTTGATAGATACACGTACATCGCTCTGATGTACAGCCAGAAAACATCAGTAGAAGCATGTCGTCGAATACCCCAGCAAGCGGCGTCGCGTGCGTACACGTCTTCCAAAGGACATCTTCTCAGCAACCGCTAGCTGGCAGCCATGCAAGCTAAACCCGGGTTTACTGTGAGTCGAACCCGGGTTTACTGCAACTTATACCCTGAGTGGCCTACAGTTCAGCAGCAGCTGTGTTCGCCTCCGCGCACTCGGGGCTTCTGCGTGCGATGGGCTGGGAAATCGCGTCCGGTAAATCGGGATATCCTCGTCGAATAGATTGTTCTGGTCGCTGAGCGCAGGAAAGGATGTGTGATGTATGCACGACAGATGGAAATGAGCACGAGAGAACAAGCGCGAGTAGCCCCCGGTTCCCGTGGCGGCCGGAGAGCGCGAAGAACATCGCAGAGGGGTGAGGGCCAGAAGAAGAAGACGCCGCACGTGGGAGAGTGAGGGAGACGCCGCACATGAGAGCGCGAAAGAACCGCCGCACATGAGAACGCGAAAGAACCGCCACACAAGAGAACTTGAGGGATACGCCGCACACGAGTGAGAACCTGAGGAACACGCCGCACATGAGAGCACGAGAGAAAACGCCGCCACATACTTCTGATGTGCAGCCACAGTAGTCCAGGAAGTACCGGAGTCGGGTGCCCCGGTCCGAGTGAGGGCGCTAGCGCCTATTATCTCGTAGTTGACGTTTGCTGGCAAGCGGTTATGGTCGACATTTTGCTGGCAAGCGGTCATCTAGCATCGCCCTAGCGCCAGCGCACCTAGGAACTCTCCGTCCGCGACTTCCCGCGCCGTACGGGCTTCTCCGCGCCATACGGGCGCACGTCCGGCGACAGACGATGCCACGTCTTGCGACAACAGATGCGACCAGAATCGCCGGCATTGGTTGCAATCAAGGAGGCAAGGTCAGAATCGATATCCATCACCCGGACCGGAGGCAGCGGACGACGTCGGCGACTGATGGTCGGTGGCGAGGACAGCGGGCGCGCACCTAGTGGACGGGCCCCAAGTCTTCCGTACCAAAGTGATGTGAAGCAGGTCTGTTTCGTCAGAAGCCTGCTTGAGTGATGCAGTAGTTGCTGGGAGGGCGTATCAAGAAGAAGTAAAGACGTGCCTCATTCGTTGGCTGTGGCGCTAAAGTAGACAATGATTACTGCTCCCGTAAATCATGAGCAGGCGCCGTAAATAACGAGTAGAAGGCGGCGCAAACGAGCTATCCGTCGCGCAGAATTCCAGGACGCAAGGAGCTCAACGTCAATGACGGCGGCGTCGGTCTGGACCTTTGGGTCGCTGCGGTGGACGGAGCGACGTCGCCAGCGAGAAAGGTAGAGATCAACGAGAGTTGGCGTCAGGTCGAATGGGTGTCGAAAGTATGTAACCGCGCTCCTGGACTCGGCGAGGATCAACGGCCGGCGTCATCGTCTCGCGCGTCAAGTCTCCGCCTACTGGTACCGGTCGCGACGTTCGACTCGCTCCTCATTTCTCGCGATCGTCATCGCGCGGTGCTACGCACGGTCGTCGTCGGGACTTGTTGATGAACGCTGATGAACGCGATATGACGTCTGCGGATTCTGTAGGGAGGGGAAGGGTAGCAAGGTTTAGACATACGGATTGAAGGTCTATCTTCGCAGCTTGCGTAGTTAGGGCGTGTCATGGCGCAGTAGCGCGACAAACATAGGCCCGGTTCGTGAAGAGTGGATACGCGGGGCTTACGCAGCTGCCTGTGGGTCCCGGACCTTGAACGAGTAGCAAGGGAAGGGGAATGACGAAGTCTGAACGTAAGGCCTGCGGGAACTCGAGGAATGGGGGCGGAATGGCAGGATCGATGTGTGCGGGGGAATGTGACCGATAGAGGACAAGGCCAACCGAGACAATCTTGGCAGATAGAGGCAGTCGGGTGCGGTGCGCGAGCCACAATCGCCCGCATCAGTACCACCGCAGGAGAAGGCGATCCCAGAGCGAGATACGACGGCCAGCAGTGCTCTATATAGCCAGCGCAGAGTAGGAAGGACGGAGGGATGACGTCGCGGAGGGCCTCGGAACGGAGAATGAAAGCCACGTGCGCGATACCGCCGGTACTTCCAGGCACTCCGTCCGTGGCGGTGCTCCATTGTACTCGCGCAGGCACGGGGAGCCGGAAGCAGACGTGAGCGTGACTGTGGGGGCCCCGCGGACTTTCGCCTTGGCCACACCAGACGCGACGTGGCCGGTCGTGGTCGTGTCAGCGCTGACTGACCACAATTGTGGGCTGACCAGCGACCCCGCCGCCACGTCGGTACCATGCCTCTGCCGACCGTTGCGGGCACGCTTGCGCACAAAGGTGTATGCCGGGCGCGAGGCCGGCGCGGCCAGGAGGGTCAACGGCGCTGAGGGGAGGAATGAAACGGGCTGTGGTCAGCCGGTGGCCAAAAGTATCGGCGGGAACGCGAATCTCGCACGGGCTGTGCACCTCACCCTTCGAGGATCATACAGCGAAAATCGGCATCAGGGCGACTCTGTTGAGGCGGACACGAAGCTTGGGGTTGTTGCTGGTGACGCCAATCGCGCGTCGGACATGCGCGCCTGATCATGGGGCGGTGCTCGGCGCGTTGTCATGCATTGTTGGACACCGAGCTGCTGTGGAAAATTGTACCTCGACGTCCTCGGACCTCTGCATGCCTGCAGTTTTATGGCGCGTCGCACCGGCGCTACGGTATGTTAGGCGCCCGAGGATGTATGCTTGGGGCGCGACTGTGACGGCGATCCGTGTTTCGACCGGTCAGGGCTGTTTTTGACCATTTTTCATCGTCCGTTGCGCAACATGCCGAGGGCACGGGCATCGTCGCATCGATTAGGATGCGAGCGATGTCGGATGGCAGCGTGGCGTGGGTCCAATAAATGGACAATGAGTGCGGTTATCGGTGCAGGCGTGGTTTCTGAGTCATTGGCTGCGTGTACGCGACGTGTACGTCTTCAGTGGGCCTTCTGATGAGTCCAGCCAGCGGACGCGAGGAATATGGAGGGGTGCTTGTCCATGGAAGCGGGAAGCGGACAATACGAATCGAAGGGCATGGATCAGCTGGGTTGCCTATATCTTTGGTCCGGAATACACGGCGGTGTGTGCGGCGTACCGAGACTGGCGGGATCGAATAATAAACCGGATGACGGCGGAAAATTGCGTTGATTGTGCGATGACAATGGTAATATATCGATGGGCGGAGTGCCGGGTGACTTGGCGCGGCGCGTCAAGGAAGCGTGTTGGCCGAGGACAGGGCCGGAGGGGGGGAAGAATGCAAGAGGTTGCGCTGGACAGTGCGCTGGAGGGGCGGCTACTGGCGGCTTGACATTGCGCCTGCATCTCGCGCGGGAGCTAAGATTGGGCTTGGGCGGGGCGCCTAAGACGGGCGGTGGGCCGTAAACCGGAAATAGAGGTGATGGAGGGATGATGGCACGAGTCCAAATGGGGAAGACCTGATCTGATGTCAAAGCGAGTCACAGCTCCGCGAGCCGATGAGCGCGCAATTTGCCTCGCAGCCTGCTATCGCCCTTTTCGGCTCTATGGAGGTTAATCGCACGTATATATACATCCATGTCAGACCAGCTCCCCACCTCCTCCCCCGACGTCGCACCCTCCGACGCCGCCGAGTCCCGCCTGCGCACAGCCAGCTAGCCACCGTTCGCCGACTCTCGAGGTATGAAGCCCGCCTCCCCCCTCCACCCCGCGAGCATGGTCGACGCCGCGCGCCATCCCCCCGCGCTCCTCGAGCTCCTCGACGCCCCCCTCAGCACGGCTGTCATTGGTACGTCCCCCGCCCCCGATCGCGCCCTCCTCCCCCTCATCCCCCCGCCAGATTACGTCGTCGACTGTGTGGCGGACACCGTGGACTACGCGATGCACCGCCCAACGTCCTCCTCCCGCACTCACGTGTACCGCCGCCGTGCCTCGCTCGCACCCTTCACCACTTTTGTGACCAATGTCCTCACCCGCGCAGAGACCACCATGCCCGTGATACTCGTGAGTAGCCGCAAAGATGTTCCCCCCCTCACTCCCACTTACGTCTCCGCTATCAGGCTACCCTTGTGTACGTCGATCGTGCCCGGCCGTTCCTGCAAGTTGCAGTGGAGCAGTGGGCCCACGAACGGGTGTTCCTCGGCGCCCTCATTGTCGCCAGCAAGGTACGTCTTCTGCGCTATCACCATCGATTGTCGACTTATCACTTTGCCTAGTACCTCAATGATTCCACTCTCAAGAACGTGCACTGGTCTATCTGCACTGGCGTCTTCGGCAAGCGCGACGTCGGCCGCGTCGAGCGTGAATACCTCGACGTCCTCGACTTCCAGCTGGGAATCTCCGACCAGGACCTCATGGCCCATTACGAGGGTCTCTCCGCGGTCGTCCTCCCACCCAAGTCCCCCTACTACCCCTACTCGTGCCGCGACGTCATCCCGGCCGCGCACCATGCTGCGCCGGAAGACTTCGCCTACCCCTACGACATGCCCGAGCTCGACATGTCCTCCTCCCCCGACTCGTCCTCCTCCATGCGGTCCATGTCGCCGCTCACACCGCCCTCGCCGGTGCCCCAGACACGCCCCCGCGCGCATCACCGCTACGCCCAACCGACGAAAGCGGCGGCGCCGGTCGTGCGACCGACCACCCTGGATCTGCTGCGGTCCTTCCCGGTCCCCTCGAATACGCGCTCGCGCCCGCTGCGCACGGCCGTGCCGCCCCGTCGCGCCCCGCGTATACATGCCTAAGCCGCCTCCACTCTCCTTTCTCGTTTGCATTGACGTTTTCGACACTCATCGCTTCCCCATCCTGCATTGTTCTGCTCTCCCCGCCATCCATCCATCATTTTATCTATATATTCCATTTATTCGGTACATACTCGCATCGCCTCGACCGCATCACACACCTTTCATTCTTGCATCCATCCGCGTTCGCATCATGGCCGGCCAACAATCAGCATCGTCGCCAACAATCATCGCCAGCCAGCCAACAATCAATCATCGTCATCTTCAGCATCATCGGTCTCATTTCGCCTTTCACTCACCGGCCCACCATCCATTTGACTTATGTTTTTCGTTTACTCATACCACACACACGCAAGGCGCTCGCCTACGCCCGTTCGCTTCTTCCACATCTGGAGCCGCTTCTCTTGAAGTACCCGACACTCGGCAGGGTACACCCCGACCCGTTGGTGTACGCGGACACACATTCGAGTACATAATTCCACTGTTGGTCGTACTCCGGCCTTACCTCGTCTCTCCGTATCTCTCCTCTACTCTGCTCTCCATCCGCAGCGTCTCTACTCTGCTCTCCATACGCAGCGTCTCTACGCTCTCCATTCGTAGCGTCTCTACGCTCTCCCTCTACTCGCTAGCTACAGTCTCTCACCGCTGTCCATAGCTACCCGACGTGTACCACTTCTGCGCCCAATATCATTGTGCCGATTGTTCATCATAGCTTCACTGTTCGCTGTCTGACTGCATCTGCTGTTCGCTGTTCGACTGCATCTGCTGTTTGCTGTTCGCTGTTCGACGTGTTCATCTTCTCAAGTGTTCGCTCTGACCGCGGCTTCTGGATCGCTCCCGAGGAATAGCACCCAGCTTGACGTCTGACATGCCAGCGATTCAGATCTATCGCGGCGCACGGCTGTGATCTATGGCGGCGCCTGACACCCTTGAGATGACCGTGGCAAGATGGCTTCCCACCCACGACTGGAACCCTGCTACGCATCGAGGGGGTGAGTCCTCCACGTACGATTCGTATTGGCGCGTCGGATTACGCGCGCAATAGGTAGGGAGCGGTATCTGATGTACAGTGCGGCGAGTAGGGACCGATGACAATACAGAGTGCGCGCGCGTATCTCATCTTACGAAGGGCAGGCCCTGCCCTGCCAGCTGAGCACGTACCAGCTGACTGGCACGTACGGGATGCGGCGCGAGGGGGTTCAGCGAGCGAAGGGGTGCAGTGAGCGAAGGGGTTCGTTGGCAGGACCGTGCGCCCATCGATCCTCGCGCAGGCAGTCATCCGCGCGGACGGTGACCCTGCGGCCACCCGCGCGCCCCTTTGTCCCTCTGTTACCTGGCGCCCCGCCCTGCTGATGCCCTCATTCTCGCTGAGGTGATGCCCCCATTCCCGCTGGGCTGATTGCCCCCATGATGCGGGACGCACCCCATCACGCTCTGGACGTGGCAACTGGCGAAGGGGGACTGACTTATCTTCGGCGGGACATGCCCCTGCCAGCACGCAATAGAGGTAAAGGAAGGAGCTAAGCGCGACGCGCCTCTCAGGATCGGCACTTGGCGCGTCGTCGTAGAATCAGCAGACGCGTCGTCTTAGAATCAGCAGACGCGTCTCTCAGAATCGGCACTTGGCGCGCGGCGCTTGCGCCCCGTATGGCGCCCCTATGTCCCGCACCGGGGTTGTCGGTACACCGACGCGCAGTGGGAGACGCGCCACTGTTCAGAGCTAGATGAGGCGCTTCGGGCGCATCTGGTGACCTTGGCCTCTCTGGTGACCCCGACGGACCTTAGCCCCTCGGCGGCGGAGGCAACTCCCTCAACATTCAACACTCAGCCCAGGAGGCGGGCGCCCCCAGTCTCAGGCTCATCCTCAGCCTCCGGGGCTTCGATGCGCAGAGATGAAGCTACGATTCACGGAGGTGAAGGCTACGGTTCGCGGAACTGAAGGCCGCGATTCGCAGAAATGAAGCCTAGAGGCTGCGCTCTCAGGCTGCAGCGCAGCACGACACGATTCAGATACCAGCGCGATATCGATGACCGCGCCTGGGTCCTGGGCACAGGTAGCGCGATTGCGATGGTGGCGCGTCGCGCGTCGGGTTACGGATAGCCATCACGCGCCGCACGGGTAGTGGCGGCGGGCAGAGGGAAGGCGCTACTGGCAGCAAGAACGCACTATCGACAGCAAGAAGGCACTACAGACACAGAGAAGGCGCATCAGGTGCATTATCGCGTCTGGCAAGTCCCGGCGCGAGAATCGGGAAGGCGCGCAGTCGGTGGCTGCTACTGGATGGGTAGGCTGGGATCGGTAGCCTGACCGGCTTGCTCAGGCTCCTGAGCGGCGTCCGCGATTCGTGGCGAGGGGTCGATGTATTGTGCATGGGAACAATGAATTGTCGAAGCTTCCCGGGCGATATGATGTTGATTGAGAGGTAGGCCTAAGATGCGTAGCAGCCTTCTCGAGTCTTTGGTTTCCAGAATCCAGAGAGCACGGGAACACCCGCACCGAGCCGAGCGGTCTCCGGAGGGAGCGCGATCGCATTTAGCGCGCGCCGTGACAGGCATTATGTCGGTATAGGCACTCGAGCGATAGAATACGAAGCGATTACGAGGTGCAGCGCCATTTATTGCATTCACCGACAAGCTCGCCAGAAGTGATAGCGAGCACGGCAGAGATCGCCTGCGAGCAGAGCGGAATTGATGCTGATGGCGCGCGAGGCGGGAGGGATTGCGAGAGCGGCGGGCGGGAAGAACCGCGGGGCGGGACTTGAGAGGCGGGTGTCAGGCGCGCGCCTTCTGGGGGACTTGGGCACGCACTCGTCGGGTGTAGGACCGGCGCGACGCGAGTGTTGCAGGTCGATGAATTAGACTGCCACCGGGGGTGCGGGAGGCCGGTCCGCGGAGTGAGTAGACTGAAATTTAGCACTGTCAGACGGGCGAGAAGGTAGGATGAGTGTAATGAATACAGGAAAGGCAGACCGACAAAGCGTCGGGCATACCCGAGGGCGAGTACAATGTCCGGTCCGGGCGTTGTATGCGCGAGCTGTGCGGGGAGAGACTGATTCAGTTCATGTGTATTGAAGCCTATTCCGGCGGGCGTACCTTTTCCTTGCTCTACTTTTGGTAAAAGTAGGACAAGTCTGTTCGAACCCTATAGCCACCGTGCAGGAACAGGTACATCCAGAGGTGCCATCTCGCCTCAGCGGCCTGGATACCATGCTATACCAAAGGAACGCAAGGCTCGGCAGAGATGAGCATCCGGAGCGGGATCGATGGTAAGAGGAGGACCTGCGGGAAGTAGAGGGGGTAGACGCGACTTACTATCTGCCCTATCATTGCTTGATGGCATGGGCGTCAAGACGAAACCTACGCGCTTGTTTCGCTCTCGTAACTGAAGAGAACTTGCGCCTCAAACGTGGTAGATCTCTTCGGCTGGATATGATACAAGTAGAACGCATTCCCTGGCAGGGGTAAATGATGATAAGTCCATGGCTCTACGACACGTCTTGCGCGCCAACGATTATGTCGCGTCCGTTTGCTCGTATAGATCGGCGGCCCACGTCTCGTGACAAGGGCTTCCGCATATCTATATCACTGTCAGCATCCCGCAGATCAAGAGCATGTAGGTCACGCACCAAACGCGTCCTCCTCGTCGCGATTACGTTTGACGCCAGTACCCAAGCTCCCATAGTACTCGCGTACTCTCCGGTACACGGTATACCCAAGCTTCTCGTACATCCCAACGGCGACGTTGTTTGTGCATCGCACGTATAGGTCGACGAACCAGCCCTTGTAGATCTCGTCTGACACGAGCTCGAGCAGGTCCATCATCTTCTTTCCCAGGCCAAGTCTGCGGTATTCTGGTGCGACGGTGAGTGCGGTGACGTGGCCGTGCCATTCTGCGCCAGAGCCCTCTGCCTTTCCGATCACTAATGGGATGGGGGAATCAGACGGGAGGGCGAGAAGGGAGTTAGGCGCGCACCATAACCCATCATGCGCCCGCTCGGCGCTTCCTGGACGCAGCATAGGTCTGGCCAGCGGGAGAGATAGCTCAAGTAGAAGCCGATGTTGTACTGGGGGTCGCGTTATCGGTAGGGAGTTCGAGGCGCGCAGTTCTTCCTCACGGTTTCGGTCCAGATGTCAAGATTTCTGCCGTGATCGCGTTCAGTGAAGCTTCAGGACGGCGAACCAGAAGGGCCACTCACATGTTGTTGAACTTGAACATGTCAGTGGCGCGAAATGATCTAAGTGCGCTCATTTTGGAGGTACGACGAGGAGATGGTCGGTGCTGAAGTCGAGAATGTGATCGCGAGTGTGATGATCTCACTCGCCACGAGATTTTGCGCGCGTGTGCGCCTTCCCACGGTTCGCCTCTTGTCTTTCTCCATCATGGCATTGTCGTCTGGTGTGCTCTTGAAGACAGAACAGGCCTGGATATCGAACGGAGGTATTGACTTGCCCTCAACGACTCTCAAAGCATATATTCCGAGACGACGCGATGAACCAAAGTACCCCGGGATAAGCGCTGCCGTGCGCTGCAGTCCACGAATGCTGCAAGGCAAGAGGATCACATACTTCAATGCGCTCATTCTGCACCTGTGTTGCTTCTAACCTCCGGATTACTCTGCCCTTGCTCATGCAACAGCTGGTACAGTACCCAGGTGTTTTGCAGCTCACTCGGAGCAGCGGAATCTAGCCAGAACAAAGTTTACACGCTCGGCCCATGTCAATTTATGCCCGAACATAAGAACCGGTCTCATTGTTCTCCGATGTCCTGCTTGTAGGATAACAGCCATGATTGCAAGCGCCTGGGCCCAGGAGGAGGCGGACTTCCAAGCGTGCCTTCATCAGGTACACCCGCCAGTGGCGCTCATGCACGACGCCCGTCAAAATTGTGCAGGGCGCGCGCAGGCGGGGCGGAAGCTCATCTGCTTCCGAGGGGAAGATGCACGAAGAAAAATGGTTTTATCAACAAGGCCCATAGGGGCTCCTGCATGCTCGACGAGCGGAATGGAAGATCGGACTCCCCCCTTCTTCTTCCCCTCCACGCTGACCACCGTCCCCACTGACCGGCGCAGTCTCTCACCATGACTCGGAGTCGCGATCTGCTTGTCGCCTGCCTGACGCTCTCGATCTTCGTATCGCTGTCTTTCTTCCTATTCCCCGCGGATTTCGGGACGTTCTCAGACACGGAGCAGTCTGCTGGCGGTGACAGACCTGCGCAGGGTCCAATAGGGGATGCGAGACCATCGTTCCGCGACCGGCTGGTCAATGTCAGACCACTCGATCACCTGCCTCACTCGAGGACGCTAGGCCTCACGCAAATCATGGTGGTGCGTAACCTGTATTCTTGGGAGTAATAATCGTACTCATGGAGGTATAGATTTCATTGCCACATAGAACAGACCGTCGAGCGCGCATGTCGCTGCTTGCGAACGCGCTTGACGCTGACTTTGGCTTCTTCGACGGCACGCTTTCGACCTCCGACGAGATAACGCGCATTGTAGAGCACGTGCGCGTTCAGCGCGAGCGCGAAGGCGTCCTCCTCCAACCTTCCTCTGACGCAGGACGGCGCGGTCCCGACGAACCCGCCCCACAAGACCTACCTCACTACCCTTTTGATGGCCCGCTTGAAGCGTACCCCGACGTCTCCGGGCCCGCAGGCGCTGACCTCTGGGTCCTACCACCCAGCGACCCTCGCGCGCCCCAGCCTCCCCTCCCACCCATCCCCAACCCAGACACGCGCCCGGACATCCCGCAGATCATGGACACCCTCGAGCGCACGCGCTGGTGGATCCAGGACTCGGGCATCCCCTTCCACGACTTCATAAACGGCGCCGTCGCCGCATGCTATCACGCGCACTACTCCCTCCTGCGCACCTTCGCCGCCGCGCCCGGCGCGCCGGACGACACGCTGCTCATCCTCGAGGACGACGTGGATATCGAGTTCGATTTTGAGCGCACGCTGAGGCATGCGATGCAGGGGCTGCCAGCGGACTGGGATGTGCTGCTGCCGGGGTACTGCGACTCGACGGAGACGAAGCACAAACCAGTACCGGGTTATCCGCGATTGAGGCGCTCGGACGATCCGCTGTGCAATCATGGCTACATTGTGTCACGGCGAGGCGCGCGGCGCTTGGTCTCTCTACTACGCTCGCCGTCCTTCGCGTACTCCCGTGCGCTCGATCAGGCGTATAAGATCTTGATCAACGAGAAGATCTGTGCGTTTTCTTTGCCTTGTTGTCTTGGTATCTTCGCTGACGCTCATCCACAGTGAACTTTTACTCCATCGCGCCAGTGCAGATCGTGCAAGAGCACAAGCTGAACTCGGATATACGCTTCGGCACGGGAGGTGGATGGTGGGATGACGACCTCGAGGACTCGGCGCTTCAGCGCGCGCAGATTCTGCTAGACACGGAGGCCCTACAGGAGGCCGCGCGATAGGATACTTTTATCGCTCTCTGCTCACCTATATGATATACTGCGTCTGACTAGCGGCTAGCTACGCAACTCGCACCTGCTCCTGCAGCTTCTCAAATGCCACACCAACTTCATACCACATCTACACTGTACACTGCGGCGTGCCATAATCCAGGCGGCTTTGCACGCTCCTTTGAACCGATTCAGACTTTGGGTGTCACCTCTTCCACTCTCACTACGCAGTGATTTTATGGAAGACTTTGATGGTCAATTGACGGTGCATACGTCGAGGGATCTGAAAGATGCTGAACATCCAAGAAAAAGAGAAGGAAAATAAAAAGCTATTCGGATACGGGGAATCGAACCCCGAGCTGCCGCGTGAGAGGCGGCAATGTTAGCCGTTACACCATATCCGACTTGCAAGGTTATAACGGCAAAACGCCAATATTGGTAGCTATTCACTTTCGTGGACTCTCGACGTGCACCCCGCTTACAACCAATGCATTCTGTGTTGCACTATACTACACTACGCGACCTTTGTGTATCTTCACATCCTCCCTAGGCCTGTAAAAGAGGTGTCAGTGTAACGTCGGTTGCACTTCTTATGTACCGTACTTGTCCTGCGCATCGACTGCGACAGCTCCCAAGCGCTGCACGACTCGCATACCCGAGCTCACACGCCCGAAGATGGTGTGCTTCTTGTCAAGGTAAGGCGTCGGAGCCAAAGTGATGAAGAACTGCGAGCCTGAAGGGATGCAGATTCAGCCCATGGTCCTGAGTTCTGCGATGAGTTTCGTACCGTTCGTGTTTGGTCCAGAGTTTGCCATCGCCAAGATTCCTGCACCAGTAAAGCGTAGGTCGGGATGTATCTCATCCTCGCTGTAAGGTACGCGCATCAGCATGACGGTAGAAAGTCAATAAATGCGCACAAACAATTTTTGGCCGTAAATACTGGTACCGCCACGACCGGTGCCGGTCTTCGAAGCAAAGTCAGCACAATGCTATATGCCACCAAGTCATAGTAGACATACTGGGTCACCCGTCTGTATCATGAAGTCCTGTAGAGCGCGTTCAGACCTGCCGTCAACCGACTTGAAAAGTACGCAAACTTACCGCGATGATTCGGTGGAAGATGACACCGTTGTAGTAGCCTCTCCTTGCCAGCTCAGCAAAGTTTTTGCAAGTCTACCAGAGGGAAAGCCAAGGTCAGTCACCTCTCACATACCGACGCCTCAAAATCGTCCATGGGCTTCGCAGGAAACGCGCGTCACCTTCGGAGCGTGGTCCCAGTAAAGTTCGAGCTGAACGTCGCCGAGACTGGTTTCTAGTACGACGGACTCCATGTTCCTCAGAAAAGGCCAAAGGAAGACAGGGACAGGGATGAGGTGAGGTCGGTCGAACAATGATGGTTGGGAACAAGGAGCGCCTCCGGAAAAGGCAAGAATATCTCCATTTACGTATGGGTCCATTGTTTGTACGCAATTTCCCACGCAACGTCGAGCCCGAAGCCAAGTCGGGCGCAGACTGTGGCTTCTTCCGGAAAGCGGGAACACTGAGGAGAACAACAACATTGCAACGATATATAAATACACAAGCTCTGATACAGCGATTCCGTCCGACAATACATAGTACACAACCATGCCCTCAACCTCAAGGAATAAAGATCTTCGAGTAGCCCTCCACCCTGCATAGCGAGGTCAGCGCCCTGTTTCTCACCCCATCCATGAGGGCATCCTTCTCAGTCATGAGAGCACACTCACTTTCGTCGGCAGCACGGGCATCGGTGTTTTGACGAGCCAGACTGCGCCGCCAAGCTCTCGCGGCAGGCGTTGCACATCGAGAGGCAGCTGAAAAGTGAGTATGAGCGAGATGCATAGAGAGACGGGGTGAGAAGCACGTACCGACAAGGCCAACAGATGATCTCCCGCAACTCACACGTACAAATCACGCACATACGCCTCACTTCATCGTCGTTTGCGGACATGGACGGGCGTGCTGCAAGCCAGATTAGCCTTCGGTCCCCATCCGTTGTAAGTAGGTCGACTGACCCCTCGATTTCATCTCAACACCTCCGGAGTGCCCTGTTGTTAAAGCCAGGTACTGCCTCCTCGTCAATGGCGAGCTGCCGTCGCGCACCATGTGCGCCATCAACAGTGGTGCAGCTGACGACGACGACGCCTCAGGCGTCGGCGTCATACTCCGCGCCCGCGACCGCTGCAAGTCCATGAAGAGCGCGAGCGCCTCGGCGTCCTGCTCAGTCTCTTCCTCGTCGCTGGCGTCCGTCGCATCCTCGTCCTCATCCCCCGCCTCGTCGCTATCCCACTGCGCCGGCTCGTCGTCATCGGCATCGCTGAGGCTATCGCCCACAAGGAATCGTCGGTACAGTTCGTCCTCCTGATCCTCCGTTCCCTTCTCTTCCTCCGGTCTCCTCACGGCCGGGATATTCGGTCCACGGTGCGCCGATCTCTTCCACGACAGCACTCTCGCATGCCCTTTCATCGCCGCCCACATAAAGGCCAAGAGGCCCCTCCCCGCTTCAAGCACCGCCTTCGCAAAACCCCACAGCGCCCACATCCAGCCCCAATCCACCAACGGCAACGAAGCCAGACTACTGAAGAACCCGCTTTGGGGCGCCGCGCCCAAGTCGACGTCCTGCACCTCGTTGCGGAGGCCCTTGAGGGGCTTGCCCGTCTTCGAGGTACCGGGAACGACGCGGATGACGCCCGAGCCGGAGAGCTGGATGAGGCCCTGGTGGCGGGAGGGAGCAGGGGGAGCGTACACAGCGCCTACTTCGTTGCCCCATCCGCGGAGGCCGGTGGCTTCGAGGCTGGCGGTGCCGACGCGGCTGAGGAAGAAGGTGAAATCCTCGTCGTAGGGGATGTAGATAGATCTCCCATCGCCTGCTATACGTTGTCAACTACAGAGGTCAATGGGAACCATGACAATCTCACCTGTCGATAGACCCAAGCCCAGGAGCGGCTTATCCACTCTCCCGGTCAACAGGAGCTGCGTCACGGTGTTGAGCGCGATCGTCAACACCGTCGTGAAGATCATGAAGCTCTCGAACACGTTCGGCATGAGCTGGACCTGCGGGAAGCCGGCGTGGCCCGGGACGTTCCTGTTCGACTGGGCTACGATCTGCGGGAGGTAGGGCACGTAGTCGATGTATCGCGTGTAGGAGATGATGGTGAGCCAGAAGTGTGCCAGAGAGAGCAGGGAGCGTGTAGCGGAGGGCCAGAACCGGTGCGTGGCCCAGCGCTTGCGGATGGACATCGTGTGTTGCATGGCAATCTGAGAATTAGGTCAGAACATGATCCTTTTGTGAGTGCAAGGACGTACTTGGATAACGGGGAGGGTCAGAGCGATGCAGACATGCTTGTCAGGCCGACTGGGCAATCCAGATGGATGAAAGGTGTGCGCTAATGGCGAGGAGTAGATATGTAGCATGAAGGCATAGCTGACCTACAAAGTCGTCAGTCGACTGTGGCATGCATGGTAGGCGTCACGTACCAGGTTGATTGGCGAGGAGGGTCCATGAGATGTCAGGAGAGTATTACCCAGCCCGTCGAGTCCCCTCGTGAACGCCTGCGCGCAGGTAACGGCACAGATGGCAACGAAGGTATCCCAGCAGACGCGACCCATAGGCAACCGCTCCACATATCCGCCCAATCTCTGGATCCAGGCCGAGCGCGGGTCCTCGGGGTAGAGCTGCGAGGTCTGCAGAACGACGACTCCCCATACGACGAGCATGCGCAGGATGAGGTAGAGCGAGACAGAGTGGAGGGCGAAGCGGGTCGTGGCCTTGTCCAGGTCGATCGGGAGGATGGAGTTGTACACTCGCTGCACGATCCCCTGGTTCCTTCGACGATGCACGTGCTGCACGCGCGACGGTACCACAACGTTCTGGATCCGGTGCACAAGCACGGCGACGATGATGATCCCGAGCATGTATCCCGACGTGAAGAACCCCCACCAGCGCAGAGAGGGCGATCCAACCCCCGCCGTGGGGGACCCCTTCGCCGCCGCCTCGGCCGCTGCAGCAGCAGCGCGCTTCGCCATGGCTTCCTTCAAGAGGATCTCGTCGGCGCGGCGCATACGGGCAAGCATGCGGGAGGGGACGGAGAGGAGACTGCTGGTGATGGAGCCGAGCGTGATGTTGTATCCTCCTCCTCGTAGGCGGGATCCTGATGCTAGGTTTGGGGCACCCTACGCATCACTTTGTTTAGAGACAGCATGACGATTGGAATCGGACACAGCGCACCTCCATTATGCCTAACCTCCCGCAGCAACACTAGCGCGCCCTGCTCAGTATGTGGTCGCTTCTTCGGGACGCAGAAAGCGGGAGGATAGTCCAGAGTACCTGGAAATCGCGAGCGACAGCGTAAAGACGATGGGAACCCGAAGCAAGTCCGGCGGGAATCGAGCGGGAAGGAGGCGCGCTCGGTGATCGTGATGTCACGGCCATGTGCGCCGGTTCGACTTAGGCCAATGCACAGTGGACTGAGTGGTGGATCGCTCGACAGCACTTCTTAGCTATTTCTCCCTTCTCTTCGTCTACTCCATAAGAGTCCAGTAGGTCGAGAGTTTGTTGCACACTTTCGAATGCGGTCTATATCGTCAGCGCAGCTTGGCCTGCTATCCGGTCACAGTCCTTAAGGCCTGCCTTCTGGAGCTATTTCCTTTTCTGATGCGACTTTGACGAGATGCCAGACGAATCCTCGAAAAGATTAGAGACTAGAGTGCACGTTTGACGACCAAATATTAACGCTCAATGTCCGGCATTCGGTCTTCATGGAAGGAGCTTGGGTCGGGTCGAGACTCATTCGGAACAGTTCTGTGAGCCTTCAATTCGACAAGTGCGGGGTGCGGGGAAAGAGGCCCTCCGGCAACATCTTCGACTTTGGGGCGAGTCATTTCTGGCTGCCTGTCATTTGCCTGCCTCCTGATTCGTTGAAGCTCAACAGCAGGTGATGCGGATAGGCTTTTGTTTGCGTCTGCTTGCGCGTGTTATCCCTTTCGGTCAATCAGCCTTCAGGGCTGCCATATATAAGGAGGGAATTCCTGATTTTTGCTGTCTGCTCCTCTTGTCTCCCACCTCCATGTCCAACGCTTATATCCACCCGCCAAGTAGAGAATCGCTCTCGCCCTGGTCAAATCGTCTCGAAGTTGAACTTCGCTGCTTCATGATCGCTCCGGCCGCCAAGTCCGATGATGTCTGATCGACTCGGCCGATCGACTGGAGTCAGGAAAATGGAGTGCATGTGCCCCTTACTTAAGTCACTGCTGCAGCCGTCCTTGACTCGTTCCTCTTCCACGACGGCGACGTTCACAGCACCCACTCCTTTTCGCCGGCCAAAATGCTGACCAGACCAGCGGCAAGAATACGCGCAGCTCCGTCTGCAAATGCCTCCCTCTCCTTCTCGAGATGTCGCTCGACCGCGGCGGCGTCTGGCTCGGTCGTGGATGCCAAGTTGCGCGTACGGGAGCATGCGCGGAATATCTCGCGCTCGTCCGCGAAGAGCGCAACTGCAGCGGTGTACGTACATGTCTCCGTACGCTTGCAAGCACCTACTCACCTTACCCCAGTCGCCCCGCGCCTGCCCCCGCATTCCAGCAGGTCCCTCCCACCAAAAACATCGACCTGCCCACCTCCGGCCCCGGCCCCACCCCCAATTCCCCCCTCGATCGCACCTTCATTGGCCTCTCTGGCGGCCAGATATTCCACGAGATGATGCGGAGACACGGAGTCAAGCATGTCTTCGGCTACCCAGGCGGCGCCATCCTTCCCGTCTTCGATGCCATCTACAACTCCCCCCACTTCGACTTCATCCTTCCCCGCCACGAGCAGGGCGCCGGGCACATGGCGGAGGGCTACGCGCGTGTCTCGGGGAAGCCTGGCGTCGTGCTCGTCACTTCGGGGCCTGGTGCGACCAACGTGGTCACGCCGATGCAGGACGCGCTCAGCGATGGTATCCCGCTCGTCGTCTTCACCGGCCAGGTCGCCACCTCGGCCATCGGCTCGGACGCCTTCCAGGAGGCGGACATTGTGGGCATCTCGCGCAGCTGCACAAAGTGGAACGTTATGGTGAAGGATGTTGCGGAGCTTCCTCGCCGGATAAACGAGGCATTCAAGATCGCGACGTCAGGGCGGCCGGGTCCCGTGCTAGTGGACCTACCGAAGGATGTCACGGCGGCCATTCTGCGCACCCCGTTGCCATTCAAGGCGACGACTCCCGGCTCGAACCTTGAACTTCCCTCGAATCCTCTGGCCGTCTTGGACCCACCAACTGACACGGAGATGATCCGCCAGGCTGCCGCGCTCATCAACCAGGCGCAGAGGCCCGTGGTATACGCCGGTAATGGTGTTCTGTCTTCACCGCTGGGTCCCAAGCTTCTCGCGCAGCTATCCGAACTCGGCGACATACCAGTGACGACAACCCTTCTTGGGCTGGGCGCTTTCGACGAGACCAACGAGCGGAGTCTGCACATGCTTGGTATGCACGGATCCGCGTATGCCAACCTCGCTATGCAGTCCGCGGACGTCATCATCGCGCTCGGGGCACGCTTCGACGACCGTGTTACTGGCAAGGTTGATACTTTCGCACCTGCTGCGAAGGCTGCCTCTATTCAAGGTCGCGGTGGAATCATCCATTTCGAGGTTCAGCCCAAGAATGTCAACAAAGTCGTTGAGGCCAACATCCCTGTTGTCGGGGACGTCATCGCCAACCTTGGCGCGATGGTGCCCATGATCGAGAAGAAGTCTCGTCCGGAGTGGCATGCGCAGATTGCCTCCTGGAAGTCCGAGTACCCATTCACCTTCGTCAAGGGCGACAGCGAAGTCGGGCACATGAAGCCGCAGGAGGTGATTGAGGAGCTGGACCGTCAGGTGTCGCACAAGAAGAGCGACGTCGTAATCAGCACCGGTGTGGGCCAGCACCAGATGTGGGCAGCGCAGCACTTCAGGTGGACGAACCCGCAGCAGATGGTCACCTCCGGCGGGCTGGGTACGATGGGCTTCGGCTTGCCCGCGTCGATTGGCGCGAAGGTCGCGGCACCGGAGAAGACGGTCATCGACATCGACGGCGACGCGTCCTTCAGCATGACCGCGATGGAGCTCGCCACCGCGTCGCAGTTTGGCATTGGCGTCAAGGTCCTCGTGCTCAACAACGAGTTCCAGGGCATGGTCTTGCAATGGCAGGGTGCGTATCTCTTCTAGCGTCCTTCGTCTAGTCTCCTATACTCCGCTGCGCGTCCACCGCACTTTCGCTGACGTCTTACCGCAGACCTCTTCTACGAGAACCGCTACTCGCACACCCGCATGACGAACCCTGACTTCTGCCTGCTCGCGGAGGCGATGGGTGTTCACGCGATCCGCTGCACGAATAACGCCGAGCTGCCTGCGAAGATGAAGGAGTTCCTGGAGTTTGACGGCGACAAGCCCGTGCTCATGGAGTGCGTGGTCGAGAAGAACGAGCACGTCTTCCCTATGGTACGCCACCATCCCTCTCGTGCGGTCCAAGACGTGTATACTCACTTCTTCATCCAGGTTCCCGCAGGGAAGGCGCTGCACGAGCAGCTCCTGCACCCGACGCTGAGAAAATCAAAAGCTACATGATTGTTCTGATGAGTAGCGCCTCTCTACTTACCTATTCTAATAGTCATGGAGCATTTAGTATTCCCACTGTATATCATACTCATACTCATTCGACCGAGGGACAACATGTGTATTATCAACCTTACCGTTCGCTGTTCGATGTGTGCCCTACTACGTACGCTGCTTGCCACCGCGCGGTGGCGGAAAAATACTTACCTAGCTCGCTGCGGCGGAAACCTACTTACGACCTGCTTATGATGTTTTCCTTTGGCATAGCGGTCCCCCGAAGATGTACATGGCAATGCTATGGTGCATAATGAGCTTTCGTTAGTGACTTGCTGAGTCCGGGGGAGCCAGATTCGAACCGTGTGCACATGAACGATGAGAGAGCGCGCCTCCAGGCGCCTCCCCGCCCGATCATCAACCTCTCCCTCACCTCCGTCCACCATGGCGTCCCAACAACCACAATACATTCAGTACAAGCCCCCTAATCAGGAGCAACATGCCGAGTCGTCTCAGCAGGCTCAACATGCCCAGCCCCCTCAATTGCAGCCCCCCTCTCAAGTTCAGCAGCCACACCAGCTGCAAGCGAGCACGTCGCAGCATCCCATACCGGCGAACTCGAGCGAGTGGGCGAGGGACCTTGTGCAGCTGGCGAAGACAGCGGAATTGAAGTGCGTGCATTCAAGAAGGGGATGGAGGGGGAAGCTAAACAGACGCATAGACGCCATGCGTTGACGCTGCAGATGCATACGGCGCATATTCTCAGCGCGCATGCGTCGTTGGAACAGAAGTCGAAGATGATACAGGATCTGAAGGAGCAGAAGAACAAGTGCGTGCTATGGCGAGTCAACTCCTCCCTCGAGGCTGATGAAAGGCAGGCTTGAAAGCGAGCGCAATCGCTTGCTGAATTGCTTGCGGGAGGTGCGTGTACCGTTCGTCTCATAATCCCCCACATGCTAATCCACTCTAGGTCAACGAAGACAGGGATAAGGTCCGCTCTGATGGACACTCCCCTCCGCCCTTTGTCAAATCTGACTTACGCGCAGGCTGAGCTCATGGAATTGAACATGGACGCTGAGTACGCTCGCCCCTCCCCTCCCTTCTTCTCCAGGCTTACCCCCCTTTCCAGATGTACTACCCTCCGCCAGCAAATCGCCGCCCTAACCGAGGGCGAATACGCCAATGCTAAGCGCGAAGTGGACGCCATCCGCGCCGAGCTGGGTCAAGCACCGCTACCTACTCTGCAGAACACGATAGATGAGAAGACGTCGCAGTGAGTGTTCACATCTCCATTCATGCCGGACCACGATGGAGAACGTGCTTTTGTACGATCACCTCGCCTTTGCCGTCGACCCCTCTGTATCTCGACTGTTGCTAGAGTCCTATCACCTTTCCTCCCTTCCCCGCGGTCATCCTCCCTCTCTTTCGAAACCCAATTAACAATGATTTCAGATACCTCACCCAACGACGTCTCAGCGGCGTCAAGCGCCCCGGCTCCCCGCAACCCGGCCAGCCCGTCAAGCGCCCTCGCGGCCGGCCAAAGGGGAGCAAGACGAAGAAGCATCATACGCAGCCGGCGGGGGAGAGCGCGAGCGCGCCGCAGTAGCCTCGTCTTCCTCGACATCGAGCGACCTCGGCTTTCCGCATTTCGTTTGGCGAGCACGACAGGTGTTAACGGCGCTCCGCGTATTGTTCTCGATTCCCTTGTATTTCTGTACGCTCCCTCCTGTATGTTATTTGCTGAAAGACCTTTCAATCTAGTCGAACGACCACACGAGTTGAGAGCGAGGAAGACGACAATACAACAATAAAAGCTCCACAGGACGTCTACAAGCTACTTGCTTCACCAAATCCATCCATCTCCATCGCAGGCAACCCTCCGCCGTCCATGCGTTTTTACTTTTCATCACTTTGATACGCGGACGCTCATAGGCGCCAGCGTGGTTTTGAGCCTGTCCAGGCAGGCACAAGGTCGCTCCCTCGGCCGGGCGAATTGTCGCCCCCTCTGAGAGACGGAGATTCGTTGCCTCGCGAGGACGGGACAGCGCAGTTGGGAGACGGCGAAGTGGGTTTTCCTCGAGGTGAAGAGCTCGCGGACGCAGTGCCGGCTGACGGCTGGCATACGGTGGTTCTTGTGGGTGAAGTGCTCCTGTTCGCAGGGAGGGTGCCGTTTAGGTGTGAAGGTGAGGTTTCTTTGGGGGGTAGCGTTGCGATTCCTTCCCCAACTGGAGGGGGACAGTGACCTTTCCATATCGACGTGTCGCACCCGGCCCCCTCCCTGCCTTCGTCTAGACGAGATGTAGGTCTCGCGTCGGGGAGCTGGCCATGCACTACGTCTCGGGGATTGCTAACTTCTCGGGATGTTGACGCATCACTTGCAGGGGGGCGCGGGTCGGTCGACGTCTCTGCTTCTCGGTCAACCGAGAGCGAGGTACGTCCCTCTGAGGGAAAAACACTACTCCCCTCAAAGTTGACGTTGTCCTTCCATGGTAGGTTCTGCTTGTCTTGCGAAACCATCGCGTACCTCTCTTGCTGCAGAGAAGGTTCCGTTCCTCGCGAGGACTCGGAGAGACCGACCGAAGGGTCGTTCGCACGCGGAGGCCAAGCACCTCCTTCGATCACAGGTGCGGAACTGCTCGCTCGCAAAGGCGAAGCGATGCCCATTCCCGATGACGCTGAAGACTCGCATGCTGGCGAACGCAAAGTCTTCGTGCTGCTACCAGCCAACGCAGGTGCATCCTGGTCGACGATTATGCCCTCCGCGTATCTCGAGACGCTCCTTAAAGTGTAAACCGTTGAAAAGGATCCCTCATTAGCGAGAGTACCGGCCTGTGCGTCCTTCTGGCTCGCCTTGCTCTGTCCAGAGCCGTAGCTGACGGCCGTCAGGCTGCCCGAGTCCTGTCTCGCTGTCGTCCAAGCGGGGTCGCGGCTCGCTATCGTATGTCTATAACCCCTTCGTCAGCCATTGTAACGAGATTAGTGTTGTCCACTCTGCACGAACCTTGGGGCGGACGGCGCATAGTCAGAGCTTCGCTTAGGCGGACTTGATACGGCGCTATCGCGGGTCAGTTGTTCGGGGTTTTGGCTGACTGAAGGTTGTCGAAAGGTCCTGGCTCCATCGGTCGGAGAGGGTTCTGAGGGTGTGGCTTCGACGGAAAAGTCCTGAAGGTACTTTGAGGGAGTTATTATGGACTGAATATTATGGACTTACTGTAGTAGCATCGTCTCGAAGGAGCTCCTCGCTCCATCGTACGCCGCGCTGCCTGGTATGATCCTGCCACGTACGCTCAGAGCGATATCATGGGAGAGTAAGTCCAACATACCGGTGACATCCGACTCTCGTTCGTGGGAGTTGTTGTCCTCTCTACCAGTGTCGCGGTCGGTCTCAGGCTCACTGTAGCAGCTGCTTGAGATGACTGGGCGTCCGCTTCCTCCCGGGCAACGTCCAAAGCTAACTTGACCTGGACGAACTCTTCCTCCGTGGTCGGCTTGTCTGGCTCCCATGTCGACTGAGTCTCGGTGGGTATGGAGCGCAGCTCCGTATATACACGCTGCACCAGAGCATAGACACATGGGAAGCGAGCATGATATGTCGGTATGTTGTCAGGATCAATGAGCGGTTTGAAAGAGGCGATTCGGCGCGCGAGCAACACGGCAGCCTGCGCTGACCAAATGACGCGCGACTTGTATTCTCCCCAGTTCTCGCCGGCATTTGGGTACCGCTCCAGCCATTCCAGTATGTCAACGCTGAGATCCAAGCTGAGGTCACGGCAAGAGTACAGAGCAGGCGTCACATTCCGGACTTCGCCGTCGCTCAGATGGACGATAATGGCAGTAATGAGCTTGAGGAAGGGACCATAAATGCGCTCTGTGTGGCGACTGCGGCCCAAGATATCCTGCGCGACATAGAATAGCTGCAAGCGAGTTTCTGAAAGGACGAATCAGTACAGGTGTATCGGGCTACGATTGAGGCTCACCTGCGTTCGTGGTTTCTCCAGGCATGGCTTGCAAGGTGTTACGTAACTTGTCGTAAAGCAGGATCGGGATTTCCTCCAATCCGAGGTGTCCCAAGCTGTTGTATATGCGAATGATATGCTCGACGTATGCCGCGCTGGTGGGGTCCAGCAGCATATGCATCACCAACTCCGAGGTGCCTTGCGAAATAACGCTCGGGTTTAAGAGCGGGAGCACCTCGGCAGCAAGGGGATCTTGGTCTGGCGAAGGAAAATTGGACTTGATTGTCGGGACACGCCTGACGCACTGGAGAACGTATTTGGTGTTGACAGCATAATCCTTCAAACTCCACAGGCAGCACCAAATCCAATCGCGCAGGAGCCGGTGCTCGAAGTTCAGCTCCACGAATCCTACGCACAGGCCAATTGACGTTGGCTCGTCGTTCCATCGTGCAGCCTCGTCACGACGACGAGTCCAGTCAAGGTCCAATTGCGACCAAGTGGCATACGACTGGAAGGGCGCCACAAACGTCCAATCAGGCTGAAAGCCCTTCAAGGTGATGAAGGTCTGGTATGCCCATGCCCCGCCATTCATGATGAGGACGGACATCTGCAGGAATAGCAAAGACTGCGCAGATTTGAAAGGGACCTGGCTCGTCTTGTGCAGCTGAAGGCGTCCGAACCAAGCAAGGATGTACTGCGCCGCAGGAAGGACCGTGGTGGTAATGAAGAAGACCAAGATGATCAGGCTGAAGGCGCTTATCGCGCCGGCCACTTTTGATTGCAGATGCCAAAGAAGATAGTTGACGCCTGCGAGGAAGACGAACAATGCGACTTGCAGGAGAAGGGGAATCGAAGTGATGACGGCATTGACATACCACGTCGACAGACCTTCATGTTTAACCTGACGAACCCCGAGGTTGGTCTGGTTAGAGAGCCCAGGGTCACGCAAGTATTCGCGAAGCCATTGCTTCGATACGATGCCGATGAGGGCGGAGGAGAGACTCAGCGTCAAGCTGGAGAACCAAAAACCGTTGATGATCGACACAATGTTGTCCGGCAGGGTTGGCCGCCCGCTTGCCTGAACAATGGTCGGGACCGTAGTGTTCGCGAGGAGAGCAAGGATTTGTCTCAGGTACTCCGCAGAGAGATCCTCTGGCTCTTCCAAAAGCCATTTATACGACTCAATAATGAAAGCGGTGACGACACCCGAGAAGAGACCGGCCTGTAAGTCGTTGAGCATGCATACACATGTCGAAGAGGGGACGCACAAAGACCATAAGGGTGTCTATCTCCTCGCGATATATCTGGCATGTCGTCGAGTCGTCTTTGTAGACGAGCGTCACAATGCGATTCCAGGCTTCATCTTCGTCTGCTGGCATATTTGTGAACTTGTGATCACCGACGCGCCAGGGACCCTGTGGGGACAGTCAATACTTCTTATGTGAGACGGTCGCGAACGCACGTCTGCGATAGGGGTAGCTGGGTCCCTTGACAGGCCTGTCCTTGGTAGTGGTGCAGTCGAGTCTCCCTGTGAGATTGTGAGGACACCGTCCTTGGCATGCATGTTAAAGAGTCCTACATTGTTGTCGCCTATCGCCACATTATGCTGAGAGATAACCCCAGTCGGAATAGCGCCCAAGTAGAAGTAGAGTACGCACCCCTCGTTCGATAGTCGCGCTCTCTCCGTCACCCTGTACGTTGATCATTAGACAAGCCCTTGAGGGCGCGGTGCAGAGCGCCTGCGTACAGATTCCAAGTCAGCGGCAGTTGTGCGCCGCCCGGGTCTGAGACGATTGCTAAAGGGGGATCGGAAGATTCGTATGAGCTTGTTGCTCAGCGATGCTGTTGGGGGAGGGGAGGCCATAGCGCGAGGACGTAAGAGGAGAACGAGAAGACGGTTTGCCCCAAGCGCGCGCGATACACGATGCATGGGAAGTTTGACAAACATACAATTACGTGATACTGGAGGGGTACGTCTACCTGCGCGCTGGGAACCAGGTGTACTTGCGCGCGATGGCCCAGGTACTAACGACACAGTATCGTCAATACGACAACTCGCGCCCAACTCCGCGCTGAGCCTCGGCGCAAAAGCACAAAGCGGGCGAACTCCGACGGCGCGTCAGAGGCGTCTGCCGCGCCGCTGTTGACACCCAGAGCTACACAGGTAGGACATGTTGGTACTAGTCCATCGAACACATATTATCCTAGTTGGTAAAGCCGCGCGACTTGATCATGTCCGTCTGGTGCATCATGTCGACGACCAGAATCCGAACCTGATCTTGGATGTTTGCGAAGTAAGGACCCACCAATTCCTCTAGCGCTTCCGCTTCCTCCCATCGAATCTTTCCATCGGAGAGGACGTGAGACGGCGTCATACGGAAGTATTTCCCCTCGAGATCCCTATGCTCGCGCTGAAAATCGGACGCAATAGCATCGCAGCGTTCCGCCAAGGTTCGAATAGTCCGAAGGATCGATGAGGGTAGCCTAGGTTGATTGACGAACCTGCGCTGCGGGTTTTCGCCGACGGTCTGCGTCGTTCCGGCGCCAATGCTGAGGTAGTACGCGAGGTGTCGCGTGGGATAGATGGCCTCGAGTTCCTGCATAACATCGAAGGCAGGGTTGTAGTGGTCGTCTCCAGCATCCAGGAAGGTCTTATGCGAGCTGCCTTTTGTGGACGACAGAGGCTTAAAGAGAGCTGGGTGGCCCATAGTAGCTCGTATAGCCTCAACGAGCGTGAATTGCGTGACGGGTTCCGTCGGATGAGCGTAGGAGCGTATCCTACGGGATAGGACGTTGCCGGAACCGTTATCCTCTCTTATACATACAAATCTAATGCACATTAATTCGGTGACGATGCGAAGGGCAATCTTTACTCACGTCTTGCACTGCGACGGCAGAGTCTCAAATACAGGTGTGTTCTCCCCATTACCGAAGCGATGAGAGATCTCTTTGAGTACTTTCTCGAAGGGTGTTGTTCTGAGGCTCCCGTCTGTCTTGATCTGCGTAAAGACGTGGCTGACGACCCTCGTATAGCATTCGATGGCATGCTCTATTGATAGGCGAAGCCGACCAAGCAGAAGCGCTATCAGACTGTCGTCTTGTAAGCGGTGTGCAGCACAATCGTATCTGATCACATACCCTCCAGTTCCACTACCGGCAATCATGTCGAAATACTCGCATGGTAGAGGTAGAGCAGACAGGCAGGATGCGAATTGGATCCTGTGCATGATCTTGCGAAGTAGCAATAGCATCGAAAGACCGCGAGTGCCACCATCGTCTGGCCGAAGAATTTAGTCGGGCGGTCCAACGCGCAAGCTCAATACTCAACCAAAAGTTAGCACTCGTACGCCAGGTCCGGGGCCAGACAGCGATATGTACACGCGCTGAGGCGTGAGGATTTGAGCTTTGCTAGAGGTCGATCCGAAAGACGAGTCTTGAGACACAGCACGCTGTCGTGGACGGTGAATGAACGCCAGGAACAGCTTCATAACACATACCACGGCCATACAAGGATTAGTCGTTACAGTCCACAATTTACAGTACAGATCATGTACAGGTAGCAGATCAAACAGAAGAGGGGGTCGTGCAGTGATACTCAGCGCGCCGAACGCCAGGAGAGGGCGGTTCTGAGGCCGAGATGAGCGTTCAGAACAAGCAGTTGAACATTGCACCAAATCAGTCGGTTCGTGACGCAGAGGGGAAATCGGCCCGAGTTCCGAGCTCTTTGTCGCCGAAAACGGACAAAAATACGTAGCGAGCGCAGGATATACGACCAGTATGGCCTGCACCGACCGCCCTACTGGTTTACACAACTTCAATAGTGAGTAGAAGGCGCCGAAGAACGTCGAGGTGCAAGGCAGACTACACCAGACATGTAGTTGTACAGAAACGAGACAGACACGCCAAGGGTAAAATTCCAAGGGCGGTCGGGAGCTTCGCATGGAAGAAAGGCTTATTTCTAGGACATTTGAGAGACGAGGGTGCGGGTAGAGTAAGTAGCGGGATGGGTGTCTATATCATGGTCGTAGTCGTGATGCCTGCCAGCCCGATCATCAATCCTCCTCAGCTTCGTCCGCCATGGAACATCTGCGATGCATTCGGTACAAGCCACCCTCCCCCCAACCAGGAGTAACATGACGAGTCGTCTCAGCATGCTGGGCAACTTTGCGAGGCCCGCGCATCGCTCGCCGGAAAGCTTCCTATATCGAGTGGGCGAAAGATATGGTGCAGTCGACGAAGACAGCAGAGTTGAGGTGCGTCATTGAGTGAGGCGGAGAGGCTGAAGGCTGAAGGGATGCGCAGACGCCATGCTCTGACATCGTAGATGCACACGACGCATATCCTGAGCGTGCATGCGTCGTTGCACCGAAGGGGAAGATGATTGGGGATTTGAAGGGAAGGAGCAGAGGAGTAGGTGCGTGGCAGAGCGACGCAGCGCTTTACTCAAAGCTGATGAAAGGCAGGTTGGAGCGCGAGCGCAATCGCTTGTTGAACTGCTTGCGGGAGGTGCGTGCTATCTCCGTCTCATGCTCTCCCCATGCTTACCATTCTCCAGGTGAACGAAGATTGGGCGAGGTCGCTTTCCCCCCATGCCTCCGATTTCTTCGAACCCGCACAGGCCGAACTCATGGAGCTCAACATGGACGCCGAGTACGCTCGCCCCCGCCCCTCCCTTCATCTGACTGCTTACCCCCTTCTCAGATGTTCTACTCTCCGCCACCAAATTGCCGCCCTGACTGAGGACGAGTACGCCCTCGCCAAGCGCCCCCGCGGCAGGCCCAAGGCGAGCAAGACGAAGAAGCGCCATACGCAGCGGGCAGGCGAGAGCCCGAGAGCGCGCCGCGGTAGCTTCGGCTTCGTCGATATTGTGCGACCTCGGTTGTTTGCAACCGCTGTGGGCGAGCACGATGCGATGTGTGGTGGGTGCTTTGCGTAGTGTTCCTGATTCCCTTTTGTCTCTGTACGCTTGCGTTTGTATGCTATTTGCTGATAGACCTTTCGATCCAGTCGAGCATTCAAGCGAAGAGCGGGGACGACGATAATACAACAATTAAAGTACAACAGGACGTCTACAGACTTCTTTCTTCCTATGCTTCACTTCGCTGGCGGTGGCGGCGAGCCAGATGCCTCGCCGCCTCCTACACCAACTTTCCTTCTACTTCTCGAATGCACGGTACCACAGCCTACCACCGCTTGTCGCTTTATGGTAGGGGCGAAGGCTCATATGCGCCAGCGAGGCTTCGAACCATTCCGAGGTGAAACGTCGCCTCCGACCCCTCCTGGACTTGGGATGTCGCTCCCTCGCGAGGAATGAGGATGACCTTCGCTTCCTTGCGGAGCGGCGCTAGCTTCTGAGGGCGGAGCGCCCTCCGAAGGTGTTGCGAACACATTCTCTTCAGGAGTGGCGCGACCGCCTTGCGACGGCGCTTTGCCGTTGGCTCGGGAGGGTGGGATAGCTTTCGCCGGCGATGACGCAGAGTTGTTCGAGGACGCTGGCGATGAGCCATTCCCTTGCGGCTGAGGAGCGTTAGCGCCGTTCTCTCGTGAAGGTCGTCGCCTGATGTCGCCCTCGAGCCGGGACGGCATGTCGTCCAGCTCCTGCGAGAACTCCTTCACCGTGCTAGCCGACGGCGGCTCGTCCTGCTCGAGGATCGTGCCCTCCGGCGATAGCGATAGACTTCGCGTGGTACCGAATGACTTTCGAGTGGTGTCCTGACCGGCTTTCCCGCGATTCAAGTCGGGACTCGGCGACGTACGACGGGAGGCGTAGCTGACCATGGTCTGGTCAGAGTCCTGGCTAACGGCCGTTTGCTGCGAGTCCTGTCTGGCTGCCGTTCGGTAGGAAGTGTGGTCGGCGGCCGCCTGGTTCGAGTCGCCGTTGTCCATAGGCTGTTCGGAGTCTTGCTCGACCGCCGTTGTCCCGGATTGGGTTGATGATACCTGGCCCGCATCCTGCGCGCCTTGGCCCATACTGTCCGATCCTGAGGCCTGCATGGACGCATCCTATGATGGGCACATATTGGTATTGCGATCACTCTACACAGATTGCGGACAGCTCACCGATGCGCTAGATTCGTTTTGCTCATGGTCCTGGTTGAAATGTACCTCGTTCTGCTGTGGCCTAGCTGAGTTCTTCTCAATGTAATCAGAAAAAAGGGCCAGAGAGACGATAAAGGGAGTGCACACCGAGTTTCCGCCTTGCCTCGAGACGCCCATCGTCCAGGGCATGGGCCGCGCCGCAGGAAAAGGAGCTCCCAACGGCGCCTCGTCGTCCGCAGTGACGGTCTCCTCGCGCGCTGCGTCGAGTGCAGCCTTTACCTGCCCGAGGTTCTCCATCGCAGACTTCTCTGACGGTGTCCACGACGGCCAGGTCTCAATCGGAGTCAAGCTAGCCTTGGCGAAGACCACGTCGATCAACGCACAGACCGAGGGGAAACGGGGGTGCCACTTCGCGATGTTTTCAGTAACATCAAGCGGCTTGAAGGAAGCAAGTCGACGCGCAAGAAGTGAAGCTGTCTGCGCAGACCACACGATTCGCGTCTTGAAGTCTCTCCAATTGTCGATCGGTTCAGGGTATCGCTCGAGCCATTCCGAGATGTCTACGGCGATGTCCAGGCTGAGCTCGCGACCTACGTACGTGTGATTCTCCTGAGTTTCTCCCTGGCTAAGGTGGGTGGTGATGCGTGTGATTAGCTTCGTGAATGCACCGCAGAGGACTTCATTGTGTTGACTCTTCCGCAGGATGGTCTGCGCCACATAGTACAACTGCATTCGCGTTTCTAGAGCGGGAGTCAGCCACAAGAGGTTCACCACACACAACCCGTTGTGACGTACCGGTAGAGGAAGAGGCGGCAGGGACCCCTTCGAGAGTACTCCGCAAAGTTTCGTAGACGATGCTTGGGACTTCCGCACCCCGGTGTGCAAGGCTGTTGTATATGCGGATAAGATGCTCGACACCCGTGCTGTCGCTGACTTCCAGAATGGCATGCAGCACAAGCTCGGAGGTCATTTGCGGAGCAATTGCTGGGTCAGACAGAGGGAGGACCTCGTGCGCTAGGCCATCGTCGGGCGACGGGAAGGTGGACCTGACCCTCGGGATGCGTCGGATGCATTGAAGAACGTACTTCGCATCAATCAAATTTTCCCTCATGCTCCATAGACATCCCCATATCCATTTGCGCAAGAAGGGATGCTCGAAGTTAAGCTCCATGAAGCCGAGGCACAAAGCTACGGAAGTGGGTTCGTCACTCCATTGCGCGCTCTCGTCTCGGCGCTGAGTCCAATCAAGGTCGAACTGAGGCCACGCAGCATGAGTTGGAAAGGGCGGAACGAACAAACGGTCGTGCTTGGTTCCGGCGTTCATCAAAGTATGGAAGACCCAGGCTACGGAGTTGAAGACGAACAAGATGACATGCAGGAAAAGCCAAGCTTGGGCGGACTTGAAAGGCACCTGACTGGTTGTGTGCATACGCAGCCATCCCCAGCGACAAAATATGTACTGTCCCGCGGGCATGATGGTCGTGACAATGAAGAATAGGGTGATTGCCGAACCAATGATAGTAATGGCAAGGGCGATTCTCCGCTGAATATGCCAGAGCAAATATACGACGCCGACGAGGAACAGGAAGAGCGCAGCTTGAAGCAGAAGGGGTATAGACGTGATGACGGCATCGACCCACCATCGCTTCAAGCCCTGATACTTGACTTGGCGGACGGCGAGGTTGGTCTTTTGAGCGCGGCCGGCGTCACGCAGGTATTCGCGAAGCCATTGCTTGGATACGATGCCGATGAGCGCAGAGGACAGACTTAACGTCAGACTGCTGAACCATAGGCCATTGATTAGGTTGACGATGTCGTCGGGAAGTTCAGGCCGGCCGCTGGAGTGCGCGACCGAGGGGACGTCCTTATTCGATAAGAGGGCGAGTATCTGCCTGAGGTATTCCACGGAGAGATCGTCGGGCTGCGTTATCATCCACTTATACCCTTCCATGATAAATGCGGTCGCGACCCCAGAGAAAAGACCGGCCTGTGGACGGGGTCAGAATTGGAAGGCGCTCGATCAACTGTGCACGCACGAAGACGAGAAGCGTGTCTATCTGCTCGCGCTGAACCTGGCATTCTGTGGCGTCGAAATTTCCGACAACGTTCGCACAGCGTTGCCAAGCTTCATCGTCTCCTTCTGATCTGTTCCGGAAATCGTCACTGACACTCCAGTACCTCTGATAGCGTATAATAATCAATGCGTGCCACAAAAAGCCAGACAGCCCGAGACACACCGGTGGGACGGGATCGGGTGCATCCCTGGACATGCTGCTCCTGGCGCTTGTCGGATTCTCGCCCACTGGCGCGTCGCGCCATCGGCGCCTGTACGAATGAGGCGCCGACTGAAGTGCCGGTTCAGGTCATTGACAACGTTGGGTAGGTAGGTGTGACTTACCTCCTGATCTCGACCAATATGGCCCTAATGGTGGAAGATATTAGCACAGTCTGAGGCCTGCGGGGGATTCTATATACCAACATCCTCGAGATCATCCGTCAAGCGCTGTCCAAGTCCAGTGGTGGTAAAAGGTGCTGTACAGACCCGAACAAACTTATCAAAGAGGGAGCCTCTCGAGGAACTGGGGAGGGCCATGTCGAGGAAGTAGCGAACAAGAAGGACGCCAGCTTTTTGTGTCACGCTTGAACCGCATGTTGGATGCTGATGTGGGAAAGATGTCGCCGGATCACAGGACGGCGCGATGTGATTGTTTGACCGATCATTTGTCTGTCCCAGCGTGCATCGATTGCTCGAGCACCTTGCAATGCAGCCCCAACAGTCACTTCCAATCGAACTCACATCGGGAATATTGATTAATGATGTGCATCCTCATTTCAGCATATTGAAAGCCTACCGCATTCACGGCCACCCGCGGAATTGTCCTTCATAGGCGCAGCTACGAGATGTTATCAACTCCCTCTCATCCATCATCAACATAACCAGCGTCCGAATCTGGTCCTGGATGGCGGCGAAGTACGGTGACACAATGCCGTCCAGCGCCCCCTCCTCTTCCCAGCGTATTTTGCCATCGTAGGTAGGGTGAGATGGTGACAGACGGAAATACTTGCCGTCCAGATCCCCATGTTCTCTCTCGAAGGAGGAGGCTGTATCCTCACAGCGATCCGCCAGACGCCGAAGCTTGGTAAGAAGAGGCGGCGGTAGACGAGACTGATGAGCGAGCCAGCGAGAAGGGTTGTCGCCAACCGTCTCCGCTGTTCCAGCACCGAGACTAAGGAAATAGGCGATGTAGCGAGAGGGATAAAGCACTTCTACTTCCAACAGGAGATCGTTGACAGGGTTGTAATGGTCGTCGCCCGCATCCACGAAAGTGACGACGGTGTCCCCGATCGGAACTGACACGGGCTTGAAGAATGCTGGATGACCCATTGTCGCGCGCGCGGCTTCGACGAGCGTGCATTGTACCCCCGCGTCCCCAAGACGCGTATAAGATCGCAGCTTTCGCAGAGTCATGTTCTCCGGAATGTTGCCCTCCCTCGCACAGACGAATCTATCGTTGGTAAGTAATGATACCGATAGCACAGATGTACCACATACGTCTTGCACGGGGGCGGACGTGACTCGTAAAGGGACATGTTCTCGCCAGTTCCAAAGCGATGAGCTATTTCTTTGAGGACTTTATCGAGAGCAGTGGTCTTGAAACTGCCGTCTTGCTTGAACTGGGCGAAGACGTGATTGACGATGCGCGTGTAGCATTCTATAGCGTGCTCGATCGAGAGTCGGAGGCGTCCAAGTAGAATTGCAATTAGCCTGAAGTCATAGCTCAGAATTTTCACCACCGACAAGGAAGATGACCATACCCTCCTGTGCCACTTCCGGCTATGATGTCGAAATACTCGCAAGGGAGAGGGAGTGCTTGTAGGCAGGATATTTGCTGAATTCTGTGGAGGATCTTGCGAAGTAGCAATAGCATAGACAGTCCACGGATACCCCCGTCATCTGTAATCAGTTAATGTTAGTAGTCGCTGTAATTGCCGATCGAAGACAACTGACCGAGGGCTAAGAGTCGTAAACCAGTTTCAGGGACAGCGGGCGAGGCGAATATCGCATCTTGCAGCACAGGACTTCGAGAAGGGTTGGAACTTGAGCCAAAGAACAAAGTCTGAGATAGAGCACGCTGGTACGCGATGCTGTTAGTGACGGCCCAAAGCGACACGGCTGAGGCGCGTACCGCGGCCATGCAAGTAATTATCGTTACAGATTCAGATGGATTCGCATGAACAAGAAGAAGATCAGTCGAGCGAGAGCAAAGCAGAACGTTCCTCAGCGTGCAGAGCACTTATCCTCGGTGTTGCTGGAGCTGAGATGAATGCCTGAGGCAAGTAGTTGAACTTGGTTGTTTGACCCCAAAATCAGTGACGTGACGCCGGACCGGCCAGCCGGAATCTTTGTCGCCAATTTAGGACAGAGCTCCGGCGGAACCAAAACGGAGTCAAAGCACAAGGTTCAGGAAAGTTCATCGCTGCTACTCGAGTTACGAATGGCGAGCACTAAACTTCGGCACGACAGATGAACAGATCACGTCTGTCCGCAGAACGAAGGTCTGCCAATTCTAAGCACGCAGAAACAACATCATCATCCGACGACATGCCAGACAAGACAATGTAGCTACACAGAAACAAAGATGCATTCAGAGACGACGATGGTAACATATACACAATAGATGCAGGTTAAGTACAAGAGCCGAACGTTCCAATGGCGAATGTCGAGGTGGGGTTTCAAATGTCGATATGGGCATTCCAACGTCGTGACTGGGGCATGAGTGTCAAATCGAAGGAGAGGAGGACCGGGCGTCTGGCGGGTCCAGAAAAGTATGTCGAAGGACTGTACCATGTCAAGGGATATATCCTGTAATGCGAGACGCTCTACGGCACGGAGCTCATCACCACTTCTTGCGGCTCGCCCCATGCCTCCGTGGCCGTGCTGACCCATCATCTCTCGACGACGGAGGCTTCGACGAAGACCCCGCCGCCCGACTCGTCCTCGTCGACCGCCTCCCAGTCGTCGTCCTTCCCGACGACGGCCCCGCGACCTCCGATACGTCCATGCTCTCCGCCTCCGACATCCGCTCCTCCGTCGTGCTCCTCTCCACCTCGCCCTCCGGCTCCATGTCCTGGTCCTCCTCCCCAAAGCCCGCCTCGCTCCCCGTCGGGCCGTCCATCTCCATGGCGTCGTCGCCCTCCGTGGGCTGCGGACCAGGCTCGTCCTCGACCTCCTCGTCGCTCCCCCAGTCGTCCTCGAGGTCGTACATCCCGCCAGGCGGCTCCCCGATCCACTCCCCGTCTGATGGACCACCGAAGTCCCAGACGTCGAGCACGGTGGCGTCGTTGCGGTTGCTCGCGGCGACGCACCAGCGGCCCTCGAAGACGACCTGCCAGACGCCGCTGATGCCGGTTAGCAAGTCGCGGACGACGGTTCCGTCGCGGATGTTCCACATCTTCAGCGTGCCGTCCGAGCCAGACAGCACCTTGAACTCATCGTGCTGGAAGCAGGTGATCGCCCCGGTGTGCGCGGCGAGGGTGTGTTGGAGCGCGCCGGAGTCGGGGTCCCATATGCGGAGGGTGGAGTCGGCGGCAGCAGATACAAGGTAGGAGGGGGAGAGCCCGAGGAGACCGACCAGGGAGGTATGGCCGGTGAGGGTGTGCTGGCATTGGCCGTTCTGGAGGTTCCAAACGCGGACCGTGCCATCCATCGACCCCGAGCAGGCAATATTGCGCTGGGGATCGAGCACCACGCTGTACACTGCGTCGAAGTCAGCACAAGATCACGCTCAGGAGTCTGCTGACGCACCTTTCTGCGTATGCCCCTGCAGGACCCACTTCTGCTGACCAGTGATGATGTCCCAGACGCGCACGGAGCAGTCGTAGCTTCCTGATACCAAGGTGCGACCCCTCGCAGCGAGAGCACGTACGGCATGCTCGTGACCCTCTAGATGTAGGCGATGGTAAGGATTCTCTTCTGCGTCCTAGGTAAGGATTAGCATCGCGCACTTGTTGTATCGAAAGGGCACGTACGCAAGTATCAGGCAAGTCACCGTCCGCTTCGTCTCCATAGCACTTAAACTCTGGGTCGCCTGGCCGGGGCAACGTCCACACCCGAAGCGAGTGGTCCCGACTACCGGTCACGATAAGCGGCCTCTTCGGCCACTTCTCTCTCGTGATGACACCCGGCTCGTGCTCCACGTCGACCATCTCCGGCTTCACGATCGCCAGGCATCGCACCGTGCTCGTATGCCCGCCGAATACGTGGGTGCAGCGCCCGGTCTTGAGGTCCCATATGCGGACCGTGCGATCCGTCGAGCCGCTGACCAAGGTGTCCTTGCTGGCTGCCAGCGCCCACACGCCGCCTTCGTGGCCGTCCAGCGCCATGTCGAGCTCGCCTGTTAGAGGCGAGTATACATGGATGGAGTGGTCGTCGGAGGCGGAGATGATGCGCCCGTGGGAGAAGAGGAGGCACGTCACGACGGACGAGCCGTGCGCGGGGAAGGAAATATGCATGGGATCGGTGTTGTTCACCCAACGCGTCCGGGTTAGATGGCGGCTCTTGAAGAGTAGTTTGTAGGGGTGAGGAAGGGGAAGGCCGTCTGATGGGCACGGCTCGAGCGCCCGTTTGGCGTTGATGTAGTTGGCGAACGCAGTTTCGGATTCGCCGCCGAACCATATCTTTGTGCTCTTCAATAGGTCACGCCACAGCGCCCCGTCCGAATCAATGATGGCGCGCCAGGATTTCGACACCCGTGACGCGCGGGCGAGAGTCGAGAATGGAAGGTAACTCAGGATGTGGGAGACGAGCTCGGGCGGAAGGATAGTGAGGAAGTCCCGCGCGAGCGTTGGGGTGAGCACGGAGTGCAATGTGCGCAGGACTGGCAAGGGCGAGTGCCGAAGGAGGGTGAGAAGGAAGTGGGATTGCAAGGCTGGCGGGAGGGTATTGAAGTGTGCGACAAGGCTGGGGAGCGCAATCAGGGTGGTCATTGCGGCATCGGGCTGCAGCGGGGCTTGCGGCTGCGGCGAAGACGCGCCCGAGGGCGGCGCGGATGGCCAGATCTTGTCGGGGGGGGGCGGGGAGCCGCGTGGCGAGGGCAGCGGCGATGGCGGGGCGGCAGAGAACTGCGTCTGGCCTGACTGTGTCTGCGGCGTCGCACGCGCTTTCTTGCGCGGCGGAGCAGGTGTGGCGGCGTCGACCTCGGGGATCATCTCGACACCTTCCATCGTGGACTCGGTGCCGAGGGAGCGTTTTCGGCCATAGCGTTCGACAGCCTCAGCCAAATCGACGACTGGCGTCGTGTTTGGATCCTCATCGCGTCGGAGCATGCGCCACCCCGTGCCGGACGCGAGCTCTTCGTCGTCCTGCATGTCCTCGTCACCGACATCACCATCGCGGAAAGTCGCGCGTGCGCCGCCTGGGAAAACCAAAGGGAAACTTCTAAGGGAGTTGGGGAGCTTCGCATGGAGGAGAGGGTAGTTCTTGGGATCTTTGGGAGATGATGGCGCGGGTAGTGGAGGCAGCGGGATTGGCGCGTATGTCGTGGTCGTAGTTGTCGTCGTGACCACTCTGCGCGTAATGTCAGCATCCGCATCGACAATAGATACGAAACACGCACCTTGTGGTCGAGACAGAGGGCTCCAGCACAAGGTGCGGTCGCGGAGGATTCATTGCTGGTGGCGGCGAGAAGGTAGCTTCCAAGTCGTACGCCGCCGCGAGCTCGATGTTGATGGCCGTGGAGCCAAACAAACAAAGCGGGCCGGAGAGAGATGTCTTTATGTGGCAACCTTTGTTCTTTAATGACAAGGAGTCCGACATCGACAGCAGTGTTCGACCTTCGGCTTGCTCAAGCAAAGATTCGATATGCACACTCATGCTACACTTGACGCTGGCAGATGGCGTACTAATCCCTGGGCAATCGTGCCAGCGGCGCTGAAGGTCTCGCTGTCGTCGCTTATGTTCGCTCGTCCCGAAAGTTAAACTATTATAGAAAGACGTCCCTATTGCTCTGATTGCTTGCAAACCACTCTATCTATGCTCTTCAGAAGCAGGGACGGTGCGTTCCTTCCAGAATCCTGAACTCGCGGTCCTCACCGGGGATTACTCCAAGTTTGGCAACTGAGCCCGGTCGGACGGTCCGATGTCGCGTCACTGATCCAGGCCCAAAACGACCGACTTCGACTGCTTGTCCGGAGCATCCATCTCAGCCACAACAACACCTCAACAGTGTTGCTTTGTTCGCGGAGATATACTTCTATTCTTTCCTTTTCGCTTGATCTATCCCTTTTTCCATGATTTCCTTTGTTGGCGCATCCTTTCACACCGACTAATCTGGCAGACTGCATGGCAGCGGTACGTTGTGGCACTATCGGCGCGTTGACAACGCATCCTCATGAAGTACTAGCGAGCCCTCTCGCCAACATCATCATCATTCAAATCTGGCAAAGGTCCTGTGCCAGATGCCCCTCTTCACGACATTCACGCCTCGCTCGCTGTACCAGGCCCTGGAATCCGGCTTTTGACGTTCGGTGAGCATGGGTACTAGGAGTTCGGGATCGACTCTGACGTGTTGTGTCAGATGACGGCGGCATACGAGGACTGTCTGAGCTGTTGCTACTTCGCAAGGTTTTTCTCCGAGTCCAACAAGGTTCGGGGCTTCCCAGTCTGCCCACGCCGTACGAATACTTCGACATCATCGCCGGGAGTGGTACAGGCGGGTAAGTGGCTCTCTCAAGGGGAAACAAAGTGGCTCAGACCGACGTCAGGTTCATTGCACTCATTCTCGGACGACTACGCCTCACCATCGAGGAAGCGATTGAATGCTACGCGCACCTCGTAACCCATGTATTCACACAAATCAAATCAGACGGCAGCTTCAAGGCCACCTCCCTCGAGAAAGTGATGAGAGAACTTTGCCACCGCTTTGGCGAATCAAAGGAGATGTCAATCCTGGATGACATCTCTGCCCCGTGCAAAGCGTATGTGCGATCCGTCTGGCGTTCTTTCACCCAGCTCATTCCATACAGGTTCGTCTGTACCAGGGAAGAGGACGCTTCGGGGCACGTGACGCACCGCAGGCTGCGAACATATCTGCATCCTGGCGAACCTGCCTTCCAGTGCACTGTCGTTGAAGCCGTGCGCGCCACCATGGGCCAGTCCAAGTTCTTCAAACCTCTGTCGACCGGCAAGGGCAATGCTTCAATCACTTACTTGGATGCAGGAGACGATCACTATAATCCCGTCTTCGACATACTCGAGGAAACGCAATCGCTCTATCCTTCAGGTCGTATGGCCTACTGCTTGAGTCTCGGAGCAGGAAAAGCCAATACGGTCGGCGAGAATGGCCCTCGCTGGTCCTTGAGCCAGCCTAGGCTGCCGTCGGCGACACTCGCTACCCTTCGCCATCTCGCGGAACGCTGCGACACCATCGCGTCCGCATTTGAGGCCCAGCACGGCGCCGAGTTCGACGATAAATATTTCCGACTGACGCCCGCGCATCCATCTTATGACGGCAAGATACCGTGGGAGCAAGTCGACCCCTTGGAGGTCTTCGTGGGTCCGTACGTCAAAAGCGTTTACGATCAGATCGAATCGGTGGCAATTGCGATGATGGAGGAAAGGGATCTCATAGCGGCTAGCAGTCGCAAGAGATTCGAGAGGCAACTTCGAGACTGGCGTTGACAGGGCCCTTCTTTTCGTAGCGTATGTATGCATGCACCAGGTGACTAGATATCTATGCAAGCACACATGCATCATCCTTCAGTAAAGGTCTGAACTTCATTTACGTGTGTTTCTGCAAGGGACGTCTGGCGTTGACATCTTGCCTCGTCGCCGGTAAGGGTAGTGTGTCAGTCTGTGGGCGCTTTTCCGATCCCTTACTGATTTCTCATGCAGATTTCATCAAGATCTCGCCGTGCGTTGGGGGCACGCGTCTTCCGCGAGTTTCTCTCTTGTACTTGTCCTTCATCGCACACCGCATCACTCTCCATCATTGCCATGGCGGATCCGACCTCAGGGCGTTCTTTTCGTGACAAAGTAAAACGAGTCTGCAAAGCGCCATTCCGCTCTACCTTACACTCCCACGGACTGCATTGGATGGGGGTAATGGTACGTCGTCGAATCTGCTAAGCAAACGTATCTCTTACCCTCTCAAAGTCTCACCAGGATATTCCGGGGCAGGATGTAAGGCGTTCAACTCTAATCAGGAAATGCGCCACACATTGACGAATTTTACTCCGACGCACTTTTCTTCAGGACACCCACGGCGAAAAGGTTGATTGATATCCTTTACTTCCTCATCAATTATTGACGCCCACCAGGCCACAGAAAGTGCGCGCCCGAGCATGGCGAAAGATGATGGTGACCCTCCCCGTCAGGGCGTAAGTCGTCACTATATTTTCAGGCACGCAATGCTGAGCTTACCGCACAGGCCCAATGGCGTATAGGCGGTCGGAAGTTCTTCAACATGCCCACTGGTCGTGAAGATGCTTGGGATAAATGCACCGAACTGGTTAATAACCATGACGCCACGCTGTCTCAAGATTCGCGAGAGGAGATCGATAGCTTATTGGTCTTCGTGCGTACGCAACCACGTGTGTACCCGGCAGTTCACTGATAATCGTGGCCACACAGGCTGGTCTCTTTTCCGGGGTGTGCACGGCGTTCATCATCGAGTCGTACAAGTGGATGATGGAGCAGCCCGAAGACCTCGCCGTGGATTACCTGCGACAGATACTGGTCGTCCTTACGAACACAACGAACACCTCGATGCCTCAAGGAGCTGTCTCCACCGGACGACCCTCCCTACCTAATGACATCGTGGCTTTGATCAACGGTCTGTGGTTCAACAGCCTCGTTCTGAGCCTCTCTTCTGCTCTGGTGGGCATCGTGTCAAAGCAATGGCTGAGAGAATACATCCATGACGCAGGACGATCGCACATCACAAACCTCTCTGTTCGCCAAGTGAAGTACGATGGGTTGCGGCGCTGGTACGTCGGCGTCATCATCACCCTCATCCCTGTCCTGCTTCAAGCCGCGTTGTTCCTTTTCCTGGTCGGCATCATCTACCTTCTCTGGCATCTGCAACCCGTAGTAGCCGGTCTCGTCAGCGGTCTTGTTGGCCTCATCGCGTCGTTCTTCATCCTCACCACGATCCTGCCTGCCGGGCAGTTTCTTATCTACCGCATGTGCGATTTGCAGCGGCATAATGCAGCGCAAGTGCCCTTCAAGTCGGCCCAGGCATGGATTTTCCTGCAGATAACTCTCCTCACGATCAATTTCGGAGCATGGATCCGTCACACCTTCGTCACCACCATGCAATTTCGCTACGGCGACACTTTCGTAGCCCCCTACACGACGAACCAAGCATGGTCGCAACTTGATCTGGATTGGACTCGACGTCGCGACAAAAGTGCTCGCGCGCACGACCAGCCATCGTCCGTCGCTCTCTGTTTGGGATTCATAGAGCTGAACTTCGAACACGCGCACCTGCGCGACTGGATCTGGAACTGTCTCTGGAGCTTACAGGACAAGGCGGCCAGCGCTAGATATGTGCTCCAGTGCGCCAGGAGCGCCATCTCGAACGCCAAGTCAGACTTCCATTCCCTTGAGGATGGTCTGGCGAGCACAGTGCTTCCGCTTTTGGGCCCGAAGTTGGCGTCCCAGGCAACGACGGAGATGGTTCTACATACGCTGCTTCCTTCCACGTCGGAGACGCGCGTCGAGCACATCATCCGCGTGTATAATAGTCTGGTCGACTGCGGCATCGATTCGGACGGAATGCCTAGGATTTTGTACGACTCGTTGCGCACCACTCTCAGCGGTATACCAGGCCAAGTTTCTAGTCATGGTACGTCTTGGCTTCTACACCTTCTACGAAAGCGAAGTAGCTCACATCGCTTTCAGACACCCGCATACAACTCTTCTACGTTGCTCGCGATATACTGCGGAGAAATCAGCACACAGAAGTAAATCCTGGTCGCTGCTTACGACTTCTTTCCACCATTATCACTCACCTCGGGCACGGGGAAGTCCATCAGGGATACGTGGAAAACGTGTACACTCGCAACCTCAGCTTGGCCCTTGCGCCAGAGATCATGAACTGGCTCAGCCGCTACCCTGAACCAGGTCGTAATTGGCGAGCCTTCAAGTCGCGCGTTCTATGGGCTACCCAAACTGCTGTCTTTCTAGCGCGCCGCATCGCCCGCTTCGCTCCTTTGTTGGACAGACGACCGGCATGGCATCCTCGGCTACCAGTAATTTATGCCCTGTTTGAAGCCGTGGACCTCAGCGCTCGCATGATACCACCAGGTACCTTGCCAACGTGGCAGTCGGACGAGGCAGATATGGACATCGAGGAGTTCACCCAAGTGAAGGGCTTGCTGGAGGATGCGCTCGAGGCAGGCTCTGATCACGACAGCTCACCTTCGCAAGGTGCGGATGTGCGTTTCGAGAGAGAAGAGCATTCGCGGACGCCATCATTGGCCTCCAACATCGATGGGTTTTCGGCAAGTCTTTATAGCATGTTGCGCCTACCCTGTTGGCTGACAGCTTGGGGTACTACAGCACGCCCGTGGAGTTCACTGGGGAGGTGTTATTAGGGTCGAAGAACCTTCGGAGACCGTACGAAATGTCTATGTCTTCTTTCAGCGACCTGCTCACCCGATGATCAGTACTCGCCCTCACCGTCTACGACCGACTTCAGCCATCCTATCGTTGTCAATGCCCCTTTAGGACACGATAGAGACCAGACGACACGTGCCGCAGAGCCAGACGATTCGCCAAGGGAAGTTCGAGCACCAGAAACCGTACCTATAAGCGCCTCGCTGAAGGTCCCAGAGCGAGTTGTAGCCCACGACCGTGTCTTCTATGCACCGCAGCGATTTGGTGCCGCGCCTAACGAATTCCGTCCCAATCGTCTCAACCAATGGGCACGGCCGATACGGGGAGGCATTGGTACGCGTATACGCAGGGCATCGATTTGAAGAGGACGAACACGACTGGGGGTGGAAACCGCTTGGATAGGTCAAGTGAGCTTGGTTCCGCGAATCGGGAGACGGTCGGACAGTCGCTTCGCTCCTAGTCTTCGGAATGGGGCACGGCATGGACGAGCGGATCCGGAGGTCTACACCACAAGAGAGTCGTATGGGTAGGGAGACGTGACCAGCGGTGCTCGGTGCCGGCTGGTATATTGAGCTTTGGTGCATGTATCTGTATCCTTTAGACTTGATTCCATTGTTGCAGCTGCTTGATAGTCACCTTTGCGGCCACAGCGGCTGAACGTTGAACGAGCGGGCTTGGTCTTGCGGTCGTGCTTAGCAGTCGGCGACGAGTGATGGACGAGAGGAACAATTCGGCGGATATGAAGACTAAGAACTCAAAAACCGGCAGGTTCACCCATCTGCGGTGGTGATGGTTCGAGAAAACAAGGCTCGTATTCGCAACTCACAAGGGGATCGTCATACACGGGCGTCTTTCCTCACCGTAAGGCGGGCCTGTGGCCTGAGAGAGCAAGGTCAGCCTCGAGAATTGATGATCCACGCAAAAGGACCGTGGAGCTACTTGCACGCCGTTCATTCACTGCTGAGTATGCTACATCGAGGGATACAATTGTGAACGACCAGGAGTTCGGCGGCCACGAGGATATGGTTGTAGAGGGTCTCTTCCTGACAGCCCCCTGGGCCTGACATCATTGGATATCAGAAGGGGATGCGTCGACCGTCGTCCAAGTAAGGCAGCAACTTGCGCTGCGTTCGATCGAATGTCGGCGCATCCTCTGCGCGTGCTGGGTCGCTCAGATGCGCTGAGGCTTGAATCATGTCGAGAGTCCGACGAGGCTTCGCAATGTTTTGTTGATATCGCCCCCATGTTGTTGCAGCACCTTCTCCGCCTTCGCACGAGGGATCTCAAATTCATGGATCTGCGCGACCAAGACTCGGTCAGCAGAAGGCACCCTGCCAGATGAAGTGTGCACGCACAATCAGATCCACGTCCTCCTTCTTCACATTAGGATCCTTCGCGGGTGTGTGGGGCTTTTGCGCGACCTTCTCTGCGAGGAAACCGCCGGGGAGGAATGCCTCCTCCATCTTCACTTTGTTGTACGCGAAGCCATCGAGGTACTGACGGCGGCGGAATTCAGCTCCAAACGATCTCGTCTAAGGTAACACGAGATACGCACCTGAACAATGACCTCTGGCTCAGGTCGGCCGTTCGTCGAGCGGGACATGGGGGACAGACGCAAGTCGCGATCAGGCGCCCGGACCGCAGACGCGCCTGATCGCCGCGTCCGAGGACCTCCATTGTTGCATCTTGACCTCACCCACCCAGTACTTCAGGCTATCATCAACGCCGTACGCCACTTGAACCAATTGAATGGGAAAGAACGTCAAGTCCGAGCCCGTAGAGCCCGATGTACCCGAGGAGGAGGAAGAGGATGGCGACTATGAGATCGGTGAGGGACCTGTGTTCATGACCGGCATCGAGCGCCGTCTCACTTGCAACGCGCTGAACGGCAATTCCCTTTGTTAGAGACGATCATTCATGCACGGGTCACCGATGAGGGAAAAGGATGGGTCAGTACGACTGCTGCACACATTCAGCCCCTCCTCTCTTACCCTTTCGTGAATATCGCCACTGACGGACCTGCAGGAATACCTAATCAAGGCATGCCTCTCTAATCATCGAATATTTTGCTCTAGAGCTAAATGTTCTTGTACCCTGACCTAGTGGGCCGGCTACCCCGACGAGGAGAATAGGTGCGTAGAACGTCAATAAATGACGGATCATCCCTCCGCATGCCACCCCCGTCCTTCAAGGTATATATATACTCACCCTCGCACTAGCTACGTGAAGGAAGAAGACATGTCCGGCGCACAGCTGTTGATAGACAGCTTCTGGGCTGACGTCGGCTTGGACAATCACGACTACCAGCCGGGTCAAATCTTGGAGCCCTCGAAGAAGTGGTTGAGTGAGTTTGCCTAATCCACACTACAGCGCTACAGCAACTTGACGCTATGACGCTGACCGGGGGCTCAGAGCGGCAAATAAAGATATCACGAGGCGAGATGGAGGAGAAGAGACGAAAGGTAAGGCATTTTGCCCGGGTCGGTTTCCTTCATCGTAGACCTTATATTGGTCCAAACCATCGTCAATCGAGATCACCCCCCTCAGCAAGTCGCGTACTGTAGCTAACTTGTCTTTACAGAAAGCAGCGGATAAGGCAGCGACGCACAAGCGGGCTGGATCCAGCGTAAGCGGGCGTCTCCCTTGTAGGCAACGTTCGCCTCATCATGACACAGAGCAAGAAAGCGAAGGATTCAGTCATTGACTACGACGACGTGCGTATTGCACTGGCGTTCCACAATCATAGCCCTAAGAATTGACTTTGTGTTGGCAGACCGGCACACGCAAGCGAAAGAGCTCCAATGTCAAGAAAGAGAAGCTCGTCAAGACAGAGAGGAGGCGAAGATCCGCCAGTAGACGAGAGTCTGATAGCAGCGACGACGAGGATAATACGGTAAGGCGGTTGACGCCTGTCTGTTCCTGTCTTACAATGTGCTTTTGCAGCCTCTCAGCGCTCGCCCCAAGAAGGCAACGAAGGAGAGCAAGGAGGTAGGTATCCTTTTACCCGACCACTATCTCGCGCGGCGCTGACGATGCTTTCTCGTTCTAGCGACGCTCTACGAGTGTTACCAAGGGCAAGAAGCGCATGGTCATAGATTCGGATGACGAGGCGGAAGAGGCGGAAGAAGTGAGCCGTGTCATCCTTCTGTAGCTCCTTCATGCTCATCTTTGCCATGGCAGCCTCCACCTCCCCGCAAAGCCAAGAAGACGTATCAGAAGTCGGAGGAGGTGATGCTTATCTCGAGCATCCAGTCGTTGGAGACTGACGAGCTGTTGGCACCAGGAGAAGAAGAAGCGCAAGCGCGTCGAGACGTCTTCGAGCGGGAGCGAGGATGATGTGCGTCCCTCTTCTCCATCGTCGCGGTCCAGCAAGCTAATGTTACCTGAGAAGGTCCCGTTGAGTCATCATTCGCCGCCGAAGAAACAGAAGGTAAGAGCGAACGTCTTTGACTTATAACCTCGACCAACAGACTACTCGTAGACTGCGGCCAAGAAAGTTGTCGAGGCACTGTTCTCCGACGATGAGACGGAGGTTCAAGATTCAGCTGCTTCACGACCTTGTGAGTTCCTCCACGCTTATGACCATCAGCCAATGTAGACAATACGCGCTGCTATCACTGCCTCACCACATCGTTTCCTCATAGAGCTCATTGCTAAACTATCAAACAGCAACTAGCAAACCTAAACCGCCCCCAATCTCCATCCCCTCAAACAGTGGCTCGCAAGCCATGTCTGCCTCCACCTCCGCGGCCACGCCATCCGGTATCTCACCCGCGAACACCAAGCGCAGCTACGAAAGGCGCGGAGTCCAGATGATGCGGGACGAGTACACAAGTACGAGCGGGCTGTCAACGAAGGCCAAGCTAGCCCAGGCGAAACCCGCGCAGGGCGCATCATTACCGAGCTTTACGAAGAAATCGAAGCAGCAGAAGGAAGCTGAGTCAGCTAGTACGCCAGTAGGAGCTGGACCGTCTTCTGCTGGCCCTTCTATCGGAGGGTCGAGCCAGGCAGCTGCGGGGCCATCGTCTGCTGGTCCGTCGAAGCCGGCCCCGTTGCCGAAAAGAAAGGTGCCATTACCGCAACGCAAGGACAGCGGCTCGATTTCTGCGCCGCCTACGCCTCAGCTGGATATGGATGTCGACCAGCGACCCGAACCTGCGTGCGTGATTTGCTATTGTGGTTGAATGACACTGACCGTCATTAGTCCCGCCCCGCCTGCACCGAGAAATACGGAAGCGGCAGCGCAGTTCTTGAATCAGTTAGTTCAAGAACGTGATTTCTCGGGGTATGTTGTACTCAAAAAGCTCTTGTCCAGGCTTCTCATTCTGCTTCAGACTGATGGACTTCGATGAACCGGAGGCGGCGCCTATGGAAGTCGATCATGAGCCTGTTCCTCCGCCGCGGCTGAAACAGGCAGCACCACCACTCCCACCGGCCGAGCTCGACTCCTTCGAATGTATAAAGCCGGTCGACTTGATGCTTGGGGCCAGCGACGAGCCGCAGCACTTCTGCGATATGCACTTCTTCAATCTCACTGTCCGCCGAAACGACACCGCCGTGCCATTCAAAGTCGGCCTCGGTCCCCTCGACCGCGTCGTTCTCGGGCGCTTTCACGACTACACGGACCTTCCACTTCTGCTACAGGCCTGCAAACCTGCCTCGCAATTGGCCATGGTCGAGGCAGCCACTGTGGCCGACCGCTCAGGCTTCGCTATGGTCCGCGAGTACCTCAATAGCATGGACCAGGTCGCCATCATCCGCTTCTTCGTCTTTGAGGAGTGGATTGGCAACATCATCTTGTTTCCGAGCTCGGCGGTCAGGGTCAGGGAGCTGTTCGAGTGTCCGGCGTACTACCAGCGGGACGACATCCTCTTCGCTGCGCTCGTACCGTGGAGGATCGTACCGGTCTCCGCGAAGCCTGACGAGCATGTCTCGATGTACCAGTTCAACGAGGCCACACCGTCGTTGCGCTCGCAGCCCGTACCACCGGTACAAATGTCAAGCGACATGAAGACAGACCTTTCGAGTCGATGGACCGTGATGAAGGGGCGGTATCAAGAGGCCCTGCATGTCTTGCAGTTCCCCAAAGAGGTGCTCGAATTCATCTCGAAGCAGGAAAGGACGTTCTACATCCACCGACCAAGCGACGAGTTCTGCCCCTTCGATTTACAGGGTAGAGAGCTCAAGGGTCGAGCAGCCGAGGAGGTCGTCGGCTACGAGACGCGTCTGCTGCAGAATGTACTCCGGCGCGGGCCTATCGAGGGCGAAAGGAAGCCGCCGGCACCCACACCTCTGGAGAGGACCGTCTGGATACATGTCGGGGCTTTGCATGACATTGGCAGTATACCCAAGCTGGTCGAGCGGTTGGGTACTCATGACATCAACTTCTACTCGTATGGAACGCACGAGTCTGTACCCAGGCAGATGTGGGGTATTCATACCCTCTTCACTTATGGTATGGTCCGGAATTGGCAACGTTTTGCATGGGATGCTGAACGTTCGCCAGGCGGTGCCGTCACCTTTACGCCGCGTTCATTGCTCAACGACCCATTCTGGACCGCCTCTCTGATGACCCAGTTGCACGAACATCCTGCTTGGTGCTGCTATATTCCGCCCTACGTTTTGGGCATGGCAGTGCGTCTTTACTACAAAGATGACAACCCTATTGCGGTCTACAATCGGCAAGTCGCTATGGCCGCAGATTCGATGCCCAATGCTGATGGCTCGCCAGTGAACCAGAAACTTTCGCGTTCTCTCGCATTCTCGAGGCCATCGACGAGGGACGATGTGGTTTCACGACCGCTCCGCCATCGTATAGGAGCTCCGATGCACCTCTTGATGCACCAATCGGACAACCTCATCCAAGCAAAGCGCTTCAAACGCTTCGAGACAAATGGCACGACGAGCAGCTTGACGTTCTCGCTCTGCTGGATGGTGAAGACATCTTGGAATATGCGCTCAAAGCATACGACAACAGAGTCGAGAAGAGCGACAGAGAACTCGACAACTTCATTCTCGGCGAGCTCCAGGATGACTTCGCGGCGATGCAAGTTCAACCTCCAATCTTGTACGAGTACCGCAGGTTCATTGTCGTGCATGGGCCTCGCGAGCTCGCATTGAGGCGAGATAGGGTGAATTTCATGCCTGCTGTGCCCCCTTGACTATAGCTGACCATACATCCTCAGTTCGAGTGTATGACCGTAGACGGGCTGGTCTTTAAGGATGGTTTCTTTGACATATCGCTTGAAGGCGCCTCGGTCAAGTCATGAGCACCCCTTTGCGCCGCCGGCGAGGCTGCCTCTTCGGCCTCCCATCTTATGTATAATGCTGTCTTGCTGTCTCGCTCTCGACTATTGGAATCAGACTGTAAATGTAGTAGAATGTAGTACAAGGTCGCGCGATCATATAGCCAACGGCGGAGGTTCTTCCAGTTCCGAAGGTAGCTGTGCAATCTCGTCTGCATAGAATTGCTGCAACGCTTGCTCGCTCTCGCAGAACTCCTGCATCTGCTTCCTCAAGACCTCCGCTTCCGCAGCAGGCTTCTCGCGCGCACGGACAGAGGAACCAAGGTTGGAATGAATCCGGCCGGCCATCATTAAGCGGTTGGTCAGGTAGAGGAAACCCTGCTTGCCGCCGAGAACCTGAACGAAGGCCACGCCCGACCTGTGTACGAATTGGGAGTACTTGAAGGGCGCCCGACGGTAGGAATAGACAACGTCAACGCCTTCCGGGTAAAGGCTTCCTGCTTCGACGTCCAGTATGAAACCGAAGCGGCGCAGCAACGCGTACTCGAAGTAGTGAGTAGGACTCGACCCATCCGGTATCCGCTTTTCGAGGTCAGGTATGTCGGGTGGGGGAAGCGCAAGAGGTAGAGGGAAGCAGGACTGGAACGCATTGCGGTCTCGAACCTCGCTGATCTGCGTAACGTAGGCCTCGACGAGCTTGAGACCGTATCGCTCTATTAGACGACTCCACTGGCGCAGTTGCTCCTCGATACAGCGCGCGGTCGTGCCGATCCACTGCAACTCGAAGTGGAAGACCGTAGCGGGGTTGTGGATGATGTCGTGATGAAGCACAACACACTCGGCTTGGTCACTTTTCTAGGCCAAGATGAACATGCTGGACGCGACTGAATGAAATGCACTCACCTTCTGAGGATCGATGTCGATGGGCATACTTTGACTCAGAATCAGCCGCTTGCGCCTCTTCGTCGCTGGACTTCTTCCCGAAGCACGAGGACGCAGCTCGTCCGAGGCGATGCGCGTCCTAAACCATCCCTTCGGCGTCATTTGCACGGCGAAGTCCCCGCGTAGTTGATAGAAGTAATGGCTGAGTGCTCGTCAGCGCATCAACTTCTCTCCGGCAGCAGCGTCGCTTACCCATCGAGGAACTTATGTGAACCTCTGACGTGCTCGAAGAGCCCTTGCTCGAGCATCCTAACACCCCACTCCGCCCCTTGCTGCCTCGAAGAGACGTCGCCGAACTCTCTGACCACCCAGGACACGAAGTCGAAGCCGGTAAACGAATTCGGATATTGGCTATGGTGCCAACGGTTGTGCTTAATCGGCACACCGTCATCCTCGCGCATGGCCTTCGCGATGGCTTGCAGCGACATGTCGCCGATCTCTCGCTCGCTCTTCATCTTCTTCTTGAGCGGTCCTGCGGCATGGATCTGGTCGAGCTGTTCCATAAGGCTGTCGTCGAGCACGGAAGCCGCAGGATTGAGGGTAGTCGGCAGGAAGCGCACGGCGGGGTGCACCGTCTTGTCGTCCGGCGGAACCCAGCGCAACTTGGTAAACTGCTCTGCGAGCTTCTCAATGCCGAGAATGCGCATCTCTTCCTCGTTCAGCAGCTCGCCTTGGGGGCCAACATTCTCTGGCGGCGGCTCTGCGGTAGGGATGACGATGAAGCGAGTACGCCAGTAGCGCAAGGACTCGTTGAACTGTTGTTCGTACCCAGCGACCAGCATATCTAGCCTGCGAGGTGTCAGAAAAGGATGAAGCGCAGAGTAATATGACTGACCGATTCCAGCCATAGCTTTCCAGGCCTCTAGACGAGAACTTCGTCGACATCTCCGTGTAGCCTTCTCCAAGCTTCGGCCAGCTCAAGAAGCGATATTCGTACGGTTTCGCACCGGGTAGTCGTCGCACCCATCGCTTGACCTGAATCATGTCCCCTGTATATGAAATCCGATGAATCTCGTTGCTCATGCTCAAGTACACCGGTTCCGTCGTTGTGTTCAGTATCTCCGACGCGCCAGTAAATCGCGGGACTGAGTCCTCTTCTGCAACGAAAGTCCTTGTCGTATGCCTCCTGAATGACGCCGTCTTCTCCCTGTCCTCTGAAGGTGGCTTCTGGATGTCGTTAAGCGCCGACGCTCTGGATGGCTTGAGGATGAACTGAAAGCCCTGCGCCAGCCTCACAGCCGCCATGCCTCGCATCACCACCAGCGCCCAGCGCCTACGGATCTCTTCCTCCGCCGCGCGCCCGACAAGCTTGATGTCCTTGGTTTCTGGTGGCTTCACCAAGAAGGACTTCATCTCCGTCGGGTCAACGACGAAGTCATACGAGAACATGTCATAGTTCTGCTCAAGCTCCGCCGCCGCGGGGAAGTACTCGACAGTCAGCGGCAAGCAAGCAGGAGTGACGAAGCTGTCCCATTTGATCTCGGTCTTGAGCAGTGGTCGGGGAAAGACGTGCTGCCATCGAGAGGCGAGGCCGTATTGGGAGTGCGAGATGGTTGTTTGCGGGCGGGAAGGGTTGGTGCGAGGGATGTGAGAGAAGGAGGGAGAGGAAGATGTGCCGATGACAGTCGCGGTACTCCGTCGACGGAAGAGAGCGGCGGCACCATCGCGAGGGGGCGTGTTCATGGGCGAACGACGAAGGAAAGAAGACAACCCGGGGGCGACAGTGTCATCGTCAGTGCCCCTCCGACTGGAAGCACTGTGCGACGACAATCTATCCGTGTTGGACGAGGAAGTTGGGAAGGGTGTAGGTATCGGCACTCTTGCCGAGAGTGTCGGTACCGTAGACGAAGATGGCAAGGGTACCGGCCGTGCTGGCCTTTCTGGCGTACTTGATTGCCGCTTCTCGGGATCACGCTTCATGGTCGTACTGCTGGAAGACGACAGATTCGTTCCCGATGCAGACGCGGACACCGTCGTTGTCTGCGGTTCACTTGGTCCGCTACGATTGAAGGGGTTCAGCAGCCAGGTCGGTGCTAGCCGTGATGCCAACGTGCCCTTCCCCTGTCCGCTGTGTTCCGAAGACTTTGACGTCGCGCGCGACTTTCTCGAACCCGAGGAACGTGCTGACAGTGTCGATGATTGCGAAGGTGACTTGCTCAAGCCGCGGATACTTCCGCTATCGGGAAGCTCCAGGTTGGCAGGTCGTGGGCTCTCCTCGATAGGTGGCTCGCGAGGCTGCAAGAGCGAGCCTCGCACCGACAGGCGCTTCTCGACAGTCGGTGTAGTCGGCGCAGACCGCTGAGGTGTTGGAGGGTTGGTTCGTGGTACGATGGAAGAGCTGAGAGCAACGGACGAGGAGCTTGTACCGCTGTCGTTCGACAGCGTTGACAGGCGTTTCCTTCGCGGACCGCCTTCGTCGTCTGTGTACCTCTCTTCGCGAGGCGAAAGCGCAAAGACGTCGAGGTCGAACTGATCGGCGGCTTCTTTCGAGAGTGGCTTGTCATAGCCGTCCATCATGATGTTTTCGGGAAGGAAAGGCACCTCGATGCTACTCGTCACGTCGTGCTCAAGCAGACCCAACATCTGAATCTCGTGCATCTTCGCCCGCGCAACAAAGCTATCGAGTCGTTAGCCAGCAGATCACTTGCATAATTAGGTCTACTAACCGGTCCGCTCTGAAGGGCAGATCCAATTGCTTGTCCCAAAAGGAGATTGAGATCCAGAACGGCTCCCACCAAAACGTTGACTTCGGACCCCCATCCTCAGTATCCTCCCCGACCCATAGTGGATCATACGACCGCGGGTCTGCGTACGCATCTTTGTCCGCCTTCTCGTTCTTCGTCTCCGGATCCGCGCTCAAGAAGCTAAACATCGGGGTCTGGTGCAATGGCGGCTTGGCCAGCGAGATCAGGTCGAAGCCGTGCCCTTGGTCGAGGATGCGCATTGTAGTTAGTCGGAGGAGGCGCTTGTTGACGCGGAAGTAGCCCGTCCCAGGTGTTATGAGGATGGACGTGGCGCCTGTGTTCGACAGTGACCGGTCGATGTAGTGCGTCTCGGTCGGATTAAGGGCGAGGTTCAGCGCTTCGAGGACCGGCGCATCGTGCGCGTATGATAGCTTGCCAACCAAACGCACTGGCTCGGTCGAGTTGGCATGCATATGGTAATGGTGCGTCAAGAGCACGTCCCTCTGGAAGTCGTAGAAGGATGTCTTGAGCGTCACGAGCGTTGGTCGCCATTCGTGGATGACTTCAAGGTCGGTGATAACCTTGTAAAAGTCCTTGTACCAATTGCCCCGATCGTCGCGCAGGAGTGGTCCCGCGGCGTAGTCCACTTCGGATTGGTCATAGAAGACGCGACAGATGAGAACTATTGTGACTGTATGGTTCGTCCCCGCGGCGCGCCAGCTGTTGAACAGCGTCGGAAGGCACGCATGCACGATCTTCTCGTTGTAGCGCTCGCCGTCACCCGCGAAGTACCACAGCTCGCGGCATACGGTAATGAAGATCGTGACCTTGGCAGACAAGCTGCGATAGACGGACTTGGTCGAGGGCGTCATGATGGCAGAGGACACTCGCTTGCCGCCGATGTAGATGTGTTGAATTCTGGCGGCCGCGCTGCCGACGAAGGTGACCTCTTGTCCGGCATAGATGCATTTACCCGTGAGCTGATGATTGTGAGCGTAATGCATGCACCCTGGAGAGTAGAACGCACCTGGCGCCCCAGTCTCCACATGTCGTTCCGTCCCAAGTACTGATCTTGAAAGTAGAACTCGACGTAGTCGGCATTGCAGCGTTCACCGTCAACCTGGTAGAGCAATCAGAGATTTGGAGACAGAGCGGGGAATAGCGAACGCACCTTCGTGACGATGACTTCACTGTTGTTCCTCACACCGAACGCATCCGCGATCGGCTTCGGTAGAGAGATCTGGGGAACTTAGGCATTCGTCAACAAGTACGCTTAGGTAGGACGCGTCGAACTCACCTGCAGCTGATGCTTGAGATCGGGGTCATGCTTGCCCACGATGAACAGTACGCCCGCCTTTGCCTTGCTCTCCATCTTCTTCCTGTTATCCTCTGACTCCTCCTTGAGCTCCATGTCGTCCTGATTGGCCTGCTCTGCGCTTACGACGCGAAGGATGTCGCCTTCAGAGACGCCAGCCCACCAGACATGATTGAGGATTACGGTGTCTAGCTCGCGCGGTTCGTGGACCCATGAGTTCAAGGTCTTGCTCTGCCCTACTTCCAAAGGAGGTGCAGGTGCTGATGCGGTCGAGGGGGGCCTCAGGATCGAGGTCGCTGTGTTGGAACGGCGGCGGCCATACTGCGAAACTTGGGATTCGGCCCGAGAGGACATGGCTAGGGTAGAAGAGCCTTGCTGCTATGAGACTTCACAGGGATTGCATTGGAGCGTATGTTAGAGGTTTCGAGCTCGTGAGCGTAGGGGGCAATGATGATGGGCGCTGGAAGCAAGGCTTATGCCGAGCATGAAGTGATCAACGTCGAAGTGACAGAGTCTCTTCCCACCGCCACCTCCATCTCTGTCTGCAATGTCCATTGACCTGGACTGGGAAAAGCTCAATCGAGGGCTCGCCCAACATCTTGTTGATGTCCTAAACAGACAGCTCGCCAGCACCGAAACCCCTTCCTTCATCGGCCCCGTCCAAGTATGCTCCCTCGACTTCGGCTCTGCAGCTCCAGACGTTGAGCTCGTCGACCTCCGGGACATATACCGTGATTTCCTCGAAGACGACGAGGACACGCCGGACGACAAGGACGTTAAGGTCACCGAGACCGATCCTATAGACGACGAGGACGGATACGAATGGGTCTCCCGCCGCGCCGCGCGCCAGGCGGACGGCTTCGCTTACCAGCACCTCCCCGCGCACATGCGCTACGGGCAGTTTGGGCGCCCGGACATGTCTGCGTCGATGCCTTCGCTTATGAACCCGCCGATGGACCTGTGGAACGCAGGGATGAGTGTGCCGCACTTGAACGACTTTCGCGCCGCAGCGTACGCGTATGGCGGCAGCCCATTCCCCCGCACTCCCCTTCACCGCACCAGTCTGTCCACTGCGCCCTCTCCTCCCACACCTCCCAAGGAAGAGCCACCGCTGCGCAGGTCATCTTCCACCGAGTCGCTTGACACAAGACCGGACACCTCTCCGCCAGAGCCGCCACAACCTGCCGCGCAGCCCAACCTGCAGTTGCACCTCTACGTGACCTGGAATTCCGACCTTCGTATCACGCTCACCACATCTCTACTCATTAACTATCCCTCGCCCTCATTCATGTCCCTCCCCATCAAGCTCTCCGTTACCGGTCTTGTGTTCAACGGGGAGGTTGCGGTTGCGTACGAGGGCGAGCGGCGGCGTATACACCTGTGCATCCTTGACGACCTTGATCCCTACGGGCCCGCGACGGCGAAGCGCAGAGACCCAACACCACCGGAGCTACTCATGGACGAGAGTGAGCCAATCACGCCTTCCGTCCTCGCTGCTGCTAGCGCGTCGACGGCGGGTATCCAGTCTGGCGCTTACACGCGCGCGAAACCCAAGCCCGTTGGCCAACGGCTGCTGCCCTCCATCGTCATAGAGAGCGAGATTGGCCAGACGGACAAGCACGTCCTACGGAATGTGACACGCGTAGAGAAGTTCATCCAGGACATGATCCGCAAGACGGTCGAGGAGGAGCTCGTATTCCCCAACTTCCACACCCTCGTCATGGGGGACGGATAGTCCACGTCTACATAGTGAGCTGCTACTATCGTACACTACTGTCACAACAACTACAATACATACAGGATACCCCAGCTACACAATCACAATTACAAAAGCAACTTGCCCATATACGGCCCGTCGAGCTCGTAGCCAAGCTTCCTGTAGTAGTCGCGGGTGCCGACGCCGGAGATGACGGCGAGCTTGATGCTGCCGTGCTCCTCGCGCGCTATCCGTTCCGCCTCCTCCATGAGCAGCGTGCCGAAGCCCTGGTGCTGGAACTTTGTCGGATCGCGCCCGTGCACGGGCACCGCTGTCCCGTAGACATGCAACTCGCGCACGATGCTGCACCCGCCCTCCTCGGTCGGCATAAGCTCGGGCCTAAACGTCCCCTCCTCCGAGCACTTGCGCAAGCGCAGCAGACCGACGAGGATATCCTTCTCCGGGTCCTCGTACGACAAGAACGTCTCCCATCCGCCGTTCGCAGTGTAGTCCCGTCGTATGAGCTCTACGGATTCTGGCCGCACTTTGTGATGGATTTCGTGGATCCCGACCTCGCGGAAGCGCACGTCGCGACACTCCGCTCCAAAGTCCTTCATCCGGTTGAGGGCCAGCTCGCGGAGGTTGCCCGAGTTATCGCATCCGCTGGTGACCAAAGGCAGCGGGATGTCCCTCTGCACACGGTACACCCTCGTCCACGGCGGCACCAGCGCCAATATCCTCGCCACCACATCCACCAGCACGTTCGGCGTGTAGTTCTTATACCGCCCCGTCCGCCAGAGCTCGTACAACCCTGTACCGCGGATGACGAGGGTGGGATAGATCTTCAGGCCGTCGCTCCTGAAGGCCGGGTTTTCGAAGTATTCCTTGAACTGCTCGAGGTCGCGCTCGACGCCGACGTTGGGGAGGTCGGGCATCATGTGCGCGACGACCTTGAAGCCAGCGTCTTTGGCGAGGTGGAAGGATTCGGAGACGGCGCGAACGGTGTGGCCGCGGTTGGTGTCGCGAGCGACGTCTTCGTAGACGGATTGAACCCCAATCTCGAGGCGAGTGCAGCCATAGCGAAGCATTTGGCTGGTCAATGTGTTAGCGATTCGGGACTTGCAGGTAATTAGCGCGCGCACCTCAGGTGAGGCCTCAAGCAGTAGTCTGGTCGTGTCTCGATGGTGATCCCGATTGCTTTTGACTTGCTCTGCTCGGAGTACCTGTGTTGTGTCGCCAGTGAGACACGTCCGCATGAGAGGGATCGCTGTAGACGTACCGGACAGCCTCATCGACATCGGTGCCGGTGAATCCAGAGAGCGCATTGTGCAATTGTGCAACGAATTTGCTCCTGTAATCCTCAGGCATACTCATGAAGGTACCGCCCATGATAATGAACTCAACCTGCACATGGTCAGCAAAGCTTCCTGCACGAGAGGTAATCCGCGCACCTTGTCCACACTATGCCCCAAAGCCTTCAGCTGCTCGACTCGCCCTCGCGTCTGCTCGTACGGATCGTACCGCGCGCGAATGGCCCGCATACTGGTAGGCTCATAGCCAGTGTAGCTCTGTGTGCTATAGTCGAAGTCCGAGTCCGGTCCTCCTGGGCAGTATCTGTCCCTCCGTCAACAACAATCCCATGACAAGGAATGGTAGGACGCACACGCAAATATTGCCAGTCATCGCGATATGTGGACAACGATGGGGCTTGCACATCACCGCGACTACAGCGATCTACGGCGCGTCAGGATCGTCTGTTCTGCTGCATATCGACTGCGAACGCACCCCACTCGCTGTCCTGATCGGCCGCGCCTTGAGCTTGGGTAGCAGGGCCTTCTTGTAGTCGTCGGGTATCGCGCTGATGATGTCGACTAGACGGGGAACACCCCCGTATCCATACTTCTTGCTGATCTTCAGCCGAATCTCGTTCAGCGAGACGGTCTCGTTGGCATCGTGAGCTTTGATGAGTTCCGCTGCAATGCCAGAAGTAACACGGAGCAGCTGCTCGGCCTGAGAAGGACCTGGTCATACCAGTTCAGTCAGATAGTGAGGGGGACCGTCTTCTAAGGATATACACACCGTCAACCGCTGTCTTTTGTACCATGTCCACCAAGGATCTGGCAGGAAACAAGCGCCCGTTCACTGATCCAATGCGCCACTCGACATTTTAGACACCGGCCCGAGTGTCCGGAACAGCGGGGACTGCCGAGGGCATTATCCCCGGATCAGTATAGCGCGGTCCGTCGCGTCTTGCGCTCAGACCAACTCGCGTGGGATCTTCTAACTCGTGTCCGTGTTCAGCACGAACGGTCAGCGCACCCTTGGAAACCTGCCCCTACCATGTCCTCCAGGCGCGCCGCAGCACAGCGCGCCCAGGTCAACATCGCCGCCCAGGCAGACTCAGACTCTGACACCGAGGAGGATGAGGCCCCGCGGAAGCCCCCACCGAAGAGCCAGACGAAGGGAAAGGGACACGCACGTCGCAAGTCCCTCGCGGATGTGAGCGGGAGCAGCTCTTCTCTCGTCGCGTCGCGCCCCGCGCTACCTCCAAAGTCTGCCTCCGCACGCCGCCCAGCGCGCGCGCCGAGATCAGGCGCGAAGCGTGGGCGCTCCCCCGACGCGTCCTCCCTCACGGACGTGGACTCGGACACGGACATGACCTCTCTGTCGTCCTCCCCGCACTCGACCTTTACGCCTGGGAAGATGATGCGCTCGAAAGCTCCCTGGAGTCTCGACGCGATCAAACATCATGCATGGGTCCTCATCGACATGGACGGCCACCCTGTCGAGGGGGAGCCGCTCAACCACGACCGCAGCATCTGGTGGCCTGCCAAGGTCCGTACATCACTGCTCATACCTTGAACCCAACGCTTACCCGCCCGCAGATCGTGTACCGCGCGCCTCTCACGGCCCACCTCTACGGCGATCATCACCGCGAACCCCAAATCACGATCGCCTCCCCCTCCCCCGAGAACATCATGTCCTTCCTCAGCGACCTCCAGACCATCCCCTTTACGGGTCTCCCCTGGATTATCAGCTCCGCCCCCGCCCTCCCCACCACACCGCGCAAGCGGCGTAAAACGAACCTCAATCACGATGACGTACAGAATGCATGGTACGCCGCCGCTGCCACCGCCCTCAAGCACTACCTCGAGAGCGAGTGTGACGGCTTCCCCTCTTCGTCTCTCGTGTCGCACGAGCTCTACCAGCGCTCGATACACATCGGCAGCATCTCCGAGGACGAACTCGATGCTCCGGGCCCCTCGCAGCCGAAGCCGAAGGAGACTACTGAGAGCTACGAGTACCAACTCGGTAGCGAGCCTATTCTGGCGCAGGACAAGGGTTACTTCTGGCCGGCAAGGGTCCTCGCTATGTATCTCCCCGAAGGCAATCAACGAGCTGTCCGGTTCCGCATCGAATTTTGCGACCGGTCGCAGCGTACGGTGACGAAGAAGCAGTTCTATGATACGAACGATCCCGAATTTCTCACTTGCAAGGTGAGCCGCTTAGCGGACTCCTCCGACAGCGGAATTCTGATATCATGTTGCAGATGGGGGATATCGACAGCGGTCAGGAAGAGCCCGACGACGAGACAGTCCGCACCCCAGCTCTTGACGCAGAGCGCTCGAGTAGTCCCGAGCCTCAGGATCCACCACCAGCCGCCAACGACTTCTGCGACCTCGACCTACGCGAGCAATGGGTGTACGCCAAGCCCGTCTTGCAGGCTATCCTCCGAGACGAGTATGCTCCCGCCAGGGAACAGAACTTCACCTTCTTTGCCTCCGACACGGGCAGGAAGAAGCTCACGGAGAAGGCGAGCGCGCGCGGGACGTTGACGCCGAAGGAGATCGTGCGCTTGCGGGACTACATCCTGGAGTGGTGCCTACGTGACGCGAAGCATGCGACACGGATAGAGGACGAGGCGATTGATGCTGCTCTGGAAGAGGTTGTGAAGGCGGAAGTACAGTCGGAAGCAGGACCGCCGCCATCGTCGCAGCTCGAGGGGGATGCCGTCTCGCGGCCCTCTTCAACGCAACCTCCACCTTCGTCTACGGCACCCAGCGAACCCGGAGACGATACAGTGAGTGAACCTTCTCAATTGAGCAGCACTCGACTGACTCCAGCCTCAGAGACCCGCAAGCGCCTTGTCGAATGTAGATACGGAAATGGATACCTCGGAACGACATACCCGACCACCGCCTCAGCGAGGCTCGGAGGCGTACGAGCTACTCTCACCTTTGGAAAAGCTTGAGGTATATCTAACTCACACCTTATCTACCGCCTCGCTCACCCTCAACGTCAGTACTGCATGAACATCCTCCTCCCCGCCGCCGTCCAGCAACTCCTCATCTGGCGCTCCGGCGACCGCCGCTCCGCCGCGCTCCTCTCCCCCGAGGAAGAAGCCCGCCTGTACAAGCTGGGTGTTCAGAAGAGCAATGAGCCGGACTGGGTTGTCTCTATTATAGAGCTCCGGAAGTTCGCTAGCAGGACGCAGGCTACCCCAAAGGGCAAGGCAACGGCACCAAAACGGAGGCAATCTATCTCGGAGGAGCCGCTGTTTTCTGCGTCGGGGAGGCCGAAGAGGCAGGTGACGAAGGGGCAGTCGTTCCGGTTGTGAGATGGGAGGGGAAGGTTGCATATAGGCTTGTCACATATCATCTGTAAACTTGCAATGTCCATGGATAAAAGCGTCATATACGTACAGAGGATAATGGGAAGCCTAGCGGAAGCAAATCTAAGCTTCGTTCGGAGAAAAGTCCATTTTGGGTTACAAAGACTCCGGGAGCGTCGGACCGGCGCAAGCATAATGACATCGCATCGATCAGAGGAATTCCAACTTGTCTTGCGCCACCACGACCAAGTCCACGTACGACTCCCAGCTATTGCACTTCACGGCTTGGGATAGTCTGGATACATCTTCTCATCTACTCCTCTTCAGGTTCATGCTGTACACGCACCACGTTCCCTCCTAATAGGTTGGTACACGCATACATTGCATGGCTGGGGTGAGTGTGGCATACTTTTGGTACTAGCAACAGAGACTAATGCGGTATCCATAGCGCGCTCTGAGAGCAAGCGCCTCACTTCCGGAAAGGGACTTCACCGACCGGAATGTCGCTACACTCAATGACTTACGACATTTCCAAACTGCACCAACGAAGCCAGGGCTGCGACTACTTTCGCTAGGTAGCGTATGACCCCCTCCGAAGAGGAGACAGCGTACTAACGTATGGCTGAAGACGATGGCGGCGCTCGCGGGCTGTCTATGCTGCTCATACTGAGAAATATATTGCGCGACGTCGAGCAACTTTCGCGCGGGACAGGGCTCCCTTGTCAGTATTTTGATGTCATTGCTGGAAGTGGCACGGGCGGGTAAGTACATGTGGTTCTTCTTACCGACAATCCTTACCGGATGCTAGACTCATCGCCTTGCTCCTGGGCCGATTACGCCTCTCGATGGACGACGCCCTCGAGTGCTACAAACGCATTGTTGAACGCGTCTTCCTCCGTACAAAAGCTGGCGGGGGCTTCAAGGTCAAGTCACTGGAGGAGGTCCTGAAGGAGATATCGAATAGATTCGGGGACGGGGACGAAACTCAGATGATCGGGGAACGAGGACCACGCTGCAAAACGTGAGCAGCTTGCGCTTGACGGTATCAGTGAACTCATTTCCTATATAGCTTTGTCTGTGTCAGAGAAGAGGTTTCCGGAGTCGTCAGGCCACAGAAACTACGCACTTATGTCCATCCTGCTGAGCCTCCGTTTCAATGCACGCTCACAGAGGCTATACGTGCAACCATGGGCAATCCCGTGTTCTTCGAGCCGCTCACCATCTCTTACAACGGAACACAGGCTACCTTTCTGGATGCCGGCGACGACCGTTATAACCCTGTCTTCGACCTCTACGAGGAGGCTATATCTCTGTATCCCTCGCAACACGTCGCCTATATACTTAGCTTAGGCGCAGGCAAGCCTACCACAATCGACCTGACACCTCCGGGATTCCTCCACCAACCGAGACTGCCAGCTATATGCATGTCCACGATGCAACATTTAGCGGCGCGCTGCGATGCTATTGCGGATGCCTTCCTGCGGGAGAATCCCGAGCTACAGCACGTCTACTATCGTCTGACCCATGATCAGGGATCTGTCGACGGCAAGATGGCGCAGTGGGAACAGATAGCAGTTCTCAAAGAATTTCTGCGACCATATATACTAGCCGTGGACGAGCAGGCGTACGGACTGGCGCGGAAGATGGTGCATGAGAGGGGGCTGGTTATTTCGGCTGCCAAAACGAGGAGTAGGTAGAAGCAGCGGCTAGAAGGGCTCTTCTTGCACGAATTGAGCGGATAGCAGACTTGTTCTCTGAGCCTCGGTCTTGGACATGGATGTATTACCATAATGTGTACGGGAATGCGGTATCACTGTAGCCTAACGTGAATGAGCCATCTTGCGACAATTGCGTTCGAATACACTGCAATCAGTTTTGCGTTCCTTTGAGACGACAGCACTACAGCGTAAATGGAATCCAGCTGCAGCGCGTCCCCTTCGCGGCCAAGCCCGTCGATATGAGATACCATATGACGGCAGATCCCGGCATTCAGGATGCACTCTTTGACGGTGACCGTGACCATCGCGTCGATCTCAGTCCCTGACGAGCTGGTCTCCATCCAACGTATACGCCCCATGATACTTGTACGCGGGCTACGAGCGCCGCTATGTGTATTCGAACTCAGTGCTAGTGACCAGTAAGCGCCCATTTGCCCTAAGCGTATGATAGCCGCCCGCTCGTCCATCGTTACTTACTGCTTTAGGTCTTTAGCGCCTATTGTTACCATGGGAAACTTGAGGAAGTCTTTTCGCTGGGTATGTCACGCTCGAGATGCACACGCCGTCCGCGCGTGGGAGCAGTGCCAGCCTCCTCAAGTTCTCCTTCTCTTATTCTGCTCGCGGTGTCGACAAAGTTTCGCACATCTCACAAGTTACCGTAATCATGGCCCCGACGGCACGGACAGCATCTCATGTTCTTCCAGTCTTCCATCGTCGACAGGTCCCTGAGAATACGGTAAGCGCCAGAAATCTGCTGCCGCGAGTGAACGCGCTAACCGACAATACCATCTGAAGGACGGCGTTAAACGAACGCTTGAACAGCAGGTAGGGTAAACCCTCGCTCCAACCCACCTAAGCTCATGTCGACACGTCCGTAGGGGAATACCTTCTCGACAGCCAGAAGAGACCCGGATGTATTGTGCGATAGTGTACGCTTCCCCCGTATGACGGTGGTCAAGCGCAGCTGACGCCGACGCCACAATCAGGGTAGCAACTCATGCAGGACAAGCATCTCGGAAGAGCAGGGGCTGGAGGAGGTGCGTGGCTGCCGTACCGACCTTCTCACAGTGTCTGACCGTCTTACAGCCCGAGGACAGCGAGCAGTGGCATGTTCTGCGTGAAGCGTTCTCGCATATGCCCCCGGGCGCCAAAACTTGCTTCCAGCGCTGCCTGGATCTCGTTGTCAACCACGATAACACAACGTGTCAAGTTCATCGCGAAGAGATCGACACCCTCCTCGTATTCGTGCGTTCCAATGCTTCGGCGCGTACAGGTCGAGACATCTGATCGTGCGAAATAGGCCGGTCTCTTCTCTGGGGTATTGACAGCCTTCATTATTGAGTCCTACAAGTGGCTCATGGTCCAGTCGGACGACATCATGGCAGACTATCTCCGCCAGATGCTAGCGGTCATGTCGCACGTCGAGGTCTCGTCCGTAACGACGACTACCAAAATGGAACCCCTTCCTGCCGACGTTATGGCCCGCATCAACGGCTTCTGGTTTAGCAGCCTCACGCTGAGTCTCTCGTCAGCGCTCATCGGCATAGTTTCGAAGCAATGGCTAAGGGAGTATCTTCGAGACACTGGCCACTCCTACAAGACGAATCTTGCTGTAAGGCAAGTCAAATACGAGGGATTCTCGCATTGGTCAGTGGGGACCATTATATCGGCGATCCCTCTACTGCTGCAGACTGCGCTTTTCTTGTTCCTTCTCGGCATCATGGACCTTCTGTGGCACATCCAAACCAGTGTCGCGGCGGCCATCACCACCTTCTGCTCCTCCACGATGCTCTTCTTCATTGTCACCACCATTCTCCCCGGGATACAGTTTCTTTGCCATCATCGCAGGATGCGGCTCCACGTCATTTACCAGCTACCATTTAAGTCACCGCAGGCGCTCCTCTTCATGCGCGCGATGATAGCTGTCGCCAATTTCTTCGCTTGGGCGTATGCCTATGCGAAGTCACTGAAAGGGGGGAGCACAAAGGAACACGTCCACGTCGCCCCTTATCAAACGTACGAAGGTTGGACGCAGTTCGATCTCGACTGGACCCGTCGCAGAGACCTGGCTGCAACGTGGCACAACGAACCCTCCGCGCTAGCCCGCTGTCTTGGGTTCATGGAGCTCACTTTTGAGCACGGGTCGCTGCGCGACTGGATCTGGAATTGCCTGTGGGATGTGCGGGACAGAGCGGTCGACGCCAAATATGTCCTCCGCTGCTTCCGACGCGACTCGCAGCAGGATCCTGATCTGTCTTTCCTTGATGACAGGTTGATACAAGACGTGAAGGCCTATCTAGATCCGCGAGGGGACTCACGTCCAACGTCGGAGGCCATATTGTATTCTCTACTCGAAACTGGGCGGGGCGCACCTAGAGTCGAAGCCCGCCTCGAACATATCATTCGCATCTTCAACAGCTTCAATCTTCGCGAGGGCATATCGATTCCGCAGAAGATCTATGATGCCGTTCAGAACGCGTTAGGGGATCTGGGGGACACGTCGTGCAGTTCAGGTTCGTAGCAATTACATCCGATTCCTCACAGCCGCTGATGCAACTTTAGAGATGCGTCTACAACTTTTCCTTGTTGCGCAAAGCCTTATTCAGAAGGGCTTGAAGGCTGAGAGCGATTTGCCCTTGGTATCTGCGATCGTCCACCGGCTTACCGGGGACGAACTCCAGGACAACGCAGACAATCAGTCTGAGCTGAGTCTGGACCTGGTGGACGACGTGATGGAATGGTTGGAGGAACACCCTACTCCAGAGCGTGCTCACGACTGGATTAACTTCAAGTCTCGCGTGACTTTGGCCGCCCAGGTGGCCGTTGTCTTTGCGAAGAGGCTCGTGCAGGCAGACTTCATCGAAGATCCAGCCCAGCACCCCCGCTTCAAGAGCATCTATAGGCTAGTGCAGCTGGCCTACGAGAAAGCCCTCTCGATTCCAGCGGAGACCGCGTCCTCATGGATGCCAGAAGGGTTCAACATGGAGGAACTGACTCTCGTCAAGGTCTCGCTAACCACTCCGCGGGACGCAAGCCACGAGGTAGCTGAATGCACGAAAGGGAACAAGAAGCGGACAAGGAGCTCGAAGCGCGCTTGCACAGATTCCAGTGATGGCACTTTGACTCAAGTGAGTTTCTGATGCGCACAGTATTTGATACGGTACTGATATTCCGTGCAGACTTCGAGTTCCACGAGCCCTACCATATGTTCCAGTAATACCACGAGAGGAACTCCCGGCGATCCACTCACTCCTCGGCCCATGACTCCGCCTTCGGTACGGACTTGTTCCTCGTCATGGTGGTTTACTGACGCACCGTCCGTGCAGATGTTTGTCACCGACAGCAAAGTTGTGCACTGGAATGCGATGGCAGACTCCGAAGGCGAAGGAGACTTCGCACGTTCGACTACCAGCCTTCACAAAAGAGTGGGTAGCGACGAAGGTCTGCTTTCCCCACCAACGGTGGATAGCACAGCGGGCTCAACGCGCCGTCATGAGCTTTCAGAGCGAGCCAGAGACGGGAGAAACATTAGTGCATCGGCTTCGCCACTAAATAATCGAGTGACAAAGCTTTCGTTGACCTCTACAGGTCCTGAAGATGGTGTACTAGAAGTACGAAAGATGGTTTCATATGAATGATATATCGTCTGTTGCACTGTTTGCATTCTTTCCTGCTTAATGTGTATCCTAATCTTTTCTGCGGCTACCATCCACTCCTTATGACCCCCCGAAAGGCGCAGAACGACCGCCTGTACATTGAATCATGCTTTATGCGCGATATTGTCACGTGCGTGGTTGAAGTCGTGACTGCTGGGCTGATGCTAAATTTGGACCTTCTCCTCCTCGACCATCTCGGTGTGCCTTGAGAGCTCGCGTTGCAGTCTAGTACCGGAGCGAGGAAATGCCTCCACCAACTGCTGGAGATTCTTGGCTAGCGGGACGGCATTTTGGAATTGTCATAGACGCTGGCTCATCCGGCTCGCGCCTCTTGATATACAGCTGGAAAGACCCCCAAGCCGTCATACTCGAGGCAGGGGATAATGTCCCCCCTATGCTGCCAAAGGTTGAGAAGGGCTCACAAACTGGAGAGGACTGGGTGACGAAGATGGAGCCTGGTGCGTCACCTGCAACCGTTGATCTCCGACAAGCATTGATCGTACACACTTCCAGGTCTTTCATCTTTCGCGGACAATGTAGAAGGAATTCCTGCCTATCTCAGGCCTCTTCTGGACCACGCTCGGAACCATATTCCTCCATCCCTCCACCACGAGACTCCCTTGTTCTTGCTGGCCACCGCTGGCATGCGCCTGCTCACGCCGACCCAGCAAGCGGAGGTCTTGCAAGAGACGTGTCGCTTCCTCGCGTTACACTCGAATTTCAAGATTGATGGGCCGTCTGCGGCGGGTCCGTGTGGAAGCAGCGTACGCATCATAACGGGCGAGGAAGAAGGCCTGTTCGGATGGATCGCGGTGAACTACCTGATGGATGGGTTCATCGGCTCGAGCGACATACGCACGACGTACGGCTTCTTGGACATGGGCGGCGCGTCTACGCAGATAGCCTTCGAGCCTGGCGAAGCACACGCAGCGGAGAATGACAACAGCCTCGTCGAAGTCCGCCTTAGACTGCTCACCGGCGAGGAGATCCGGCATAAGGTCTTCGTAACGACTTGGCTAGGATACGGGACGAACCAGGCGCGCGAACGCTACGTCGGGCAAACTATCCGGGACTACGAACGCGCTCTCATAGACGGCGCTGACCCCCCTCCGGACGAGGACATCATTCCGGACCCATGTCTGCCGAAGGACCTCATCCTTACCGAGAAGCCAATACATAGCGGCGACGCGTCTTCGCACTCACAGAAGGTCCACAAGCTACGCGGAACAGGCTCCTTCGAACAGTGCATGAAGCAGACATACAAGCTTCTGAACAAGGACGCGCCTTGCTCTGCCACACCCTGTCTCATGGACGGCGTTCACGTCCCTCCTATAGACTTCTCGGTGTCCCACTTCATAGGCGTATCAGAATACTGGTATTCCTCTGACCATGTCTTTGGTCTGGGCGGCGCGTACGACTTCGTGCAGTACGAGCGCGCCGCGGGCGAATTCTGCTCGCGCAACTGGCAGGACATCGTCGACGACCACGCGCGCCAGCAAAATCGACCCAGCGGCGACGGAGAAGTTATAGAGAATGGAGAGGTCGTCGCTGTAGGGAAGTGGGGAGAGAATGTGGAGATATCCCGCTTGGAGATGCAGTGCTTCAAGGCGGCTTGGATCGTCAACGTGCTGCACGACGGTCTCGGGATGCCACGAATTGTCGACCCGGATGGAAACAAGACGACAGAGGCGAAGAAGGTCGAGGCGCAGGCGGCCATAAAGGGGCTCGGGCGACCGACTTTCCAGTCTGTTGATACCGTCGGGGATATCGCTATCAGCTGGACGCTCGGCAAGATGGTATTGGAGGCCAGCAAGGAGGTTCCCCTCAAGGCGGCGACAGACCGGCCACTGCAGGACCCCATTGACGATATTCCTGACACTGCCAACTCACCAATACAACCCATACGACCGCCCTTCTTCGACCTCGACGCCATAGAGGACAGGATAACACCGCATCTGCCGTCGTCGCTGCAGCGCTCATCCCTTGGCTTCTCCCCTGTCGTCTTCCTCTTCTACGTCGTGCTCATCATGACCTTCTTCATCGTCGTATACCCCCTGCGGTTGAGGCTGCGCTCATTCATCCGCTATCTGAGCAAGCGAAATTCCTACCGACTTATGGAGGAAGGTCGTATGCCGCGGACTCCTGCCTCGCCATTACCCAAGAAGTGGCTTCGTCGCGTGCTCCCAATCTCGATACCCTCACGCAACGGCTCGCCAGGCCCAAACTCTCCTATTGGGATGGCCCCTCGTATATCCCCCGTCCGCTCGTTCTCCATGCCCAGTGATGCGTTCACCGCGGTGACCAGTGCGCACTCGCGACCGTCTATATCGCGCTCGCCTACACCAGTGCCTCCTCACCTAGAGGCAAGCGAAAACAATGGCCAGCCAAATGGTCTCGCGCCGTCCTCGCTATCAGCTCGTAATGGCTCCCAGTTAAGCGTGGCTGGCGCAGCGCGTGCATCTGGGCAGCTCTCGCGGGTCAATAGCAGTGCGCATCTGCCGGGCCTTGCGCGCGACGATTGACAAGCGACAAGGAGTATGGTGGGATCGACATGCTCTTTACCGGGCGACCATAGCACGCCGCGAAAAGGGCGACTGCTGGGCCGCTGCATCAGCCGGGTGCCTACTCACCAGCGGCTAGCCACGCTGCAGGTGCTCCGTCGCGCGATAGCACTGTTCACGGGGTCCGCGCGCTGCAATCTCGGCGCGCTGCTTTGGTAAGTCCGTGTCCTTCGTCACCCCTGCCACCGCGGCTGACCGTGTCCCGCAGGACTCTGTAGGCGCGGACCGCCTCTTGTGAGGTGGCGGAGAGGCCGGGTGACCTCAGCTTTTGGGATCGAGAGCAGGATCGCGGGCGGCGGTAATTTATTACTCTGATGACCTTGCATACCACGGACTAATGACTGCACGTCTACAACGATGGGACTAGCTCTGCAATGCACGATGTACCTCTTCCAGGACTGTTTGGGACCGATTCGAGCGGCGCCGGATCCTCGCGTGTCCCTCCTTAGCCCCCATCTCGCCGGCTATCCCTCCGCAGGACGAATTAAGCGCCTGCCATTGTCCCCCAAGATCGCGGCTGCGCACGACGCAGGTGCGGCTCGGGTTCGCCCATTGTCTGCGCTCGCACGGCTATCTGCTATCTGATGACGATCGCGCGCGCCCGACTCTAACTGCGCATGAGCGAAGGCGAACATGAGCTCTTGAGACGCCGTCGTCCCTGGTGCTCTAGTGCTTCGGCCACGCCGGAGCCTCGTGTTGTTGATACGCCGGGCGCGAGCATTACGCACGGTCGTGAGCGCGACACTGACAACTGGATGACGAGAACACGTCACGGGAGGGAAGCCTGCGCTGCTGGCAGGTCCTCGGCGTTTACCTAGGTGAACGACTGTATGTCGTGGTTTTCGGGGACAGTTCGCAGCCAGCGCGGAGGGGTGGAGGGCGTTTATCAGAGTTGATCATTAGGCATAAGTCGTGGGGGTCGATGCTGCAGTACGCGAAGAAACTGTACAGAGTGGTCATGATGCCTGCATGGGAAGACGTATACACATGAATGAGCGAGGGAGAGCGGATGAGGACAGCTGACTGGGTATATAATTTACAGGGCTGCAAGACGAGAGAGAGCAAGCAAGATACAAGATGGTACACGTTGGTCAGTAAGTACACAATTAGCAGGGTCGTCTGACGCCCGACGTGCTTTTGGGATAGAGTCTACAGGGGAGAAGGAATGAAAAATGGAAAAGGGGCGAACCGTCTAGCGGGAGGCCCCGTACCATTCAATCGCAGCACGCACCAAGCTACTGCCCTGCCTCTGGTGCCTCAGGAGCTAGCCTGAGAGCCACCACTCAACGAATGTCTGCGCAGCAGTTTGTTCGTGAGTTTGCGGGCGGTGCTAGAGCTTTTAGCGGAGGCTTTGGAGTCGCCCGAGCGCGACTGAAATTTGGGCGACATGTTGATCAAGCGCTGGAAAAACGACATCTTCAGGCTCTTCAGCGAGCGTGGCGACGTGGGAGAGCGTTGTGTGGTGCTCGTCGCAGTGTATATTGTTGTAGATGCGTCCGGGTTCTGTACGAGGCAGATCAGCAAAGCATCTGCACGTCAAGCAGCTCACGTACAATGACATGCACCTTCTGACCCGCATTTGGGATCACGTAGTAGGTGCTGCCGGAATGCTCGCTAGGCGTCCGCGACGAACGCGAGGGCGAGCGAGGCGCGCGCCGCGGTTTCTCGCCATTGAGCGGTACCGAATGCGATCGCTGTTGTCGCGTCCGCTTCGGTGGGTCGCCCTCCCGCTTCCTTGGGCGCTTGGGCCGCCTGCTTTGGTCCGACAATGGCGGCGAGGATGTGGGGGGATAGGATGCCGGCATGCCTCGCTCCGGGCTCGAGCGACTGATCATTGTGTGCCGCGGGCTGCGCGCGGGAGGATGGGGATACATCGCGGGCGGCGAGTAGTTGGCCTGCGAATGATGGCTGGGCGCGTAGACGATAGCTGGCGGAGAATGCGACGTGCGCTGCTGCTGATGGCGGGACGATGACGGTGCGCGGACGGAGGGCTGGTGCCAAGGCGAGGCTGGGACCATCGCTAGCTGCATGTTAGGCACCACAGAGCGACGGCCATGTGACGAAGGCCTGGACGGAGGGATGGGCATCGGAGGCGTGGGGGGAGGGTGGTGAGCTCGTGAAGAACTGCTTCCTGCGTGTCCGCTACTGCGATTCGCAGCCCGTAGCTCCTTGTCCTGAGGGAGGGACTTCGAGCGCGAGTGCTTCGGTGCGGTGTGCACGCTGTGCTCGTCGCGAGGGGTGCGCGAGCCGTCCGTCTTGTCCTTCGCTGACTTGTCGCTGCGCTTGCGATGGCGAGAATGTGGCTGCGAGCCTTCCCATGCGGCATCGAAAGCGTCGGGCAGCGAGGGTCGGGAGTGATGACTAGGAGGATGAGGTAGTGTTCGCGGACGCGACATGGATTCTGTGCGGTCCTGGTGTCGATGAGAGGTCCTCTTCATGGAGGAGTGTCCGGACACGGGTATCGGTACGTCCGGCCTGCCGTCGTTGAAGCGTAAGAGCATCTTGGGCGGGACAGATCGGGAGCTACCCGCCTCGGAGGGCGGGCGCGAGGGGAGGAGTGCGTCGTCGACGCGCGTGGGGCACTCGGAGGGGGCGCGCAGCGACTCTACCTCGAGTCGGTGTATCCACGCTGCTGTGCGGGAGCGGGAGTTGTAGTACTCCTCAATGGCCTCCGGGGACGGATCGTACTCTGTCATCAGGGCGCGTAATGAAGGGGTAAAGGGACAAAGACGGGGAGCTTAGCGCGCGCTTTGAGGGAGGAGTGGAATCGTCGGAGGTGGAGACAAAGTGCGGAGGCTGTGGGTGGTTCCGGCTGCGGGGCGACAAGGCTCAGTGGAGACAGTCCATGGGTACGTGTAGGTGGAGGCGATCTGCCTCGGATCCGCCTCAGGTTTTATCAGGAGGCAAGGGCCTGCAAGGCCCGGGTTGGATAAGATCAACGCGTGTTGTCCTCGAGGCAGGTCCGTCCCGCCGAACACGAAGGTCGGTCACAGGTGAATAGAAGCCTCCCTTACGGGGTAGCGCAAAGAGTACGAGTCCCCGCAAAGGCTACTGCATTCGGGGTCAGCCATGCGACGGCGCGGAGGCGCACCAGCATGTCAGGCGCCGTATTCCACTGTCCGTAGTGCGGCTCGAGGGCGCGCGTATCGGCCGACGCTGGGGCGGAGATGAGTGCGGGGTAAGACGTACGTCCCGCCCCCGTCGCCGCCATGTCTCGTAGTCGCGAGCGTTGCGAAGAAAGGCGACGGCATGCTGAGCGGGACGGACAGGTTTGCGGCCACCGGGCTGATCCCATCACAGCGAGTTCAACATCCCGCTCGCCAGCGTCCCGTGCCTCTCGCCATCCAAGGACCTACCGCGGGTTTACGTACGTACGTCCCCGAGTACGCAACCAGACCAACTTCCGCCATATCCAGAACATATCACGACCCACCCGCACACGCTCAACATGAACGGCGGATGAAAAGCGGGTCGGCCGACTACATAATTCACAAGAACTCGAGCGATGATGAAGCGATAAACACAGCTATTACACTCGGCCTAGGTCTTTCTCTTCTCTCGCGGAAAGATATCCTATCGCCTACTGTGTTCGAAGACGAATTTCCGGGCGAAGAGTAATTGACTGGCGCTCTGCATGTCGTGGCCGACGGTTCAGCAACGCGCTGGCATTGGCTCAAACAGCAAGGCCGACGTCACAGGCCTCGCAGTAGACATATCGGCCTATGCACTCCTAAACTCCTTCGCAAACAAGCGAACAAGTGACCCAACGCCACACTTCGCGACAGGGGACTCTGTGGCATCGGGAACTTGCGCACGCATGTATTGTGCTCGAATAGGCAATTTATGACCACGCACATCTGCAACACGGATTGATTGGCCAGCTGCGACCAAAGACTTCCTTATAAGGATTGGCCACAAATGTCGGTAGCGCACCGGTAGTAGTCGCATATTTGCGGCACTCATCCAACGTCCCACTCGATGATAAAAATAGGGTCCTTGCCGCTCGCGGCCAGGTCCCCATAATATACAAGAAGCTCGACAATAGTGAGAGCGATAAAGCAAGCACATCGAAAGCAATTACACGCAGCCTAGATTTCATTCCTCCTCCCTCCCCCGCCATCACCACCCCCTCCCTTCCGTGCACGGTCCCATGCTCGACATATAGATAACCGCCGTCTACCCACCCTGCTGACTGGACCCATCGAACGCAGCATGGATCTTGCTCGACAAGTCATGATGCACCGGCGGTCCCTGCATCCCTGCCCCACGCGAGGGTGTATTATGCCCCGAATGCGCCGGCGTCAAGCCTAGGCGGGGCGTAATCAGCCCACTCCCACCCGGCCCAAACACGAACCCGCCGCTCATCACGTCCGACGAGTTGTAGCCTGCGCTCGAAGTCAGCTTAAAATCGCCCACCGACTGACTTTCAGGAAAAGATACCACTCACCCGGCACCAACACACTCTCCCAGAACCCGTTCAGGATACTGTCCATATTCAACCCCGGATCCACCGCGCCCTCCTCCGTTGGCCCAGGGCCCATCGTCGGCGGGAACGTCGAGATATCCGCCGCGCCCGGCCCCATCTCGCTGTCGAACGCGAACTCGTTCATCATGAACGGCTCGCCGTGGTTCATGCCATTATGCTGGTTATGACCATTGTGCGAGAGCGTCGGGCCGCCGCCGGTCATGTTGTGGTCGTTGGGCGAGGTGGCGTCGGCGGTCGAGTTCTGGTGCGGCTCGAGCTTGGCGGCGATGAGGGCATGAAGGAAGCCGGCGTAGAGCGCGGGTGTGTGCAGGGGGTGCGCCGCGGCGGCGTTCAGCACGTCCGCGACGTCCTTGACCAGCTGTAGCGTCCGCTGCTCCGTCTCCAGGAAGGGCTGGAATTCGGGGCGAAGGAGCTATTGTAAGTCAAATGGTCAGTTCTACACCTTCCTACACCATCGACGATCCCCTCACCTTCAACAACGTGAGAACCGCGTAGGAGATGAGCACACAGTGCGAGTCGGGCGAGTGGCGCAGGAAGTCGTTCGCCGCGAGCTCGTCTCGCACAATGAGCGCACACGTCGTGGCTGCGGAGTGGCACCGTCCGAAGAAGTGGCCCATGTCTACTGGGTTCCGCTCCAGCGCGTTCTGCAGGCCGAAGCCATTGAGTACGAGGAGCGAGTAGTTGAAGTAGAACTGCGCGATAGACTTGGTGTACAGCATCCAGCGTGATGGCGGTCCTATAAACACAGGTTAACCAAAGACCTATACAATTGGACAGAATGACCAACCTGGCGGTACGACAATCCACTGCTCCTTCCACGCCGTCAGCTGCGACTCGAAGGTCTTGATGACGAGCATGTAGTCGATGTCCGTATGCAGCCCCGACCGACTATCCGTCGCCGAGTAGAGGAAATCCAGACTCCGCGACATCAACCGTTGTAGTTCCTGCATATATTCGTCAGTTTCTACCATCCCCCATAAGAATCGCATCACAAACTCACCGCATACCCCGCCAACGCGCCGTCGCCCACATTTGCTATCGGCGACCTACACCACGACGTCACGTTCCGCACGATATTACTACAATGACCAGGCATCAGTCAACAATGCCATCCTCGTGCAGATTGAGATGAGCAGATACGCACTCCTCCTTAATCGAGTACGGCTTCCCGAGCTGCGCGCTGAAGCTGCGGTCGAGCACGAAACACATGATCCACGTCCGCTCGCGATTGTGCACCTCATAGTCACGCGCGCGGCCCTCCTGCGTCTCCTCGCTGTTCACAGCCGTCTTGCGGTGCAAGTTGAGGTCCGTGGCCATGCTAAGGGAGGATTGAGTAAGGGCTTGGCCGGTAAGCAAGGGAATGAAGGGCGTCAATCAAAACTCGAAAGCTGTCAAGAGGCGCATGTCGCCACCAGATACGCGCCTGAGCGCCGCCAGCACCAGCACAGCGGTATAGTAGAACCAGGACCAGCATACCAACACCCTAGGCTCCCTCTCAACGCCCAATCTCCTCTGCGCGTGCCAACACCCTAGGCTCTGACGCACAACACCCAATGTAGATATTAAAGAACCCTACACTCACCGGATCGCCATCCCCAACAATAGCCATGTCTTATCCTGCTCGTACCGCTCGACCGCGCCGCTGCCCCAGAGGGACAGTAGCAGGTAGGCCTGGACGATCTCGACCGACTTGTAGCCCTGTAAATGGAAGATCAGAACGGGATGGAAGGGCGGACAGCGTGACCGAGATGGATTGTAGGAGAGGATGCGGGGAAAGGAACTGAACGAGATGAAGGAGAGAAATGCGGGGAAGATGAAGGTACACAGGATATTAAGGCAGCTACAACGTTTCCTCTTCGCTGACGTCGGGGATCATGAACGCACCTTCGCGGGAACACTAAACGCGAGCTTCTGCGAGAGCTCAGATAGCCTAGGATGCAGCTCCGGATTGGCGTCATAATATTTGGAGGCGACGGCGCAGACTAAGTAATTAATTTCTTTTAGTTTCGGGAAAAAGTAGAAAATGAATACAACCCACTTGTCGTGAGGAGGAAAGGCGACCGCGAGCACACCAATGACGGTGTGTGGAATTCTGGATCTAGGACGTGTGCGCACATCTGCCATCGGCGTCAGCAAAGGCCGACTCTGAATGCTGTGCCTCGTACATTCATTCGCTCGAAGAAGCTGCAGCACTGCGTCAGTACCATCTTACATGGCCATGTGCAGGATCAAACGTACATCTTGAATAACGCCACGACCTCCTCCGTCCGCACGAAGCTCAGCATCTCGGGTTGAATTTGCCGTTCGATGTATAGTCGTCGAAGGGGTAGTATGGATATCGGCCCTGGCTTGAAGTAGTTTGCGCTCGCCACGCCTACTTGTCCGGCGGAGCCCATAGGGGGCACATTCTGCTGAGCTCGCCGGTTGGCAAGACTTGCTTCCGCCAATAGGCCAAGGGGGTTGAGAGAGTTATCGGGTAGGGAGTGTAGTTTCGGGGAAGAGGGTGTCGCGTAGTGATCGGACGGAGTGTGCATATGGTGCCCATTGTGGTGAAGCTGGTGGTATTGCCCATCCGAGTTATGGTGATTCATATGGTGGTGTTCTTGGTCGGAGTTATGGGGGTCATTATGGTCGCCGATGAGAGCCTGAGTGGTCGCTGTCTGTGTTGGCGACGGCGAACGCGAAATCATGCCCGACGCGAGGGATGGATTGCCGATACTCCTCAACACCGTGTCCAATGTACGCTCCATCTTGCGCAGCGACCGTGTAAGGATCTCATGTTTCCTGGGGTGCGGGCCATGAGCGAGGAGATCTGAATCCCGCTGCACATCTCCAACGTACTTAGAGGATCGCTTTCCGCGGTTGCTCTCCTCGAAGATGCACTCGTGGCCACCGGTTTGGCAGCGCTTACACGGTGGACCCTGCTCGGCGCCGACGCACTTCATCTTAAGGCGTCGGCAGACGGTGCAGGCGCGGCTCCCGCGAGTGGCCTTCGTTTTCGGGGCGTCGGACGCGCCTGGGTCGGCTGTGGGGGACCGTGCGGAGGAAGAGGATACGGAGCTGGGATGCTTGGTCAGTGATGCGCAGTCATTGGAGGAATTAGCACACGCACTTGACGGACTCTGCATCTGCATCTTGGCGGGCCTTCTTCCTGCTGTCCATCATGGACGAGCCCGACGCGGGACGCTTGCCGTTCATGTTGGAGGACCCCGACCCGTTCGCGTAGCCGTTGCCGTAGTTGCCGTCGACTGGCGAGGTTGCTTCGCTGCTACCATTGGGGTGATAGTTCCTGGGCAGCCGTTGGGGAAGGGGGGCAGACGACGCGGACGAGTGGAATGTGGCCGGGTGTGCAGCGTACATGGAGAGCGCGGGATCGAGGGGGGAGGGGGGAGGATGCATCTCGCGGGACGACATGGTGGTGGGGTGTGAGGGGGGAGGGTGATCGGGCAGCTGTCGCAACTACCGAATGTGAATCAGTCGGTGGTCTGGTATGGAGCGGGACAAGGGGCGTACCAAGAAAGTCGGTGGGCGTATGACCACGCGCGCGGACTCGCTGCGCCTATTCCACGCTTAGTATTAGTGTAAGCGGGTGTGCGGCAGTAGCGATGGGGAGATGGGAGTAGGAGACAACCCCTGCCGATCCCGTGCTCTGCCACCCGGGTTGATTGGGGTGTCCTTATGCTTCCACACAGTCAGAAAGACCCTCTTCCGCTGCAAGGAGAGCCCGAAAGTACACGAAGAACCTCTGCAGCAGTGACGAGTGTGAAGAGAGCTGACTAAATGCCGACAGTCAACGCCTGCATCTTTGCAAATTTCCCCGCACGGGAGGCAGACTTGGACATTACACGTGGTGCGGGACCTCCTCCTGTTGCCTGCAGTCCTCGCAGTCGTCCTCAATCGTCAAAGTGGTCGACCAGTCCGACGTCATCCCACCGATCACGCCTGCTTCTCGCCGCCACCGACCTCGATTGCCGCTCGCCTACTCTACCCTACGCCCGCCCAGCTCCCTGCCCGCCTACCCTAGGACCGTTCGGCAATTGCCGAAACGCCCGTTTTTCGCGCCGGCCTGAACTCCACCCTCCCTTTGCGCGGCGCGAGCGGAGCGAGCGCTTAAGCTCTGGCTTTTTCACTTTATCACTACCCTACTTTGGCTCTAACAGTACTCCCCTCCCCCTCTCCTCCCCCCTTCTTCTTCCCCTCCTCCTCCCCCTTCCCTCCCCTCCCTTTCCCCCGCCGCGATGCCCGCGCGCCGAGGGAGAGAGAGCGGAGGGAAGGGGGAGGGGAGGGGATGTTAGCGTCCGACACGGGACTCGACCACTCACCGGCACCGGCCGCTTGGCACGATTTTCGACCCGCGATGGCCATTCAAAGCGCATACGGCCTGAATGCAACCGGTAAGCTTGCGTGCAGCAACGGATCCGGCGACAAACTCACCTACCGCGCTCGCGCGGGGACCCCAGGCGATTTCGAGGCACCGCGATGGTCATTTCGTGCGTCCTGGAGGCGGGGGGATCGAACGACCTCGCGTCGACTAGGCAGGCGGTGGCGCGGGAGGATGCTGACAGCCTGAATGCAACCGGTAAGCTCGCTTGCGGCGACGGAGACGGCGGTAGACTCACGTCGGGTAGGTGATCTCGTCGAGCGAGACTCGGGCGTCGCCGTCTTCGAGCGAGGTGGTGGGAGAGGCTTTCGGTGGAAGGGCACATCGCGGCGGCCTTCGCATCCATCGCGCTAGCTGGGTTGGAGGTGAGTGAATGCAAGACAGCTTATGCTGAATGCACGCACCTGAGAAGCGCCGCCGATGCGCTGCGGATGCCGCGGACATTGCTGGTAAGCCTGTCGCTCTCGAACCCCGCGCTGATCTTGCTCATCGCGCGACGCCTCGACCATCGCGCGACGCTTCGAACCGGAGTCGAGGCGTCGCGCTCGCTGCAAGATGTGTAAGCGAATGGGAGGCTGCTCGTACTGACTGCACGCACGCGATGGGATTTGGGGCCGCTCTCGACACAGACACGGCCGGTGAGCCTGTCACTGCTGATCTCCGCGCTGATCTCGCTCGTGTGGCGCGCAGATCGCCCGGAGCCGGCGTCGAGCACTCGTCCGGCAAGTCGAGTGAGAGCTCGACGAGTGGATCGCGCCCGCCTTCGAAGTGGCACGGGGCTTGTAGCACACCTTGTAGGTTTAGTGGATCAATACACGAGTTGTGCACGTACCTTGGGCCCGGGACCGTCGGAGACGCTGCACACGCTAGGTAAGCTCGTCGTTCATGCATCACACTCGATGCACGCACCTCGAGCTCGCCCTGATCCCGCTTGTTAGGCTCTTTCCGCCGCGCTCGATGCACCGCGCCGTCGTGCTCGCAAATCAAGTCAGCGCTCAATTCAGAACTCAATGTGAGTCCACGTACCTTCTCAACGAACTAATACTGCCGTCGCGAGCCAGGTAAGCTCAGGCTGATGTCCAGCACTGAGCCCCGGCTCGCCCTCCGTCTCTCGGGTCCTCGGGCGCTTTTCTGGGGCTCTCGCTGTTCTCGGGCTCGCGCGGCGCTCTCGGACCCGGTCTTGCTCGTCTCGGTCCTCTTCCGTGCTTGCTCGGTCGCTCTCCGGTGCCGCTCGCTCGAATCCAGTCGCTCCCGGGGGTGCTCAACAGTTGCTGTTGAGCAACAAGGTATTGTGGCCGCCAATCTTGCTGTGCCGCATCTCTTGAGCAGGCACTGATAGTACCCACAGGCAAGAAGATGCGGACAGCAAGCGTAGGCGGCAAGACGGAGAGGGAGAGAGGAAGCAGAGAGGGCAGGAGGAAGCAGGAAATAGAGTATATAGGTGTGACAAGATGTACAAGATGGGTTGTGATCGCCGCTGTGGGGCGGGACCCTGATCTCGAACCCATCAATGCAGCATGTCTGGGCGCTTACAGGGTTACCTCTTCGGGCGCTCTTCTCGGTCCGGAGCTCGCTAAATGTACCAGCCGTGTCTGGGTAATCTTGAGGAGCAAGCAAGGAACGAAATGAGACACGGGGCAAGGATGAGAAGAGAAATTCAGAAGCAGTCATCTGTACAGTGATACAAGCCAAGCTTGTAGTCTACAGCGGATGGAAGAACATAGTGGGAGTACAAGACACGTTGTACAAGTACAGGAAGTCTCATGTCGAGCAGTGAGCAACTCGTACATCTCGAGCTTATGAGCAAAGTCGTGAGCAGGACATTGAGCAAGATTCGGGCCCTTGGATTACCGCGAGTTTGCGTAGAGAGACGGTGCGAGAGCTAAGGAAGGTGTCCCGGGTACGCCACGAAGTCCTACGTGGTGGTTGGGAACAAGACGCGGCGGACGACAGCGGGATTCGAAGTCGGAAGTCGACCGGCAGCCGCGCCGGCGGGCCGCCGCATTCGAATCCGGCAAATCGCGTCGAGCGCGTTCCTTGTCTCCCGCACCCATCACCCTCCCCCACCGAGCCATACCGCCGACACCGTAGATACGCGTACCTACCGCACTTACGACCCTATCGACGCTGATCCAAAACGCATACACCCAAAAAATACCAGCAATACAAAACTCAAGCAGTTCCCCCGCCGGCGAGAACAGAGCGGCGGTAAAAAGAACGGGGCATTTCCCTCCCCCGGATGGGCCCCAGAACAGAACAAAGGCAGGTGCACGCGAAGTGTACATGTTCACGAAGGTACGCAGCCCTTCCCGAGTGTCAGTGATGCGGGAGGCAGCCGCTCGAGCCGGCGGGCTCAAGGACGCGATGAGCGAGCGGGAAGCGCCGAAGGGCTTCTGTCGCCTGAGCACAACCCGGCCTGACCTGTGAGGAACTCGGCAAGTCGTTCATGTGCCTGTGACGAGGACGCAGCGGCTTCGGCGCTTCAACAATAGCATATCACCTCAGTGGCGCGCGACTTTGCCAACAGCTCGCGGCAGATCAAGCCGCGCCCCCGCTCGCCCCAGATGAAAGGTAAGCCACCCCCCCTTTATACCAGCATCATACCTACCCTTCCCGCGCGCCCGGAAACAATGAGAAGTACGCTTACCGCCATATTGCCAGAATCCGCCTCGACTCCAATCTTCCACCGCTCGACTGCGATATTCGAGCTCGAGAACATCCAAACACGGAATCGCGGGTAGAATCTTGACGCGAGGGAGGCGGACTCGACCACGGCGATGGGCTTTTGGCCGACAATGCTAGAATGCCGCATTTCGCGCCGGCGGACTCGCAATACAGCAGCGTGAAGGGAAATCAAAGCCGTACGCAGAGTGAGTAGGACCCGTGTGATACACGAGGCGTGCGAGAAAAGTCTGTCGGACTTGTTGCGCTCGTTCTCGCGGGTGGCTGAATGCCTGCCTTTTGAGGCAGGCCATCAGTTCGACTTTCAGAGCTCAGCTCACAAACCCTCAGACTGAGCGGAGACACACGTCTCGCGCATCCCAACGACCAGGCGACGCTCTATCAAGAGTGCTCGTATTTTGCCGTACGCCAATGACATCGTAAGTCGCTAATCTCGCTGAACGGCGCCTCCCCGACTTGGCTGGGCAGCGGGGCCTTCTCCTCGCAATCCGCGCCCTCGAAACATTCTTCCCCTGACCCCTAAGACCAGCTCCCTCGCCTCTATGTCGTTATTCTTCTCCCCGGCATCTGTCTACTTGGTTTGCAAGCACCACTCCTACCGCCCTGCCTCGCCTCGCAACTTCCACTGGCGCGGAGCCGTTTTCTCGACACCGATCACTCAGGGTCCCATCATTTGTCATCATCAGAACACGGGGACGCCCGGGCGCCGGCTCCCTGAATTCGAAGCGATGCGCGGAAGATGCGCCGTTGGGGCTGAGCAGGAGGAGGGCGAGCGGCAAGGAATATCCGGATTACAGAGGGGCGGAATTGCTCAGCGAAGGAGTGGGGCATCAAGGGGAAGATGCGGCGAGACTCGACAAGTCCGTGCGCCCAGCGGATGTGTATAAAGAGCGGGGTGAGTCGTCGGGTTTCCTCACTTCCTCATCCTCCTTCCCTCCTCTCCTCCTCTCCTCTCCTCTCCTCCCCTGCTCGTTCGCTCCCCCTTTCATCTCTCTCTGGTCTTCTCTACCTCACACACTCCTCATTCCCTCTCTGCGCTTGTCGCGGCAGCTCTCGTCAACTTCGGGAAGCGTGCGGTACATTTCCCTCGAAGCGCCGCATAGTCCATGTTTCCTTCAATCTGAAATTGCTAACGAGCATTACAGGGACTTCTAGTCGTCTACTCGACGCTTCAATGCTCCTCGCTGAGCGTTGTATACTGGTAAGCTCGCTGTGTGTTTCGCTTTTGATTCTTTTTATGAACATCCCATCCTTTTCTGTAGGGCCGGTTTGTGCAGTCGCCCACACCTCTCATTTAGAGTGGTATCCCGCAGAGTCTCGCTTACCCAGAGGTCAGCGAGCGCCATTGCAGCGCGTCGATGATCTGTGGGTTCACTAATTCCTCTATCCCGAAGCGCCGAGCTGATTGCTTTTCGAGCTCCCTCTCGACGATCTCCTCAACTTCGACATGTGGAAGACATCCTTATGACGCTACGAGCCTGGCCAAGGCGCTCGACAGCGTCACAACGGCAGGGCAGGTAAGCTCTCAGTTTTATTTCGACTTCGGCTTGTCTCAGGCGACCCGGGCGAGGGTCTCCCATGGACGACGTACAAGCGCTACTCACTCTCCGACCTCCACCATCAAGTTCTGGAGGTGCCTTAGGCAATGTACCAGGTGCCCACAGCCCGCTCGACGATCCCCTCGCACCGCTGAATGCCCCTTATCAGGTTCTCGGGGTCATTGAGGCTAGCAACAGTACGTGGCATTCGCCTCTTGGGCAAGTAAGTAGTCCTTGCCCGTCCTTCGACCCATTTCAAGCGCACGCTGACCGCTTATACAGCGAGCAAATGCGAGGCTACTCGGTGTCTTGAACCGCCGGAGGCATGCGCAGGCGTCCTAAGGTGAATAATGCGGGAATTTGGTGAGTTCTCTCGCTCGAAGTGCTTTTTTGGTCTTCACCATCAGGTTCTGGAGGTGCCATGCGTCGCTAGCGATGCCTCTGAGCGGCGTCTACGTTCCTGACGTCGTCCTGAAGGGTGCAGCTCTCGTTCAGTTTCTCGGGGTCATTGAGGTGAGTACTGACACGTTCGACTTGAATTTCCGCCACGACACGATCTGGACTACATAGAGCGCCTACTAACCTTATATTCAGTGGTTTTTGAGCCCTCGAACCGCCGGAGGCATGCGCGGGGCCCTGCGACGAGAGATGCGCAGATTCTGGTACGCCTCTATCGCATTGGCTGGGATTTTGACCTCGTACAGCTCATGCAGACCCATAGACGAACCCGCGCGAGGAGATTGGCGGGTCGCTGCCGTGCAGCGGCGCGAGCTCGCGGCAGACCTCAGGTCCATTTCGTCGTGATGTTGACACGCCGAGGATGAGAAGTCGCCGCCGACGCGACCGCTTGACACGCGTCGACAGGAAATGCCACGGGGACGCCATGGACGACTGGACTCGGCACTGAGACACCGCGCGGAGTGGTAGGCTGCGGACAGGCGTTTCTACACGCTGACCCCACGCAGGTGTACAGCTCCGTCCCGACACTCCCCGGTGATTCGCGAAGGGGGGAACTATGCCGGTCCATGACGAGGCATGCTACGCCCACAATCCGGTGATTTCTGCGCTCGCAGACCCCGACTTAGGCTGACTGACCGCTTCGACAGGCTGGAACGATGCATCGACACCCTTGCGACTTTGTGTGGGGTTCTTGAAGTTGAATCCGCGACGTCAGGACCGCCATATTCGCTGTCCCACGAGGGTTTCTTGCAGAATGTGCTCGTTGGTACGTACTGCAACTCCGCTCACTCGAGTTATGCTGATAATCGTCTTTGCTTCATACGCACTCTCTGCCACGTCTGGGCGTTGTATGTATGTCGCATAGACGCTACACGTCCCCTTCATCGATGATGAAGGCTTCTCGAAAGGTGAGGTGCCTCTTATCTCGATAGAATCCGAGAATCTCATGCATTCCTTCTAGAGCCGGCCTTGATCGATGCTCACCGCAATCTGAATGTTAAGCACATCGCTTAGGACTATATGGCGAGGTAAGTACCGTCATGCCGCTTCCTAAAACTCATCTGATGCCCTTGTTCTCACAGAAGCGTCTTGAAATCGATTCAGTCAGGATGAGGTGCCTCTTAGCTTCGTTGTGGCCCTCGGTAAAAGGCATGACGTTTATTTATCGCTTCGATAGAGGTATACGGTCGATTAAGAGATGCTGTGGATGCCTCACCGCCCTCAACTTACCGCGCTTTTGGCGCATCTTCATGATTTTCAGATAATTCTCTGAAATTCGAAATTGGTGAGTTCCTTTCGCATAGACAAACGAGCGAAGAGATTGATTGCTTACTAGGTACTCTTGGATGTGTCCGAGATGGAGGACACTCCCCATCTCACGCCGCAATGTCTGCTAGATGAAGGGGAGCTCATGAGTGTGAAGGAGCAGTGTACAGTAGATACTACGCTTGTGTCGTTGTTTTGTAGCTATAAAAGGACCTGAATAGATGAAACATAGATAGTATGATACATAGGATACCCCTCCCCTTCGTAAACAACCCGCGCGTCGGCGGGAAATCCATGCCGAGCGCCGCTCTCAACGAAAATCGGGCAATTCCCAAGGTGAGCCCTTGCATTTTGTGGCCAACGACTACTGTACTGACGTCCCTCTGCACGTCCGTAGGTCCATTCGAACGTCTTGTCAATCGCTTGACTACCCAGACGCTCGTAATCGAGGTGAGTACTCAATTTCGTACGCTTCTCGCTGAACCTCTCGTCTTTCCACCCCTCCCCCTCGTATCTTCTCCCTTTTCCTGTTCGTATCCTCGCCATCCTGTCCCTCTTCATGTACCTCAACTCACTTGTATTGTCACTACTATCTACTACATCGTGTGCTACCTACGACTACGTGTTCGACCCCCTCCCCCTCGCCCTCCCCCTCGCCAACTGCCCTGCCCATCACTCCATCACTCCACCCTCGTCGTACTCGCCTGTTCCCAGCTCGCCCAACCTCGCACTACCCTCCCCTATCACCCACCAACGCTCCTCCGTCGCCTCCGAGCCCATTTCCTTCCCCTTCACCACCTTCTCCTCCTCACCTCCTCCTCCTCACCCTCGCCGTAGCCACCCCACATCAGCTCACCCACCCTCGCACTACCCACCCCTATCATCGGCGTACCTTGCTGCGTCGCATCTGCGCTCCTCGCGCTCCCCTTCGCCTCCCCCTCTTCCCTCCACCTCCCTGCTCCCGCTCCCACTTCCCACTCCCCTCGCATCTCCCACCTCCACCGACGACGTCGCTGATGATCTCGCAGATGCACGACAAGAGTCGCAGCCTTCGATGCGAGCAGCGACGCTGGCTTCGACTTGGGCCGCGGCGCTCTTCGAGGCGAAGGGGAACTACCGACGACGGGGGTGGGAGGGATAACTCCCCCCTCGCCGTCGAGGTGCGCGTCCTCGGTGAGTTGGGTATCAACGCGTCGGGGTCCGCGTCTTCTTCCGCGGGACGCGGAGCATTTTGCGTCTTCTACGCGGATGGGCGGGGCTTCGCAAGGTGGGTGCGATGTTTTCGAGGTGGGAGGAGGGGGTGCTTATGCACCCGAGCATCGTGCAGGCTTGTACGAGCTGGGGGGGTGCGCAGACTCCGTCGGCGTGCTTGTGAGGTATGCCGTTCGTCTTCTCTCGACTCCTCTCGCTGACCCGTGCATGTAGGAGGCGGTGAGGTGGGGGAGATGCGCGCGCGTCGCGTTGACTTCGCGGCCTCCTTGACGAGCCGAGGAGCGTGTCGACCGCGAGGCGGCAAGTGCGAGCGCACGGATCGACGGGTCGTTCGACTCGGAGGTCGCATTCGGCGAGAGAGGGGGGAGCGGAGGGGGGAGGTGGGGGGGCCCTTCGGTGAGTTCTTGCGCGCCGTGATAGACGAAATACCCTCCCCTCGTCGTCTAGCGGACAGCGAGGGACGCGCTGCGCACGAGACGGCGATGCGCGACCTCGCCGTGTGTCGCGCGACGTGAGTTTGAGGCGGGACGCCGCGTCTGAGATGACGAGTAGGGACCGCGGCGGCCGTCCTTCCCGCGTGGTGTGAGTTTGAGGACGACGACGAGGCGGCGGGGGACGTGTTTCCGTGCTCGCGGCGGCATCGGTGTGTCTTGCTGAGTGAGGGGGAGGTGGGGAACACTGTCCCCTTCGTGTTGCTGGGTTGTCGGAGCCGTTGGACTCGACGGCGGCAGCGAGCAGGTCGACGTGTCGCGATGGTGAGGTCTCGCGTATCGTTCGAGCGAGTTCGTGAGTTGTTCAGCTCGTGGGTGAGCCCCAGAATTCCCTCGTGAGTCCTAAGCGACGCCGGCGCGTGCGAGCGTAAGATGCGAGCGACAGCGCAGAGCGCGTGTCGCCGCTGAGGAGGTGGTCGAGGGCGAGGGCGTGGCGCACTCGCCTCGCCTCGCCCGCGCGCGGCATCGCCGCGCTGAGGCGCGGCCGCCAGGAGCGCGTCCTGCAGCACGCCGACGACCCAGCGGAAGCCCCGGCGGCACATTCTGCTGTGCTCGCCGCCTCGTAAACCTCGTCGTCGATTCGCTACGCACCACGCTCGCTTCCGACAGCAAGCCAAGGGGGGTGAGGGAATTGTCGGAGTGTAGTTTCGGGGAGGAGGGTGTCGCGTAGTGATCAGGCTGCTCGTGCATGCGGTGCGCGACGTGGTGAAGCTGGTGGTATTGCCCACCCGCGCCGTGGTGCTCGGTGTCGGGGCTTTGAGGGGGCATCGGGCTCGCCTCCGAGCGCCTGCTACGTCGCCGTCTGCGCCTCCCTCGGCGACGGCGAACGCGAAATCATGCCCGACGCGAGGGATGGGTTGCCAATACTCCTCAGCACCGTGTCCAGTGTACGCTCCATCTTGCGCAGCGACCGTGTAAGGATCTCATGTTTCCTGGGGTGCGGACCATGAGCGAGGAAATCTGAATCCCGCTGCACATCTCCAACGTACTTAGAGGATCGCTTTCCGCGGTTGCTCTCCTCGAAGATGCACTCGTGGCCACCGGTTTGACAGCGCTTACACGGTGGACCCTGCTCGGCGCCGACGCACTTCATCTTAAGGCGTCGGCAGACGGTGCAGGCGCGGCTCCCGCGAGTGGCCTTCGTTTTCGGGGCGTCGGACGCGCCTGGGTCGGCTGTGGGGGACCGTGCGGAGGAAGAGGATACGGAGCTGGGATGCTTGGTCAGTCGAGCGCGGTCATTGGAGGAATTAGCACACGCACTTGACGGACTCTGCATCTGCATCTTGGCGGGCCTTCTTCCTGCTGTCCATCATGGACGAGCCCGACGCGGGGCGCTTGCCGTTCATGTTGGAGGACCCCGACCCGTTCGCGTAGCCGTTGCCGTAGTTGCCGTCGACTGGCGAGGTTGCTTCGCTGCTACCATTGGGGTGATAGTTCCTGGGCAGCCGTTGGGGAAGGGGGGCAGACGACGCGGACGAGTGGAATGTGGCCGGGTGTGCAGCGTACATGGAAAGCGCGGGATCGAGGGGGGAGGGGGGAGGATGCATCTCGCGGGACGACATGGTGGTGGGATGTGTAAAGGCGACTGGGGAAGCACGATCGGGTGGGTAGCTGTCGCAACTACAGAAAGTGAATCAGTCGGTGGTCTGGTATGGAGAACGAGGACAAGGGGCTCACAACCAAGAAATCCCCCTGGGCGTATGACCACGCTTTTCGCTGGACGCGCAAGACGCTATGCAAAACCTGCGGAGTCTATTCCACGCTTAGTATTAGTGTAAGCGGGTGTGCGGCAGTAGCGATGGGGAGATGGGAGTAGGAGACAACCCCTGCCGATCCCGTGCTCGGCCACCCAGCCTGATTAGGGTGGTGTTATACCTCCACCCAGTGAGAAAGACCCTTCTCCGCTGCAAGGAGAGCCCGAAAGTGCACGAAGAACCTCTGCAGCAGTGACGAGTGTGAAGAAAGATGACTAAATCCCGACTGTCAGCGCGTACATCTTTGCAAATTTCCCCACACCGGAATCTCAAGTTCAACATTGCACGTGGAATGGGTCCGCGCCACTCCCCTCCTATCGCCTCCTAAGTAATAGGGCAAGCGCCTTGGCCCAAACTGGGCAGACATAACCAAAGTGTTCAAGAGAAATACATAAGGCTTGCAAGCAGCGAGGCAGTGTCTCCGATATTCAAGTTCAAGAGAAGGCACCTATGCGCCAGCGCACGCTGTCGTGCTCCCCCAGTCCGGATTTGTGCGAGGAATCCAAGAGGAACCAGCGTTTACAGCTTGTTTGCAGTCAATTCCGTGGCAATCGTCCCGAATCGTCAAAAGTGATCGAAAGTTGGACTTCCGCGGATTACCACGGAACTCCAGCGATTTGAGATCTGCAAAGTTGCGTGGCAATCCTGGGTGACCCCATCAACCCAAAGCAGACCACTGGGCTAAACGTATGCTAGGACCAGTTTCTCTTTGTGCTGATGAGGCAGGCAAGGGCGGAATAAGGGTTCTCAAAACCAAACTCTTTATGGTGTGCATGCGCAATCGTACATTGTGGCACGCGGACTCTTCAGCCTTCGTAAACGAAAATTCGTCGAATTACATCAACAGGCACCTAACGTATAAATCTACTCGACATAAACAAGAGGGCAAAGCTACAAACAGCCGAGCTCGGGAGGGTAGGTAGGGAGGTAGGTGCGTACTGTAAGTAGCCGAGAAGTAGTCTGCCAGGGGCAGAAAAGGTATATGTGCACGCAAGACAGAAGGCCCATAAAAGCAGCTCAGAATCGAGGGACGGAAGACAGCCAAGCGCCACAACGACCAATACATTCTAGATCAAGTATACAAACGAGCGACGGAGAATTGGTCGGACTGAAGAGGGGGTAGCGGACTAGTAGACGCAGACTAGCAAGCGGGCAGCAACGCAAGTGGGCAGGTTTGGCGCCCGCCGGGCGTACCACATAAATCATAAGGATATCGGTATCCATCACCCAAGGTGTCCATCTGTGCGTTTCTATAGCATGTGTGCAGGCAGCAATGGTGCGTTCGTTCTAAGATTCCTCTTTACCACTCTCGACCCCTACTGCGACAACTGGATGGATCCCCGTCAGGACCGATACGGCCGAACATCCTCCTCGGACTCCCTGCTGCTGTACGGCGGTGACGGAACGGGAGTGGGCGTGCGAGACGGCCATGGCGACCCATACGGCGACGCGGTGTACTTCGGCGTGTCCAACGTGCCACCAAACGCGCCGTGCCGCGAAATGCCACCAGCACTGAGCGTATCCGACGACGGCGCGCGTCCCAGGTTGCTCAGCCCCGTCAAGCCGAGTGCGCTCGCCATTGCCTTTGGACTGCTGAATGGTGATGGACGCCGCGGAGGCTCGCCTATGATGGGTGCGTCTGAGCCGATGGGAGATCCCGGAAAGTTGTTTTTCCTGTCACCTCTTGGGCTGCTCGCACCGGTGAGCACAATAGCGACAGGCGCCCGCGCTCCCTCCGGCTGGTTGTACATCGCCGTCGCGGCCAATACTGTCGTCGCACCGATGCAGAACGAGGGTGTTATCCGGAAGTTGAACAGCGCGACGGAGGCGAGGAACGAGAGCACGATGGACAAGCTGGTCGCGAAGCCCTTGAGGATGTTGTCCGAGTACTTGATCACGATCGCCGTGACGAGCCCGCCGAACACCTGTACGAGCACCGTCGCCCACGCCCACCCGCCGAAGTGCGCGAAGATACCGCTCAGGAATCCTCGCGAGCTCGCCGGCGTCGGGTGGAAGAGCACGGGCAGCAGCGCCGGCACAAGCGAGAACAGCGAGAGCTGCACGTTCCGCACCCAGAGGTCTGCCTTGGAATTCTTCAGAACCATCTCGAAGTATACGCCCGCGAGGCCAGATGTGAAGCATGCGGCGGTTACCGCCCCGAAGCCCTTCAGCGGGGACATGACATGGATATGCAGCGGTGCCTGGTCGTGCGCGCTGCCCACCTTGGGCGGCGGCGCGTGCGCAGGGACGTGGCCGGCGCCTGAAGTCGTCTGCGACTGTATCTGCACGATGGCGACACCAATAGCGAGGAAGAACAGAGACAACCACTTCGTCGTGCCGAGCCGCTTACGCAGGAGCACGACGGAGAACGCGGCGGTGGTGAGGATCTTCATCTGGTAGGTGACCTGGAAGGTGGCGACGGGCAGGTTGCTGATGGCGACGAACTGGAGCGAGTTCTGGATGACATAGAGGATGGCGGGTATGGAGAGCTTCCAGCAGTCGGGGCTGAAGATCTCGCCGCAGACCTGCGCGAGTGACGCGCCCCAGGCGGTGTCCCACGGACTCCTGCGCGAGTAGGGCGTGCCATCACGCTCGCTGCGCTGCCGCTGGACGCGAACGAGGGCAATGACGAAGGATATAGAGCCCTTGAGCAGTTCGTTCAACAGCACGGCGGACGCGGGGGAGTAGGATTGTGATGCCGGGGTGGAGACGCGGGAGTAGTGCATGACGATGGACAAGGCGGCATTTTGCACGGCTAGGGTGACCAGGCTGAAAGTGTTCAGGATGGGCGGCAGGGCGCGACATAGTGATAACTCACGAGACGTATTTCAGCGGCATGCCGAATATCGACGGGCCGTCTGAGGACGGGGTCGGAGTCACCACGGGCAGCTCCTTCGAGTCCCCCGCATACGCCTTTGCGCCCCCCGCGAACGAAGGCGTTGGCGGCGTGACCAGGATGGGGGAGGGGCCGGAGTGAGACGCGATGCTCAGATTGCTGGAGGACGCGCGCGCCATGGGCTGCGGTCTGTGGTACATTGCGACTGCGTGTCGGGCTGGTGTGTCTGCTTGTCCGCGGGCGCCGGGTGGACGTTCGCGAGCGGGCGTAACAGCGGGAACGGGTGTTGCAACTCGGGTGTCGCGCGCGCGCTGGGGTCGGCGCACACCTGCAAATCGGGCGGCCTGCGGGAGAGGTGGCGCGGGGGCTTATAAGGCAGGCTTGGGCGGGGGAAGGGGCACCTGTGGCCTTTCTCTGGCCTTTTTCCTCAGAGAACGCGTGAGGCGAAATGACAAGAAGCGCAAGAAGCCATCACCGATTCGCGCTGCTGCGCTCAACGGAATTTCCCACGCGACTTACATCACGGATGCGATTTTGAGGCGATGTCAAACAGATGCTCCAAGTGCAGAAGATACTCAGGACTGGCCGTTTTCCTATCTGCTTTAGAGGGAGCGGTACCATAGCCTGGAATGGACAGGAGATCGCCCGGTCTCAGCTTGTGAGGGTACAGTCAACCCTTCACACGAATACCACCGGTAAACGGTGTCCTCGATACAGGGTACCAACGCGTCTGACAGCTTGCATAGGGCGAAGATCAATGGACTACAGTCATTACAACGCGGGTAATTTACGGCTTCGGAGGGATAGATAGTGTGGTGACCGCGTCTTTTGCGGACATAAGGCGTGTGGAGAGGCAGTATAGCTGCTATGGACACTGTCAGTACGAAGCCATAAAGCATGCAGGCACGAGAAGAGTGATCGTTAATCATGGCAGCCTCAGCCTCGCCTTTATCTCTACATCCCCACCCGCCATCGAGCTCGACCAACGCATATGCGATGGGAGCAAGTGCCCTTCAACAGAGGGATCCCAAAGGACGGGGTGTGTGAATTTACCAGGGTTTTCTTCATCGGCCACGATGTGAAGGGAAAGGGAAGGTTGAATGGTCACTAAACTTACCTAGAGGTGGAGCGCGCGCCATACAGATAGCACGCAGTACTGGACCGACAACGACGCGAGGGTGGGATGGACGTGAGATTGCGGCAAAACAAGATATAAGGAAGCAAGCAAGGTTGAGGAGGAGAGGTGGAGAGAGGGGGGATGTCGGATATCTTAGGTGATCCTGCGTCCTCAGTCCTCAACCAGAGGGAGGACCATCAGCAAAGATTGTTTTACAGAATCCAGTCGCTCTACGACGTTTGTCTGGACTGATCTTCCTTGGAAGTGCGTACGAGACGCAGAGGAAAGACAGCAATTTGACGCCGAGGATTATGGTAAAGAAGAGGCGACGCGTCGCGAAAAATTTATGGGTACGCGCCCCGGCAACTCCCGGATGCTCGGGTGGCGTCGTTGCGGACCGACCAGCCGGATGACTAAGCCGATCGCCTCGGGACGACGACCTCCGCTCGGGATTGAGCACGCCCTCCCAAAAACAAGCTTGCCGACGTCGCGAACGATGGCAAATGCTGTCTCGCCATCGTCCGTGAAGGCAGTTGCCTCGGCTTCCTCGCCGTTCTCTGAGCTCCTCAGGCGGTCACGCTTCGCCTCCTTCGACCCCTACGTCCGCCAGACATACGTCGCGCCTCAGAGCTACGCCCAGCGCGGCAACTATGGTCTCAAGCGCTCTATCAACCTGACCCAGAAGAACTCGGCCATCAGCTTGAAGAGCTTCGACGAGCGCGCGTCGTACACGAACTGGACGCCGGCAGAGTCCAATGCGCGCTTCATTCGCCAGTTTGACGAGCTGCATGTGAACCCGAGGCCGGCACCCAGCAAGCCCTGGGCGAACTACATTGGCACGCAGAACCAGCTGCACTGGCTCATTGACTCCGAGTCCTCCCCCGGCGAGGGACTGACCTATGGCCCTCCCCCACAACCCGACACTCTTGGCAAGGGCGGACGGTACGGCGCCTCTCGCGCCGAACCCGTCGAGCACACCGCCATCTCGGTCCCCAACCTCACTGCCATGAAGCCCCGCCAATTCCGCACTTTTGTTAAGCGCTTGCGCGACGCCCGCCCCGAGTTCCGCGAGTACATGAACCAACTCGCCGACGCGCCCCGGGAGCGGTTCGAGAGGCTGCAGAAGAAGCGCGACGAGGGGGAGAAGCTCACCAACTCCGAGATCGACTTCCTCGATCGCTACCGGGACGCGTCGCAGCAGCCCCTGCTCGGTCTCGCGCAGAATCCCGCGCTCGACCATCGTGCACGCTTCCTCGGTGAGCGCACGCGCGCCGAGTTTGAGGACCAGTCAAAGCACAAGATCGAGCAGCAGCCGCACCGCGTCGCCGGCCTCAACTACGCGCACCCGACGCCGCTGGAGACGCTCGCCTACACCCGCCCCCGACCTGGCTTCATCCTCCAGCCGCAGAGCTCAAAGCAGGGCAGCAACGCCGCGGAGGGTCTCGCCGCCAACTACATCGCCGGCTTCGCGGGCATGACCGCGCAGCTGCGCAGCACGAACGCCCCCGGCAAGCAGCCCCTCCTCCGCCAGGCCTCGCGCTACGACCGCACACTGCAGCCCGTCCTCGACCGCGCGCAGCTCGCTCAGTCCATGTCGCTCATGCGCATCATCCCCGGTGCCGTCCGCCTCTCGCGCCCGCCGCGCGTCGTTGGCAAGACCACGCAGGACATCGAGCAGGGCGTCGACCTCCAGGCGGTCGTCACCGCGAACGTGGACCCCGCGCGCGAGTTCAGGGTCGGGAACTCGAACACGCCGGGCTCGCCTGCGTACGTCGCCGCACGCGGTGCGGCGGAGGACTTGCAGGCAGAAATCGCGGCCCGCCACGCTAGCATCGACTTCGTCAGCCGCGATGAGGGTCGGGAGGTGTCTCGCATCGGGGAGTTCGAGGATATGGATAACCCCCTTGTACCGAACCAGACTGCGACCCGCAAGCTCAGCGTCGAGCAGTGGCTCGAGCTCGCCGAGTCGCTCGCGGAGGCGGAGAACCCGCTCGAGCGCGCGCTCGTCCTCCTTGGCGAGGAGGGTGCAGCGCGCTCGATGGACCGCGCGCAGCGGGTTGCCGAGTACGAGCTGAACACGATCGTGCCTTCACTCGACTCCGATGGCGTCGCGGAGCTGGCGGAAGTCGCCGAGACGGTGCAAGAGTCGGCGGAGACGACCTCGCCCGAGTTCACCGGTGTGCTCGCGCAGGCCATCCTTGCCGAGCTCTCGGAGATGTACACGCCCGCGCTCGTCGCCGCCGTGCTCGAGGGCAAGGAGACTGGCGCCGGCCTCGTCAAGTCGATGCACGCGCTCGTGGAGGAGGCGCCGGTAGAGTCGGAGGGGATGTTGACGAAGGACGCGGAGGCACGGGTGCGGACGATGCTGCGCGAGTTCCTCGAGCAGGAGGCCCAGGTCGCCGAGCCGGTGGAGGAGTTGTTCGAGGCGGAGGAGGATGTGGACGACGTAGACGAGGCCGACTGGGTCCCGCGCGCGTTTCCGACCGCCGGAGCGTCGACAGCGCCCCGCACGCCGAGCCAGTCATGGTCGACCGCGGGCTTCCTGGGCGCCCGGCCGCTGGAGCAGAACACGAAGGAGAAGAACAGTGCCATGTCCGTCCTCGAACAGCTGTCGCGCGACTTTGGGAAGAAGCGATGATGGCCTACTTACTCTACTTACGGTAGCTTACTTGCACTGGCGTCGAGTAATGCGGATGTCTACACTGTTAATGGAGGGCACGAACCACTTCTCGTCGAGAAACAAAGGCTGGTTTGAGATGAGGACCTCGAACTCGATTTCCTGAGTAACTGTATTGAGTCTGCCGGACATCGTGCGGCCAGGCGGTCGAGAGCTAAGTCTGCTGAATTTGAGGCAAAAGGCAAAGACTGACACGGTCTCCGGGAGACGGCTTGTCACTGCCTCACGCCCACGAGTTGCCGCAAAATAAACCAAGCCGGTACCCTCCACAAAATACACAAGATTGACAATTTATTACTGCTCTTTCCCGGCGACGCTATACACTGTTTACTATTTACTTCGATTAGGAGATGCGTGTAGTCCGACCATGCAAGAAACACTTCGTGATATACCGGAACCTCTAACATCCACTTACAGGAGCAGCCTCATCGGCCCCAGAACTTGACCGACAGGCGGCGACAGCGCTCGACCTCCCATGGGTGAAGACAGCTTCCGATGCCTGCTCGCTGGCCGCGCAAGCGGTCTGGGAGAAGTCGGCGCGGCCACAGACGGCGGCGCATGCACCAAAGGGCCCCTAGCCGTCTGCAGCGCCGCCAGAGGCGTCGGAAAGACCACGCGCGGAGACGGCGCGACCAGAACTCCGGCGCCCGGCCACTCGCCCGCCCGGCTCACCATCGGCAGAAACGACGGCGGCAGGCTCGGAGGCAGGTCGAGCGCCGCGATGGGCGGCAGTGATATGCTCCGCGACGTCGGGGGCGACGTGCAGTCCCTAGTCGGCGGCGGCGCGATTGTCGACTCCCGCGTTGGGGGGATAGAGACCTCCGCGGTGAGCGGCGGCGCGTAGCCAGCGTCCGGCGTCTGCGACGATGCGCGTGATGTCAGAAGGTGATGCGGGAAGGGTATGATGCACGGACGCGGACGGACGGAGGTAGGAAGCGGGGGCGGCACGCAGGGCCCGAGAAGGTGCGCTGGCGGCGGCGGAGGCGAGGGCGCGGAGGACGTCACATAACCAGCGTTCTGCAGAGCAGCCATTGGCGGACGCACCAGCGAGGGAATGACACGCCTACGCTTCGGACTCCGGGAAGGGAAGGCGTTCGACGGTTGCGAGGGAGATGGGTGAAGGACATCGACCTCCTCCTCGCCGCGCCTACGCTTCGTTTGAGGTCTGCGACGATACTTAACATCGAAAAGGCAAATACTATTCAGAATTGTATACCTTGGGAGTAGCAATGAATTTGCCTCTCTAGGCTCAGGCTTTACTATCGGCACCTCGCCACTATTGTGCAGTCCGTAAGCGTTCATCTCGGCAGGACCATACCAGAGACTCACGCTGACATCGGAGATAGCAAAGAGCTCAAACATTGCTCCTCGGGCTCGCGCTTCACGCGAACGCTGCTTCTGAACTCGCCTCAGCCCTTGCACGAACAGCCAGATTCAAGCCGACACTCACGGGGCCTCTGAGCGCGGGTGTGCCACCCGGCCCTCCGTGTGCCTCCCACCATCAGCTGGTGCGGTAGGCTGATCTCGCGTAGGCTCTTGCGACCGCGGGGGCGCAGCCGCCTTAGGTTCGTAGTAAATGGATGCTGGCGAATCGCGCGGGGGCACCCAGAACGGCAATGAGCTAAACCCTGGGTGGGCGGATGGATCCGGTGGCGGCAGGTCTTCAACGCGTGGGCTGGGAGCCCGCTCTGGCGCAGGCTGCGCGAGGGGAGGTTGAGGGTTGCTGCTGCTACCCTCCGCCACCTCTTCCTCTGCCGACGCCGGCGAGGACACCCGACTCTTCTGAAGCTCAGCCAGTCGACTGAACAGCTCCGCGCTGTGCGTGACTGCATCCGAAGGTGGCGGTGGCTCGAGGAACGCCATGGGCGGGCGTCCGTCCGACGTCGCCCACTTGTGAGAGGCCGGATGCGGTGGCAGCGTGTCTGCATTGAGCGGCGGGGACGCCGTTGGCACGGGTGCACTAATGAATCATGAGTCTGAACAAGCTACAAGTCAAAGTGATGCACGTACGACGTTGAATTGCCCCAAACATCGCGTGGCGCGTCGCCCTGACGTGGGACATGGGCAAGAGGGACGGTGAAGCAGTACGCGTACGGAGCAGGATCGCGCGCGGGGGATTGACGCGCCATGCAGAACGCGTCTGACTGTGGCGAAGGAGTGGCTGCCACCGCACCCGATGGTGTGTTCCAAGCCGCGAGTTGACGCGCGTCGGATTGTGGCGCGCTAAGGGTCGGCGACCTGGGAAGGGGGACGGAAAGGCATCCAGGTCAATGCAGCTTCTTTGTACTTATACCATTACGGCGCCGGGTCCCAGGCGGCCGGGAGGCTCGCATCGCAACTTGAGCGATCAGCCATCGCCGGTCGGAGGCAGCGCGTCGCGCTGTCGCAGGCACCCGCGGTGATCGCCGCGAAAGATGAACACGGCGCCGTCCGTGGCGCGTGTGCGTGCACGACTCTAAATTGTGGCGCGCGCAGTTTCTTCCGGGTTTTCTCTGCGCTCGGTGCTCGCCCGGTGCGCTACGGACCGCTAGGGTGTACTCGAGCTCGTCGAGGGGTGCGTCCGGCGTCTATGCCGGCAGGAGGACGGCCATAAGTGCGGGAAGCCATCAGGGCTCGGAGATGTCCAGGGGGCGCACGGGACGCCGGAATGCTTGCGTGGATGCATCCGATATGGAAGGTTCGGCCATCGAGAACGCCAGGGTGGCGCGGCATCCCCCGGTTCTGGGGCCGGCAATCCCCGGGTCTCGACGAGGGCGCCTAAAATTCCTGCGGCACCTGCCAGCGCCCCTTCCACTGCCACGGCAACAGCGCCGGAAATGAAGTCCATGTGTGCATTGTCTGTGATCGTCGACCGCGGCGACAAGTGCAACGCCTGCCTCGCCGCGGAAGGGTCCTGCGGAACTCCCCGTTAGCCTTTGCGTCCGAGTCGCGTGGCTTGAGTGTTCATGTCGATGTCAGTGCAGTTCAAGCATACTTTGCGCGGGAGACTGCGCACACTCAGTCCATCGCGAACCCTCGGGGCGCGCGACGAGCATGCGTGACAGTGGTCCCTCGGGAAACGATGGCGGGGCAGGAGAAGAACTTCGCATGCCGTCGTCCGCAAAGACATGTGTACCGTACAGTCGGCAAACGACCCGTTCTCAGTGCAGAACGAAGCGCGCGCGGGACGACACCAGGGCAGCTCACGCGGGGCAACGGACGTCCACAGCGCCGTAATGTGACCTCGTCGTATGAGCAGGGACAGGCGAGGAATTGATGTCCATTGAGTGGCCGCACATGCCCTCTTCCATTGCGTCGTATGTGTTCCGCGCTCCCCACATCCTTCTCCCACTCAATGCTGATGGGCGCGTTAGAGTGCGGGGTCGTCATCTGTTGACAGTCGACGCGTCGGCTCGGGCGAGAAGTGCGAGATGGAGATCACATTCACGGAAGGCCCCGTGGATTTGCTGCTAGCCCAACCTGCCGTCACTAAGTAGCCGGCAAATTGGCTCGTAGACCCTCACCTGATAGGACGTCGTGTGCTGCTTTCGCGCTCTTGCGAGCTTCTGATCTTCATAAGAGAGCACAGATGATGTTCGTTGTGCGGAGGGAAGCTGAGCATAGTCCGTAACGCAAAGCCTGAAGTGGAAGTCAGCTACATTTTAGAATGACCAGCTCGCTCAGTAAACATTCCGAAATGAACTCACCATATTGGCCGAGCTACGCCAAAGTCCTAGCGCGAGATGTGCAGGTCTTCCAGCTCCAATAACATGCAGAATGAATGCATTCCCTCTTTCTCGTCTCGAGCTGACGGGCGGCCGACAGAAACAGCCGACGAGGGAGGACGTACGGGAAACACTGGCTTGACGTGCGAGATGGGCAATTGTTGGACTAACGTCTCCTGCAACGAATCAAATGAATGTCGTCCCATACGTTGTTGGAGTCAAAAGGACCTACAGCCATACTCACGATTTACGGCCTTACTCACCGACATCCAGCCGAATATAGAGGAGAACTTCTGGCGCACGTCGCACGAATCTCCATGGGCATTGAACGATAATGAACAGATAGAGATCTGATGAAGAGGCGTGAGACGCGCCCTCCGTGTCCTCGCATGACGCTCCCTCCATGATTTGCCCACGGGCGACCCTATGCTTCAAGCGTGTTGATGAAATGGATAAATTGAGCAGAAATCGTCGACGTCCATAAGAATTTTCGACGCTCAGATGTTAATAACAACCTGGCCGTGGGCGAGGGATTCTGAGGGCATCATCTCGCTCGATGGACCGCTTCGGCGAGGAGGGAGCCATGCATTCGGCGAGGAGGCGATGAATTCGGCGAGGAAGCGATGCATTCGGCGAGGAAGCAATGCATACGGTGACGAAGCGATGCATACGGTGATGAAGCAAATCAAGCGATTCATTGACCATCGCCGGTCTCATCTCGGACGGCACGCAGCGCATCTCATTGTCAGCGCAGCACAGGCCCATTGTCCACGTCTGTTTGCCGATATCAGTGACGAACGCGCACGGCTCCAGGCCCGCCAGATGGACCAGGACGAGGACTTACAGCAGCAGTGGACTTTGGCGCTTTAGCGCGCAATCATTTGGATCAGATTGGGCGCAAGCGAGGGGTTATTACCGGACGCAGACGAGGGGGTTATTACCGGGCGCAAGCGAGGGGATCATTACTGGACGCAGCGACGGTTGGATGATTGATATCGATATCGTCGTGTGTTAAGCCTTAGGCCGGAATAAGTAGGTAACGTCCGGAGTTGCAGACTTGGAGGGAAGCGGCGAGGAGGAGCACGCGAAGACCTGATAAGACCGCGGAGAGGAGTCCAGATTGCAGAGCGTAGGTGGTAGCTCGTTAAAGCTTGAAGACGAAGGAAGCCATTTATTCGCCACAGAACGTTGACCGTGGACGATAAAAGGGCGGGAAAGCGATAATCAGACTTTGGATTTCGTGAGCGCAAGGTGACTTGCACATCTTGAGGATTCAGGTGAAGGCGTTCTTCATGCGCAACGCATGTGCAGCCGCGCGAGTGAGCGACAGAAGACCAGAAGCTCGTTCGTTGGTCTTCAGAGACAATGGGTGTGCCTTCCACGTCGCGGCGCGGCGGCGGATGATGGGATAGGGGTCCGGAACGTCCCGAGCCGAACGTCGAATGGACACGATCATGTGACCAGAAGTTCAACTCGCGCAATGCCTTCAGCCTATAGTGGGCGGTATATTGAGCGCGGAGTGGAGGGTATAAAAAACATGTACATTGAACATTAGGGGAGGATAAGTATGATACCGGTATAAGTTAAAGATACACAACGAATGGGATTACAAGCCACGAATCAAGAGTTCCAAGAGGCCAATGTCGGGAGACGTGGAGCATGCCAGCGACGGAATCTCTTCACGAAGTATCCATTTGAACGTCGTGTTCACCCAGATTTGGTCCCTGCGCATTGGTGAAATACGGGTCCTTGAGGGCATCGGCAGCGGTGACGCGCTCAACGGGGTCGAATTTGAGAAGGCGCTGCAGGAGGTCGATCGCTAAAGGGGAGTCAGCTCGAGTAACGTATCGAAGCGGCAGCACTTGCATTCCGGCGTCGCCTTGTTCACGAAATAACTCAGAGGAAGCTTGTAGGCCTTGGGGAACCTGGAGCCATCAATATCGAGCTCGGGCTATCGCCGTTGTTAGCAGAAGACGATAGAAAAAACCCGCAGTACGCACGGCATCCTCCTTCATCTTCTCCAGCTGCGTCTTCGGCGGAACTCCCATGATGCGCGAGATGACATTGAGCTGGGTTTGGACTTGAAGATCCGGTCCTCTGAACAGTGGTGTACCCTGGTTCATCTCTGCGAGGATGCATCCGCAGGACCAGACATCGATAGCTGGGCCGTACGAAGTCGATCCGAGCAGTAGTTCTGGCGCGCGATACCACAGTGTCACGACCTAAAGGGGTTGAATATTGTGCGCGCCACAATTGAATGCAGCAGGTGAGCGCACCTCATTGCCGTATCTTGTGTCAGGAAGGCCTATCGGGCGCGACAGACCGAAATCACCCAGCTTGAGTTCGCCCTTTGCGTTGACAAAGACGTTCTCCGGCTTGAGGTCGCGGTGTATGACGTTGCTTTGGTGGCAATAGGCGGTGCCCTCGAGGAGCTGCTTCATGAACGAGCGAGCGACGTCGGGAGCCAGCGCGCCGCAATTCCCGTGCTTTTGCATGTAATTCTTAAGGTCGCAGTCGCAGAAGTCGAAGACGAGCGTGAGCAAGGACTCGGTTATGATCGCCTCACGAAGGCGGATGACGTTGGGGTGATTGAGATCTCTGAGGAGAGTTACTTCGCGCATGGCGGTGTAAGGAATTCCGTGCTCTTCGTCGAGGGTAGTCTCCTTGAACGCCACAAGCTCATTCGTAATTCTAGAGCGGCCCTATAAGCGCCCGCGTTCAGTTGATCTTGCTTGCCTGCGTGGGCGCGTGACTCACCTTGTAGACAGTGGCATACACGCCTTGCCCTAACGAACACCTCATGAACACTAGTTTGTCCCCCGACAGGAATTGGTGACGCACCTAATTTCTCGAGCTAGATACGGCCCGTGAGCAAAGAGTATTCCATACGACGGCGCTTTCGACGCACCTTGAGGTAATGGCTGATAGGCACTTTCCGTGTTGGCTGAGGGGGTTGCACGGCTGCCATGTTCAAGTTTGACTGCATCTTCGAGGCCACGGCTTATAAACGAGGATCAAGCACAACATAGCGCCAAAGATCATTGCGAAGGACTTTGTGACCATGCGGATCTACATACCCCTTCCGAACAAACACAACAATGAGAAATCGGAGGCCATTGCAGCGGGTGCTGACGAGGGTCAAGGCATCCAACCCGGCTCGAAGGAAATCGCAGAAAGAGCCAAATTCCGCGTCATCGAAACTGTGTCGTCAGCCATCTTCAAGAATACTGAAGTTGAATGCGAAAGCAAAGCCACTTTCGCGATGGGCTGTGAGAAAGCAAAAGGTTCATCGCGACGCCATTGTGTTTCCTCGAGGTCGATGCGTTGAGCGTCGTGTACAGAATGAAGACCGTGTGTTGCTAGACGTTGATACAGCGAGCGGCAGACTATAGACAGGCCGGGATGTGTCCCGCCACCCCAGTCTCTGACAAGGCGATTCCCTCCGATGCAAAGCGCGGGGTGAGAGTTCAGTGCAAGTTCGGTGCGGCCGGCTGTCGAGTACACGCGGTCACGTGTTGTTCGAATGTCTGGCGCGTGGCGTAGATTGGCGCCTTTCAATCCTCTTGCACAGGACAGAAATCAAGAAAAGAGCCTGGCATTTTTTACATGTACGTACAGTATCCAGCGGTTTCGAAACATCGAGAAAGCGGAGCGTGAGAGAGTCAAAAAAGAACATGTAGAAGTCCGGTTCCGCCGTATCTCGCAGCCCGTGAGGCCATTGAGTTCAAGACGGTAGCGTATCTTCACCACCGCCGCTTCAATCAAATGAGTAGTATATCCTGCGGAGCTCGACCTTCATCCAATAAGAAGATCAACCTCAGGCTTGTGGTCGATGCGGATTAGGCGCGGCTTGCCAGTACCCATTTACAGACGAGTTCCAATACTACGCCGGTGACTGCGATCGCAGTTGAGCGAAGGCTTCTAGTAAGAGGGTAGATCGAAGCGTACCTTCTGGCGCTGCAGACTGGGAGGAAGCGGCGAAGGGGAGCACGCGAAGACCCAAGACCGCGGATACGAGTTCAGATTCCGGGGCGTACGTGACAGCTCCTTGAAGATCGAAGACTAAGGAAGCCATGTAGCCATCACAGAACGTTCAGTGGAAGGATAAAAGCTCAGGCAAGCAACGGATAGCGATACACCTGAATTTGGCGAGGAATTCGAGAGCATTGAAGTAAGCGACGATATCTTTTAGAGGCAGGCGAGGCGAGTTCAGGGCGCGCACAATCAGCTGCGGGTTCAAAGGTGAATAGCAGAAGGCTGCAACATTGCTCACTGGTCTTGAGGGAGGTAGTGGGCGCACGGACGAAGTGATAGGTGTCCGGAACGGCCCGAGCCAGATGTTGGAAGGACACGATCATGTGATGGAAAGTTCAATTCGCGAGACTGACCGCGGGTGAGCGGCCGGTGAGCGATGACCATATTTGTCTGGACAGGGCGTTCAAGATACTTGGTAGCAGCATTAGAAGACATCAGTTATGACGTCGGTGGTATTTGTTGATGCTAAGCAAACGTGGCTACAAGCCACAAACTCGAAGCCCCGATACGGTACTGTCTGGTAGGACACGAGAATACAGAGGGTAGAGTAGGTAGAAATTCTCAATCCCGTCAGCATATCATCCTCTTCACGAAGTGTCCATGTCATATTCCCCACGATCCAGTTCCTGCGCGCTGATGAAGTATGAGTATTTGAGGGCATCGGCGGCCGTAATGCGCTTAGCGGGGTTGTATTCGAGAAGGCTCTCCAAGAGCTCGATCGCTGCAGGAGCATTAGAGGGAATGTAGCCAACGAGTAACAGAACGCACCGTCCGGTGTTGCCTTATCGACGGAACGTCCCAGGGTCCACTGAAAGATCCAAGGGAACCTTGAGGCACTGATATCAAGCTCGGGCTAGTGTCGTGATTAGTCGTCGACCATGAGAGGCTACGCGGTACGCACTGCTTCCTTCTTCATGTTCTCCAGCTCCTTTCTTGACGGAGCTTCGGTGGCGCGCGAGATGGCATTGAGTTGGCTCTGGGTATCCGCTCCTCTACACAGTGGTGTGCCCTGTATCATCTCCGCGAGGATACACCCACAGGACCAGACATCGATAGCGGGGCCATACGACGTCGATCCAAGCAGTAATTCTGGCGCACGATACCATAGTGTCACGACCTAAAGGGTTTGGTGAATGTTCGTGCCACGATATACTAGGCGAGCGCACCTCGTTTCTGTATTTCTTGATAGGAAGGCCTATGGTGCATGATAGGCCGAAGTCACCCAGCTTCAGCACGCCATCCGAGCTCAGGAAGACGTTCTCCGGCTTGATGTCGCGGTGGATGATGTTGCTTTTGTGGCAATAGGCGGTGCCCTCGAGGAGCTGCTTCATGAACGAGCGAGCGACGTCGAGTGGGAGCGCGCCGTGCTGCCGCATGTACTGCTTGAGGTCGCTGTCGCAGAAGTCGAAGACAAGCGTAAGCATGGACTCGGTAGCAATCGCCTCGTAGAAGCGAATGACATTGGGGTGTTCAAGGTCTTTGAGCAGGGATGCCTCGCGCATGGCTGTCTCCGGAAATCCATACTCCTCGTCGAGGATGGTCTCTTTGAGCGCCACGATCTTGTTCGTGATTCGAGAGCGGCCCTATGAGCGCCTGTTCAGTCGAGTCTGCTTGTCTAAGTGGCGCGCGACACACCTTCCAGATGGTGGCGTAAACGCCTTGCCCTAATGAGAACCTCATGAGCCCTGGCCCATCGCTCGATACGAAGTGGCGACGCACCTAATTTCTCAAGCTGGACACGTACGTTGAGCAAGAACCAGCTCGTACGACGGCGCTCTCGACGTACCCTGAGGTAATTTTCGATAGGAGGATCCTGTGTCAGCTCGGTGAGCGGCACGCCCCACAATGCCATGCTTAAGTTTGACTGTCTTTTCGGTGCCTCAGCTTATAAATGAGAATCAAGCACAGCGTAGACCCGAAGGTCATTGCGAAGGATTGTGTGACGATGCGTTTTTACCCGTTACGGACAGATACAACAAAGATCGCTCGCAGCGTGAGGCAATGTACGGGACGAGGTTTGCTGACGCGAGTCGAGGCATCCGACCCGGCTCGAAGGAGATTGCTGAAGGCGTCATTAGAACAGTGTCCGTCAGCCCACTTCAAGAATCCTGAAGTTGCATGCGAGTCAGAAGCGAAGCTTCCTTCGCGACGGGCTGTGAGAAGGCGAAAGATCCATCGCGACGCCATTGTGTTTCCTCGAGGTCGATGCGTGTGACTGAGCGTCGTGTACAGAATGAAGACTGTGTATTGCAAGACGATGATTCGGCGAGCGGCAGAGCATAGAAAGGCCGGACCGTGTCCCGCCACCCCAGTCTCTGACGAGGCGACTGCCCCGGGTGCAAAGCGCGGGGTGAGAGTTCAGTTCAAGGTCGGTGCGACCCGAAGTGCGGCCGGCAATCGGCGGGCTGAGGAGACACGGTCACGTGTTGTTCGAAATGTATGGCGTACGTTGGCGCTTTTCACTCCTCTTACACAAGACAGAAATCAAGCAAAGAGCCTTGTATCTCTTACATGTACGTACAGTATGCAGCGATCCTGATACATTGAGAAAACGGGTCGTGATAGAGTGATGACAGGCCGTGTAGAAGTACCGCATCTCGCAGCGCGTGAGGCAATTGCATTCAAGGACGGTAGAGCGCCTCAACCATCACCGCTTCATTCGGATGGTTACTCTATCCTGCGTAACTCGACCTTCATCCGGTGAAAAAAAATCAACCCCAGGCTTGTGGCCGATACGGATTAGGCGCGGCTTGCCAATACTCATATACAGACGAATTCCAAAACTGCGCCGGGGACTGTGATCGCGGTTGAGCGAAGGCTGACGGTACCTCCGCGTACTGGTTTCCGATATTCGCAGCGGTGAAGTAGAAACGTTGGAGCGCATTGGCGGCGGTGATGCGCTTGGCCGGGTTGCACATGAGGAGGCGGCTGAGGAGGTCGAATGCTAGATCATATCGATGGTAAGAGGGCTTAGAGGAGGATAGATCAGAGCGCACATTCTGGCGCTGCCTTTGGCACGAGTTGTCCTAAGGGAAGTCCTCGGTAGCGGGGGAACGGCACCAGCTCGTCACGAATCTCGGGCTAAAGTGTACATCAAAACGAGGATAGGGAAGGCTGTGGCCTACGCACCGAGACAGCCTTCATGCTCTGCAGCTGGAATGGCATTGGGGTTCCGAAAGCAAGCATGACGCAAATGATTTGCCCTTCTTCCGTTCGATCTGGTCCGAAAAACAGTGGATATCCCTGGATCAGTTCGCCAAAGATGCATCCACAGGACCACTCGTCCACTAGTTCGTTGTATGTTTGTGACCCTAAGAGTCTTTCCGGCGCTTGATAACACAAAGTCGTGATCTAAGGGGTTAGTACCGCTGCGTGCCACAATCCACGAAGCTACCTGACTCACGGCATGCGTGTACGTTGTCCCAGAACCACCGATCGTGCTAGCAGAGCCGAAGTCGGCCAGCTTGAGTACGCCCTTCGAGTTGACGAGCAGATTTTCCGGCTTCAGGTCTCGGTGCATGATCCAGTTCTCGTGACAAAAGGCGGTCCCCTCGAGAAGCTGACGCATGAACGAGCGCACGATGTCCTGACCGAGCACGCCTTGGTCGCCGTACTGGTGCATGTACCTCCGAAGGTCGCTGTCGCAGAACTCAAGGACGAGAGTAGGTTTGCTTGTTGCGTTGATGACTTCGAAGAGGTGGACAATGTTGACGTGCATGAGCTTCTTCAAGCTGACGATCTCAGAGGAGATGGTGCCGTCGTGGGGAAAGTGTGCCTCCTTGAGCGCCACAATTTGGTCAGTGCGACGGCAGCGGCCCTACGAGAGGTCAGTCAAGTCTTTCTGCGCGCGCGAAGCAACACACCTTGTATACAGTGCCGTACGAGCCCTGGCCTGGAGGCATTCTCAGTCATCATCTATCCGACTGATAACAGGAGGACTAACCAAGCGGCTCGAGCTAGTTAACCTCGATAAGCAAGGTCTTTTCGAGTGAGCTTGCGACGCACCCAGTCGTAATTGCTAGCCTGTGGTGATAAGTGCATTGCTGTCGAAATTCTGGGTTTCCCCTCCGGCGACGCGCCTTATAAGCCACCGTAGGTTGTGTGCATAGACCAGGTGGTCCAGTGGTCGAAGCCTCATCTGCTTCGATTCTCCGCCGAAGGTCTGGCTGAGGTGAGCGACAAGGACACCTTCCATATTGGGATAACTCAAAGGCTTCCTATTTGGGTGCCTTCCAGGAAGTCCCTGAAGCTTTCCTTCCGTTCGGATGATTCGCCAGAAGGCAGTCGTTGTTTGCATATGTATACGCTTCGCTGTCAACGACTGTCCATCATGCTCGGGCTGGTATATATACCGGCCCTGGCCTTTTAGTTTTGTCTGCCTCAGAATTGTCCTGCCTCTCTTTCTATTGTCGAGAACTGTGCGAGACGAGTCGTAAGGTCGGAGGAAATAACGCACTCTTGGAGTTCCATCATCCCCCACAGACATATTGGCAAATATATCGACGTCTTCTGCTTAATGAAGGGGTGTGGGGCTACGCGGGGAGGCCACGCTGAGTCCCTCTCCGACTTCATGAAGCGCGCGAGGGGACGGTTCGCTTCACGAAGAAAGCGCAAATGACTAGAATGCATGCAGATAAAGCTCGTTGCGTCAACCAGACCCCCAGGAGCATCGAGGCAAGAGGCAAGACCTTTACCAAGCCCGACACCCAAGGCCGTGAGACGGCGCCACAAAAGCCGGAGGTGCTCGATTGGGCAGCCTTACGTCAGGTCGCTCACTTGGCCCGCACGCATACAGTCTGGTTACGCGTAGCGCCCGTGCCTACTAGGATTTTTCTGGACACGCTGCACTCGATCGAGGGAGGTTGGAGAGAGCGTTCTCTGCGCTGCCTGCACCGGATTCACTAGATTTGCCCCCTTCCCAGACCATCGCACGCCCCCCGCACGATGACCGCCTCCTTCGCCGCGTACGCCTCCCAATTCCTTACTCGCCAGCCTCAGCAAGCGAGTATGGCATCCTCTCAGCCGCTCTTCTTCTCCTTCACCACCGACGGCGGCGGCGAATTGGACGACTTGGACGACCCCCACTTGCGTGGTGCGGGGTCAAGTACGCGCCATGATCGGAGCGGGGAGGCGGGCCGTCACAGTCGCATCGAGGATCCTGCCAGCGACGAGGACGAAGACGACGATGGTCCCTATCTGCGACTGAATGAGGAGACGAAGCCTGCGGGCGTACGCGCACCATTGATCGCCCAGTCACGCCGCGTAGCAGACTCGGACGCAGGCATCGGCGGCTGGCTCGCTCATCACATATCACCACTTCGGGCGCCTAGTCCGGATGAGGGGGACGACGAGGATGATGAAGAGGAAGAGGACGATGCCTTCGCGCAGCCCGATGTTGAAGCACAATCGGAGCAACCACGCTCCCTCTCCCTTACCGCCAGCCTACTCCCTCGACCTGCCCCTGGCACATTCCATCTACCAGACCCCCGCCATCTACCCCGCGGACGGCGAAAGTACAACGATGCGCCATGGCTCTCTGCGTACCTCTTTGCAGTATCAGCCTGCGTGTTAGGCGCCTTCCTACTTCTCATCCTCGCACATACTACACGACCACCAAATGGCTCCACATCCAAGCTGCCGTATGCGACACTGCTGCGCACGGTCCCCCTCGTCTGCGTATCCGCCGTTGTGGCAGCAGTACTGACGTACGTCCATGTACTCGCGTTACGATATGCGGTGCGACCTGTACTCGCCGCCACCGAGGCCTTCGTACCGGCTGCGCTCACCATCTGCTCGATCTGGGCGTTCGCGGGGAGCTTTGTGACTGAGGATGGCGTCGAGCCGACATGGGGAGAGACCGTCGGGTGAGTCTTGATCACAACAAATCTGGGCTCATGCTTACCGCCTCAACAGCCTTCGTCTCTTTGCCCTCATCCCACTGGTGTTCGCAGTCATCACTGGCAGGCGGCTTCTGCGTGGCCTGCCGCGCCGCCTGCACGCTGCATCCGCAACGCTGTCACTCGTCACCGATGTGCTGTTTGGCGAGCTTGCGCGGCCGTTCGTAGCTGGCGGAGAGCCGTACCTTCTAGCGTTGTCTCCGGCTCTACTTCTCGCAGCTCTTCTAGCAAGCATACCCTTCGCGACAGTGGTATTCCGATTACTCCTCGTAGGATACTTCAAGAAGGAGGACGCGGGCTACGCATGGAATGTCAAGGGATGGGCGCGATGGGCTTTGGTCGGTGCGATTGCGACGTGGTTATGGACATGGGCTGTAGCGCGGGGCATCCTGCGTATGAGTGCGGCGGGCGTCGTGGGGGCTTGGTACTTCGCGGGGTGAGTTGTCTGCGCTATCATCTAATCTACTATCTCACTGACTTTCAACAGTGCTGAATCACCCCGCCATCGTCCCACCGATACGCACACAATCCACGCCGCCCTCTTCCGCGCCACACAGACATCCCTCGGCACCGTCTGCCTCGCTGGCGCCATCCTCTCCTCCCTCCGCGCCTTGGCTCTCATCTCCGCCCTTCTCTCCCGCTTACCACCCTGGCTCACCCTCGGCGCCATGTCCACGCACCCGGTCGCCAACATGCTCAAGCCTGTCGCGCTGTTGGCGGCCTCGGGCATTGCGTGGGCGGTGCGGTGGCTGGAGACCGTCGGGGAAGGTGTCGGCGGGGACGCGTTGGTGTATGCGGGGCTGACGGGGGAGCCGTTTTGGAAGGCGGCGGGAAGGAGTGCGGCGTTGGCGGGTCCGGTGGGGAGTACGACAGGGCCGTCTGGTGGTCAGCCGTTGCAGGAGCGCGGGTGGGGGTGGGCGAGGAGGCAGCGGCGGAATGGGTTCGGTGATGGTGAGTTCTCATCGTTGTTGATTTAGGCATGGTACTGACGGGGCTTCTCATCCCGTCCTCTAGCTCCTCTCGCTCTCCTTACCCTCGCACCATTGACGCTCTGCCTACCCTTCGCGCTGGGCGCGTATATGTTCACCGCGCACACGCTCGGTGCTCCCAATGAAGCGTTCGGCGCGGCTATCCTCGTCGGCAGCGTAGCAGGTCTTGTCGGCCGGTTTTCCATCGGCGTCGTCGTTGACTGGTGAGTTCTATCAGGCAGCTCATCTCGCGTCATCCATACTCATCATGATTTGATGCAGCGCTGACACGCTCTACCTCTGCTACTGCATCGACAAGGACGCCGGGCAGAAGCGCCGACCCGAGGTCTTCGCCCTCTTCGAGTCCCTCGAGCGCGAACCTCGGCCAGAGGCACCCGCACGCCAACGACCAGAGGAGGCACAGCTGTTCCTCGGCGGACAACCAGGGCAACCCTCTTCCGGCCGCCACGCTCGTCCGTCAAGACAGGAGCAGCAACTCTTCGAAGCGATGCAAGAGGGTCAGGAGGAGCAGCTGTTCGGTGGTCGCGGGCAGGAGACGGGAGGCCAAGCTGGGGACGCGAGGACGCACCGCTCGCACCCGTCCCATGGCTCGGCGGCGCGTGCGCCGTTGCCATTGGAAGGGAGCGAGTTCCCCGTGGACCGCAGTCCTAGGAGCGAGAGGCGGGCGAGTGGGAGGCAGGCGAGGGCAAGGTCACCGTCGGTGGACGATGAGGATATGGAGCCGGCGTCGGGATATGATCTGCGGGATACGGGGCGGTTTGGAGGGCAGGCAACTAGCCGTTACGAAGGGTCGTCACCCAGCCCGTCGCCGAGCCAGTACGCGGTCGAGAAACCGGCGCTCGAGTCCGAGGAAGATATCGACCCGTTCCACAACTCCTTACATGACGAGCTGCCGGGGGAGATGGAGGACGAGAGTGGGTTGGGCGGGATGGGGAGCGGGCAGTCGACGGTGGAGGCGAGTCGGCGGACGTCGGGGAGTGGACGGTTCGGGGTGGACGCGAGTCGACGCACATCTGGTAGCGGTCGTCAAGGGTCTGGCAGCGGCAGCGGACGGCGAGGTTCTGGCAGTGGACGACATGCTCCTGACTCGAGCCGCCGCGCATCCGGCAGCGGCCACCTCACCAGCAGCGCGCAGCAGAAGATGTCCGCGAGCCGGGCGTCGATGAGCGATGCGTCCGTCGATGACGAGCCTGGGTCGCAGTTCTTCCCTGGGTCCGGTTTCTTCTAGGTGCAGGTTCAAGCCAGCCGCGTAGATGCAAGCCAGCCGCCCAGATTTAAGCCAGCCGTCCAGATTCAAGCCAGCCGCGCAGGGTCAAGCTAGCCGAGAAGAAGGTCTTGGCTCATGGGATGTCGCGAGATGACGGCGACGAAGCTCTCGGACACCAAGGATTCGAAGAACAGAAGGATGCACCACACCATGCACACCGCGTACCGAACGCTTCCAGCATGCCATATAGACGGATAGGTATCTTCATCTTCACTTCCCCTCGTTCACTTTCCGCACTCTTCCTCTCGTTCATCCTGTACTGTTTCGCGTCTACATCTCTCCTCCACCCAGTCTCCCTTGGCAATCTTCCATCGTCCAAGGAAGACCTTACACCCCTTCATCGTTCGCGGAGGGAACCCTCTCATCCTGTCCTATCTCGCGGAACGCACCGTTTCTTGCTCCCATGTCACGACACGTACACTGGCTCTTGTATCTACGTCTCTTATTTACGTCGTGTGTTATTGTATATAGTATAATGCTTTGAATCGGGTGTGACTATGGTGAGGTGGAGGAGCAGAACACGGATTCCACCTAGCGGGGCCAGCACGAAAGTCGGAATTACCTTCAGCTGAAATGCACTCAACGTATGCGTTCCAAGTCCTCCAAACTTGCTCGACGTCGAATGCAACGGGTGGGCGAAGGTAAGGCTACATTTTTCTGATGGAAGAAACTACTAGGTGATGTACAATGGTAAGCTATAGAGTACAAGATTGTTCTGTCCGTGATCTTCTTTTGGTCCCCAATCTACTCCTTCGAGTTCTCAGCCTCTCCATGCTGCTCCTGCTTGCTACCAGAGTCGTGCTCAGCCGGCTCCTCGCCGCCGCTGTCCTCCTCAAGGTTGCGCTTCTTCAGCACAACGAACGCCTCATCGCTGCCGCCCGCGTCGTCCGCAGGGACGGTGGTGATGGGCGCGTCAGAGGGGAGGGGGCGGACGCCCTCAGAGTTGCCCGCCTTTTGCAGCAGCTCCTTGCGCTGCTGCTTGAGCTCGTCAAGCTCGTGGCTGACGAGGCCGTGGCCGCCGACAGGGCCCCACCAGGAGGTGGCGGCGACGGAGCCGATGATGCAGGTGCCGACGAGGAGGGAGAGGTAGAAGCGGTACTGGGAGTACCATTTGGGAGCTGGGGAGGACATTAGCGAGATGATTCGGCATGAAATGAGCGCATATACTCACTCCACCCATGCCAAGTCGCACGCCAGTCGGCGTACCACATGCCCGTGAAGCCGAACCACTGCACGAGGAGCGCCATGACGGGGTCGAGCATGAGCGTCGGCCAGGCGTAGAGCACGGGGGCAGCGCCGAGCGCGAGCCGCGCGTAGCCCTTCTTGCCGCCAAACTCGGAAAACTCCATCCCCCAGTGAAGCGCGCCGAGGAAGGAGAGGAGCACGGCGCCGTACGTCACCTGCACGTCGAGCGCCTGGTGGAGGATGGTGATGGCGAGGCCGGGGTCCATGCCCGCGGCGGCGCCGGAGGCGGCGAGTCCGGCCTGGCGCGCGAGGTAGGCGGTGGCGACGGAGGCGCCGATGTAGGGGATGCCGCCGGCTAAGCCGAAGACGAGGACGGGCTTGGGGACCTGGCCGGCGACGCGCGCGGTGGTGGCGAGGAAGGACGCGTCGGGGCCGGGGGCGGAGACGGAGTCCTTCGCGTAGTTGGCGCCGGCGATGGTTTTGGCGACGTCGCCGCCGACGTTGCCGAGCTCCTCCCTGGCGTTGAGGGCGGCCTGGTCGAGAGACTGTGATCCAGGCTTGTTGGAGATGGAGGAGGCGACGGGGCGGGGGGACGAGGTGGTGATGGGGCGTATGAGTGCAGCGCGGAGGCCGAGGTTGAGGGGGGTGAATGTGGGGGTCGGGCGCGCGCGGAGGGCGCTGGCGGCGAGTGTGCGGATGATCATGGTCGTCGGTGACGGAAGTGGGAGGGTAGAGAGGAGCGACAGAAAGCTTAAGTAGCAGGGCGGGAGGCGCGCCTGACGTCAGATGGGGCGTCAGCACGGGACGCGACGATCTCGTGCGGGAGCATGACGAGGCGCAGACGCGTCGCGTAGCTCGCGTCCCGGGAGACCGAGCCGGGGAGAGGCTGCTTGACAGAGGAATCTTCGAAGCGCGTCATGGGGGCGGAAGCAGAGACGCGTCGAGGGGATGATGGCCGCGGGTTATGGGACGCGCGATTCGCGATCGGGGGACGGGAAGGACGCGGACCGCGGTGTCAAGTCGTGCCCGGGCTTGCCGGCGGCTGCGCGCGATGGGGACCTTATCATGGTGGGGACGTGCGTCCAGGCGAGGGAGACGGTCTGGCAGCGGCGATCGCATCGGATAAGCCGCGGAGGTAATCGTGCGCGCGTCGGGCACGCGCCCCGACACCCGATAACATACCATCCTCATAAGACCCGAGCCGTTCCCGTCCTCGACGACGATGGCCTCCCGGCTCTTTGCGCGCTCGTACGCCCTCCGCCGCCCGCTCCTCGGAGCCGCGTTTGCCGCGGGCGCGCTCGGCGCGACGCACACCCTGCACGCGGACGCGCCGCCAGCCGCGGTCTCCCCGAGCGAGCCGCTCTCCGCGTACGTCCGCACCTACGTCGTCTACTCCCTCTGCAGCATCCCCTTCGTCGTCGATGCCAGCCCCAAGGTGCGCACCAACCACCCTCTTCTCATCCTTCACCCCTGACTCACCTACCGCAGATCCTCTCCTGGCTCACCGCCGTCCCCGGCGTGCGCACCGTCACCGAGGCCGCCGTCCGCGCCACCTTCTTCAACCAGTTCGTCGGCGGCGACACCGCCGAGGCCTGCGTCCCGCTCCTCCGCCGCCTCCGCGCGCGCAACATGGGCGCCCTCTTCGCCTACTCCGTCGAGGTCGACGAGGGCACCGCGATGGGCGCCGGCCACGACCCCGCCAACTCGCCCCACGCGCGCATCGTGGACGAGATGGTACACGCCGTCGACGTCGCGGCCGACTTTGAGGACGAGCTCGCGCCGCCAGGTACTCCTCCGACCGCGCGCAAGACGTGGGTCGCGGTCAAGCTGACGGCCTTACTTCCCGACGCGCATGCGCTGTGGAACTTGTCGGCACACATCCTCGAGGCGCGCAAGGGGTACCGGGACCCGCCGGGTCGTCCTCGGCTCGCGGATGTCGAGTTTCCCGGCGCGCCGCACGATAACGACCTCGACGTCGTGCTGAAGACGATGGGGGAGAGCATTCCGGCACCTTTGACGCAGGCCGATGCGGCGGCGCTGGCGCAGCTGTACTCGGACCTCTGCAGGATATGCACACGGGCAAGGGAGCGTGGGGTCAGGATCATCATCGACGCGGAATACAGGTGCGAGAATCGTGGTTATATGCCATGCCACCTTACTGACTTGCCCTCCAGCTGGTACCAGCCTGCCATCGACGCCCTCACTCACGCGCTCAGTCGGAAATTCAACGTCTTGGAAGATGGTGCGTCTCGGATCGCAGTTCGCAAGACCTCCCGAATAACTTCTCCTCCCTATCCTTTCTAGACCCCACCAAGGTCCAACCCCTCGTCTACGGCACATACCAGGCATACTTGAGACGGTACATGACTCCCTAACATAATCACCTCGTCGAAGCTCAACTCTTCCTATAGCACCCCCGCCCACATCGCCCGCGCCGCCGCCGACGCGCACGCTGGCGGCTACTCCCTCGGTGTCAAGCTCGTCCGTGGCGCGTACCACCCGCATGAAGTCGGTGCTTGGAAGGGTGAGTGCAACTTTGGTCATTGTTTTCTTCGCGGCGCTTTGGTGTTGGGGATCCGAGTATTCCGGGTGAAATCATTTGTGGCACCCGTCGAAATAGGCCCTTGACCCTTCAGTTGCACTTCGCTTGACTCCTACTCTTCATTCCTTCATTCGCTACCTAGGAACGTACTGACTATTCCCCCCCAGCCGCCCACGACGCCATCAACAACGCCCAGAACCCGGAAGCCAATCTCGTCGCCCGCATGACGCTCGTCCCCGCTGCTGAGCACCCACCTGTTTGGAGTACGAAGGTAGGCAACCGCTACTCCGACCACCCCCTCTTCATTGTTCCTCCTTCAAAAGACATCCCCCGACTAATGGCCTACTCCTCCAGCCCGAAACCGACGCCTGCTACGACAGATGCGTCTCCATGCTCATCGACCTCGTCGCCGACGATGTCAAGACCGCTACCTCGTCCTCTTCCTCTGCTATTTCTTCCACTATCGCCGCCCCGGTAGCAGGCATCAAACGCAAGTGGTACAGCTTGGGTTGGGGGAGGTCTTCCCCACCGACCTCCTCCGCCGACCTGCCCACGTCCTCCGCCGACCTGCCCGCCACCGACCTGACCCCTGCCAAGCCGGCTTCACCCGTTCAGCCGACCTCCCCCCAACCGCGCATCGGCGTCCTCTTTGGCACGCACAACTGGGCGAGCTGTGCTGGGATCTTGGGTGCGCTGGAGAAGAGTGGGCTCGGGTATAAGGAGTCGGTTTCGGGTGGAGAAGGACAGAAGGCGAAGGGACCGTTGGTGTTGGATAGGGAGGTTACTGGACGTGTCACGATCGGTCAACTCTACGGCATGAGCGACGACCTGACGGAGAGCGTTGCTGCACGCGTGAAGAGCGGGGAGCCGTTTGTGATCAAGTGGGTATTCTGTTCTACTTTCCTTCATATTCTTCCGCACGCTGCATCGCCCGTCGATAGATTGTCGACCGCCTCGTCTGTCTGAATGGACTGATCGACTGTCTGAATGAATTGATCGACCGCCTTGCTAACCCACTCCCCCTCCAGATACGTCCCCTACGGCGCGCTCAGCGAAGTCCTGCCCTACCTCGGCCGTCGCGCGATCGAGAACAAGAGCATGTTGTTCGGGGAGGTGAGTTGCGCGTCCCTTCCTCCGTCCTCTGCCAGTCATCTCGCCCTTGTCGATCGGCGCTGAAGTCGGGGTCGGAGCCTCGTGTGGACACTTTCCCTGCACAAACGCTGACCGCTATCTTTCAGGGCGGCGCCGCACACGAGCGCCAGAGGGCATGGGCTGAGATCCGGAAGCGGGTCTTTGGCTAATCGGGACGCCTCGCTCCTAAACGATAGGCAGGGTCCGCTATGTGTGGATAGGAAGCAAGTGGGTGCCAGGGACAATGACACGAAGAGTGGGTGAGACGGATTGTAGGCGAAAGCTCGGAGGCAGGGACGCACGATAGCGCGCGCATAGTGCGCTCGACGATGCCTTGTCGGCCGATGTCGAGGAAGACCCACACGAAGGAAGATGGGGATGGTAGAAGCGGGCCGGGATGACCGCCATTTATTTGTGGATCATGGATGCGGAATGGTGAAGGACTGAGGATGGATGGAAGGCGGATGGGACGGGCGGAAAAGCCCGCTAGCACACTAACGAAACGAGCGATGGCCGGAGATGCACTGACGGACCCTGGGGACTATGTGCTGTACACACACTGTAGACTGTTGTTGTAGAAATGCATATTGTTGTACAGAGGATCGATTGGGGCTGGAAAGGGTGCGCTTGGGGAGTTTCTAGCCGCCCATAAAGTTCAACTTAGGGGGTCACGTGACCGTGGTAGCTTTTAATTACGGCTGGTGCCGACGTCACGGTTGGCCGTCCGGCACTCAGTTCAGTCTGCTCGTGACTTTTATGGCCTCGCTGTCAGAGACAATGCCTGCTGAATTTCTCCGTGGATGCCATCATCTCCTGCGCTTGATAGTTGTAGTCACGAATGAACTTATCCTCTCCTTACCTCCTGTCTGGACGTGCTAGTCTCGGCGTCTCGTCGTCCTTAAAGCGCTCCATATCCACCGCAACCTCAGCAGCACGGTCGACGAGCATCCAAGTCCTTCGCCTCTTCGCTGTCTCCGCTGCATACGACGCAGCCAGTCGGAATGCAGCACTGATAATCTCTAGGACCGGGACAATACCCTACGGGAAGACGATAGAGCATAGTAGGTGAGTTTCCGTGCTGGCGTCTAGAGGAGTCACTCACCTGGCTTCGAGTAGTACATCGGCCCTTTGCAGGCCGACGTGTACTTGCAAGTCCCCTGGTTTTTGTAGCACGACTGAGCGAGTACAGGGCTCAAGATGGCCAGCATGGAGACGACGACACGAAGGGCGTACATGGTGGGCAATAGATGCTCTCACCTGCGCGCTAGCTGTCTATATGGACAGGTAGGGATCCTCAATGTACCTCCTTCACTACTGAACTTTGTTGTCTTATGACCGTCAGTTTATGAGGACTGTATGGCCGCTCGACGTATTAAACACGTCTGTCCGTCTGCCTCAAGCACCGCCCTGACTAGTAACATTCCTTCTGGCGGCTCAGCAGGCGGGCATAGTTCGAGGGCAGTTTGAGGGCAGTCCATGACTCGACTTGATACAGGTCCCTTCATTATATTAGCATCACTCAAGGTTCTACAGCTTGTGCTGATCTGCCCTGGCGCCTCCATCAATAAGGCCGCATGCCCGCTCTGTGACCTATCCATCCCGCGCTCGCAAACGCCTGGCTCGGGGCTGCATCCCAGAAGTTGAAGCCCGGTCTCTGTAGGCGGGTCATCTAGCACCGAGATTGCCAGCAGCACTGTCGCGTCCAAGCCGCGGAAGGGGAAGAACTCACCATGACATCCAGCCAGCGCGCTTCTGAGGCCAGCAGGGCGAGGATTAGGAACGCAAGCTCCGCCGGGGGCACGTCGCGTTCGAGAGCGAGGCGGGCAGGCTCGCTCTTCCGCAAGGTATGCTTCTCTGCGGTGCGGAGATGTGCGATGACGGTGTTTGTCGATAGATCCGTCACCTGCACACAGAACATTGACCAGAAGGTGAGCAATCCCCAACCCGCTTCAACGAGACCTACTCACCGTCCACGCCCGATCCCTACACTTCAGCTCATACCGCGCATTCCCCCACTGCCACAGCCTCCCCGACTTCTGCCTCCCATCGACGACGATCTTCTTGTCAAGATCATTGAACGACAGGGTGTCGCCCGCAATCTCGAAGCACTTCTCGCTCCACTTGATGCAGGCGTTGAACGCGCCTGAGAGCGTTGTGACTTCTCTGCCACAGCGCTTGCCGCCGGTCGTCTCGACGGTGTATTCGGGGATGTCGCTGCCTTCGGGTACGATCCCGCTGTTGAGGATGTCGTGGCTGCTGAAGGTGAAGGTGCGCATTTGGGCTGGGATTCGGGGATGGTTAGAGTAGTTGGGCCCTCGTGCCCCTCGTCGCGTCCTTATATACGTCGTTCTACAGCTTGAAGAGGGGACTACCTGTCAACGTAGCCGTGCTCGACCGACAGCTGAGACCGACCAGGGCGTAATTCAGTTGGAGTCGGCGACGGAGACCTTGACGTCTCTTAGGCGATAGACCGGCCAATCGTCCGATATCCAAGGATGATGAGCAACATAGCGTCAGACGACCAACGCTCAGAGCTCAGCCCTCGACGCCACACTAGATCACCGACAACTTCTATCATCGTACATCTCTCACGCGGACGCTGAATGTAAGCAGGAGATGGACTCGATTGCAGAGAATCCCGCGTGCATGATTGAATTCCTGTCCAGTAAGTCAGAGAGGAACTTTATGCCTCATTCAACGGTCTCGCACGGACTACAGCACGAAGCCGTCGATCCCGCGTCTGAATGAATCTTCGATACATCACTGGCAGGTGCCCTCAGACATAGCAGAAGGCGGCTACCTATCGTGCACGACAATCGCCTTCCGCGCTTCGGAGGCCTTGTGTGGATCACGCCGCTCCAGCTGCGAGTTTTTGACCCAGAAGAGCAGGTGATGCATAGTCCACTTGAAGAATCAGAGCCGGTAAGGGTTCCTTTCCCGATGCGAATGCCTCTTGATCTATCCTCTTGTAATGGATGTCCTTGACGTCGGATTAGCGCCAGAGCTAGGAGCATGAGCACGGCACAGGTTCTGCGCTTTCTGCGCAAGCTTCGGGTGCGCTGCGGGTACGTCCTCCGCGTCGTGAGAGATCGACATCAAGCCCGGCTTCGAGAATCCCGCGCAGAATAGAGTGAACACGTTGCGAACACGCGCCTGCAGGCTGGACGCCGCACTTGTTATCAGATCAGAGGAGCGTAGCTAGAGGGGCCTGAGGGTACACAGGACAGTGAGAGTCGCCGTGGAGAGCTCAGTGGATTCGAGAAAGCTGGCTCCCTGCAAGCTGCTCGCTGGCGAGAGACAAAAGAGAGTGGCCGAAAGAGGCAGTAATTCAGCAACGGTCCGATCTCCGGTTTCCGGCCCGCAGATCCGGGGCAGCTTATAACCTCGACGGTCTGTTCGTTCCCACCCTGTCGTCTCTCGTCCTGAACTAACTGACCCCCACCCATGAGCATCGTGGCTGCCCTCTCGCAAGCTGGGGGACGCAACGGCCTATGGCTACGCGCGATCTCTGGCTGGAAAGGGGGCGCGTACGGTGTTTGTGGCGGGCAGGTCGCCGTCGCTGCTGGGGTCATCGGGTCGATGGCCTCGTCAGTGGCGGTGAGATCTGTAGCGTCAGTCCGGTTGCTGGCGTCGCTGACTCTCTGGGCCCCAGTGATAGGCTGCGTGTGGTGACTCTGTTGCCACAAGCAGCCTTGAGGGATCTCGAGTGGCCACTGGCGTTGGTGATCGGCGGGGCGATCGGAGCGCGGATGCGCGGCGTCGACTGAGCTGCTGCTCGACTTCCCCCGAGGTCGTCGGTAGCCTAGGACGCGTCGCCTATCTGTTCTCAGCCGTTGGCGTACTGCCTTCGTCGCGGTCGGCCACATTGTGGCGGATCGCGGAGGCGGCGATCGCCACGCGGCACTCGTGGCGCGTGTTGTGGCGAGCGTGACCGCGTCCTAGTAAGTGGAGTCGCCATCGACCTCACCGACCGAATGCACCCACGCTCTCCCTCGCCCGCCGCACGAGGGGCTGGCGACCCTTACACTCCCCTCGCCCGTCCGACCATCCCGTCCAACCGATCGCCACGACGCGCCAGGCTGGTCCTAAAGGCACGAATGCATACACCTCCCCCCATTATGGCCCTTGAGGGGCCACCCACTGTATGGGCAACCGCCAGGCATTGCAAGCTGCCTCGTGTATGCATTCGCCAAGCGTGCCGTAGTTTGAGTTTCAATGGGACGACCCAGCGGCGTTGGTGGCGGGCGGGTCGCCACTGCCGGCGCTGGCGCGGTCGTCGGCTAGACGGCCGCCCCAGCGTCGCGCGAGACCTGCCAGCTTCGGGCCTGTCGGTGTCATCACTGAGCCTTTCTGAACCCAGTGATGGGTTGCGAATATGTTGGTACCGAGTTGGGGCGCGTATCGCAATCCTGAGGGATGTCGTCTGTGCTGGTGGTGGCATGCGATGGGTGGATGGATCGTCAATTGAGGTGGCGCGCGGCGCGAGTCGTGCGTCCACCTCTCTAAGACGGGTAAATCTTTGGAACCTTTTGAGGTCCTTCGCAACCTCGCGACTCGGCTATGCTAGATTAGTGACATGACTATTGTACTGGCCTTCGTGGTGTATAACAAAAACAAAGTATTCTGACCTTAGCCTCCAAAGACCCATGCTCGAGCCTCCGCTACTAAATGCATCGCAGACGTGAATGGCCGGGTCAGTAATTGCTATAACTAACAGGAATAGATAGGGTAGTATATCGTGCAGGAGAACGAACGAAGTGAGTGCATGCGATTAGTATAGCTTGTGGGTGAATCCGATCCAGAACGATGGGTGAGGAAATCCAGGTTGGTGGGTGCGGGCATTGAGAACGGTAATGTGGGGTATGAGTGGGTAGCGGGGAGCGTTGAGGGGGGGATGAGTAGGTGACAGGGGAAGTGGATTCGATCCAAAGTGTGGGTGGATGTGGTGAGGCGTCTGAGCAGACTAATGTGGGTTGTCCGTGTCGTATCGTATCGTACACCGTGCCGGCGAACCTATATGCAGATTCTAGCAGTAACAAACCGTCCGTCTATCGACGCTTGTGTGTTGACATGTCCGTGGGGCGTGACGCGCGAGACCTTGCTCGTGGAGCGCGAAGACCTTGAGCTCATGAAGCGCAAGTCCTCGCACCCTTGAGCCTGCGGCTGCAAAACCTTACTGCTTGCGCCCTCTGCAAGCCCTTATGCCCGCGACTGCGACTCGCTACCACCGTTCGTAATGTGCAGCGGCGGCAGGTGCTCGTCGGGCAGGTGGATCGAGCTGCTCTCGCTCGCGCGGTGCCCAGGCGTGAAGGCCTGCGCTTGAGGTGCCAGGTTGCCTTGAGGCTGGGCCGGATAGTTCGCCTGACCCTGCGGTGCGTAGCCGTGCTGTTGAGGCGTATAGTTGCCCTGCGCTTGAGGCGCGTAGCTCTGCTGTTGCGGCGGGAAGTAGCCTTGCGGCGCTGGCGCTGCTGGTGGCGGATGCGACGCGCTCCACGGGCTCGGCGGCGCGTTCATCGGCGGCTGCGAGAGGCTCGGGGTGGGCGAATGGCCTGAGGCGGACATGTTGAAGTTCGCGGAGCGCGGCGTGCTCGGGTGCGAGCCATAGCCGACGGGTACGAGGCCAGGACTGGGCGGCGGCTGCATCATCGGCGGCGGCATCGAGAAGCTGCCCGACGGCGAGTGGCCGCGAGGGGGCATGTTACCAGCAGGCGACATGTGGCCAGAGGGGGACATGTTGCCAGGCGGCGGCATGTTGTAGCCAGGCGAGCGCGGCGTGCCCGGGCGCGAGCCGTACGGGCCGGGCGCGAGCTGCTGCCCGGACATCGACATCGGCCTATGATGCCCGTGCGCGCTGCTCGGCGTCGCCGGGCGGGCGAAGGGGTCCGCGGCCATGGGCGGGTAGCCGCCGGGTGCGCTGGTCTGCCCGACCAGCCCGTACTGATACGCCTTGGGCTCGACGCTGCTGTTGAGCGAGCGCTCGTACTCGGAGACGGCCTTCGCGGCGCCCTTGGAGATGATCTCCTGCTCGGTCTTCTCGTAGAAGAGGTCTTCGTAGCGCGTGCGGCGTTTTCTGGTGGGGGAAGAAGGTAGATTAGTCGAATGAAGGCTTCGGAGTTGAGGGGGAGGGGATGATACGTACATCCACCACCATGCGAGGAAGGCGACGATGGCGACGAACGCGACACCGCCCACGGTTCCGCCGATGATCGCACCAAGGTTCGCAGGCGCCTTCGTGCCGCCTGCCGCGTCTACTGCGCGCGTTTGCGCCGCTTCGGTCTCGAAGACGACCGGGCTGGCGGAGCCCGTAGACGTAACGGTAACCTCGATGACAGTCACTGCGCCGTCCTCTTGTGTGGACGAGGACTGGGTGGTCATAGTAGTGGGGGGCGGCGTCGAGTAGGAGGTTGTGGTGATGCGCTCGGTGGTGACGATCGTGGTCTGCTCCTTGGTCGTCGACTTGTCGGTTGTGGTTGGCTTGGAGGAGTCCCCGTCCGTGGTCTTGCTATCGCCATCGTCGGCTGAGCATTCTCCATCGTACAGCGTAGTCGTCACGTCCGCAGTGGTCGTGACCATGGACGTGAACGGGATGGATGTGGTCGCGCCATCGCCTAGGCATGCGTTCAGAATCTCTCGGATGCATGAATAGCTTGGGTACGCACCTTTCAACGTCGACGTCTGCGTAATGGTATCGCACATCATGTTCCCGAGCGCACACGATGTCGACACGATCGTGGTCACCACATCGTCACCGTCTATGACCGTGGTCGAATAGCCCACTGACGCCGTCTCCGTCGTCACCTGCGTCGTCTTCGTCGCCGTCGGAGTGCCCGTGCACTTTGACATCTTCCGACTCGTCCTAGACTGTTATGGTCGGGTGCGTGGTGTAAACGAGCGCGGAATCGTCGAAATACGCTTCCGGAAGCAGAAAGCTCTAGAAATGACAGAACTAGACAAGAGAAGGCAGACAAAACACAGCGAGCGGCGCCCAGAGCCCGATAGCGTGCGAGTGGGCGGCCTGGGGTCTAATTGAGGTGAAGCGGGGGCAAGGATCAACAAAGAAAACGAGGCGGACCCGAGGCGCGTATCAAGACAGGGGCTACTCAATTTACGTCCCGGTCAGGTGATCGGGCAGTTCAACTTCCGCGCTGCCGGCAACTTGCGAGGGAGGCAAACATTCTTTTGCTACCGTTTGGGAGGGCGCAGGGAGGGCAGGGTAATTCGAGGAGGCTAGAGAGCAAGTGAAGAGTACTGCGTATTATTGTACGATAGCAAAGACGCCCTTCGAGCGCGCTATCGGCTTCCGCAGCCTACGCTAGCCGCGCTTGCTGCCCGACTCGGACACCGCCTTGCCACCACCGTCATACACCGCGCTACGGTCATTGAGGGCGTTCAAATGGAACATCTAGGGCTGTCCAGCCATGGCCTCTTACTCCCGTGTGGATGGGAGGAAGGAAGAGTCTTCCCTGCAGAGTCCCGAGTGCTCACCACGCCGCAGACGCATTCACAAGACCGAGGCGACTGAAGAAGTGAAGGGAAAGTTGTCAGCGGGCCGAGGAGGGTGGAAACGGTAAACCTGACGCTTTACGAGGCGGATAGTGATCCCGAGGGACTATAGTCAGTCGTGATCACGATACATAGATGGTCGGGGACAAACAGCGGCCGTCGAATGCTGGGCGAATTCAACGCGAGTGCAGAAGAGCAGCGAGCTATGTGAGCCACCGTCACGATACATCATGCCTGCGCTATGTTTCTGTTTGAAGGTCAGAGACAAGTGTCACTCGAGCGCTGGCATTCGTCAGACAGGAGGCATTCTCCGCAGCGACGATGCGCTCACCTTCCGAGTGCACAGGATTTTGATAGTAAACTGGGAGGATGGGTAGTACTGGCAGAGATGGCTTGTAGAGAAGCAGGATCCGTGCCCATGTTAGTAGGAAGCCAGTCAGGAAGAAATTTTATTAGATCTTGAAGTGCTGAATGCACCGCTAGCATCATTGGGCGAAGGCGGCTCGACGGGCTGCCTCGGACAATTCCAAGATGCCGATGAAAGAGTTGCTTGATTTTCAAGGCGCAGAGTAGATGCAGTATTCCGAGCCGCTTTCTGATAGCAGGAGCCGGGAGCATGCAAGTAAAGAGGTAGAAGAACGGAGGGTCTTGCCGCTGCAAATGGACTGGGGGTATGTGCCGTTCTTCTGTCGGCCACGTGTATAGCCTCGAGGTACATACGCCCGTCCCTCGCAACAGTCTTCCGTAACTTCTTGCATCGTGTTCATGTCTAAGCAAAGCTAGCAAAGCCCAAACATGGCTGCCCTTGTCGCCGCAAAAGGAAGAGGCGTCCAAAGAGGGCAAGAACACGTGCGCGAACCATTCCATTGTGTCACAGCGTCACAATGGTCACGGCGTTTGCGGGATTGATTGCCGGGTCTTATTGTTCTCTTTTGGGTGGACAATGCACCAATGGCGGCAACGCTGGGTCCCCCGTTACGTGTCTGTGTGTGCGCGTGTTCCTACAAAAGCCGACAGCGCGTAATTGAGGATAGGTCTTCTTCCTTGCTTCCCGCCACCACACGACTGTCTTTTTTTCTCGCCCTTCTCTTCACTCACGACGGTGCCGGCACCAGCTCTGACCCTTACGACCCTGTTATCACGACACTTCCCCTCCCTCTAGACGACTCCCTCCACTACTAGACGCTACTTACAGACATGTCTGCCTTCCGTTCTTGTGAGTTTTGCGGCTCGATCGGGGAGGGTCCAGGCTAATTGGCCACTTCAGACATCTTTTACGGCCTGAACGTCGTGCGCGCGCTCAGCATCGTCTCGCTGCTGCTCGTCTTCATCAGCTGCATCATCACGATCGTGAACAATGTCAAGGCGGTCAACTACTACATGGCTCACCGGACAAAGGAGGACGAGCAGGTGGATTGCGACTACATCGAGTGCGTAGCCACTGCAATTGACCCCGGTCACTGTACTGACGATGCCACAGAAACAGCACCGTGCCCAACCAGGCTGCTGGTGTCTTCTGGGCTGTCGTATCCTCCCTCCTGATCCTCTTCCAGAGTGTTGTCCTCATGAGTGCGTGAACCTCCCCTCCTTCTCACACCGCCACTGACAGGTCCTTGCAGTGTCCGAGCTGAGCTGGCCCATGACCTTCTTCGACACCTACTTCCCCGTGCTCGGCTCCAACTTTGGCACCGGCGCGCTCGGCATCTTCCAGTGCTTCATCGGCGCGCAGATCCTGAGCCACCACGTCGACGACTTCACGCTCGTCGCCGCCTTCTTCCTCTTCTCCGTCTCCTGCCTGAACATGATCCTCGGCCTCATCTTCCGCGCGTCGGGCAAGCACCAGCGCTCCATCCGCGCCTACCGCAATCAGGAGCCGGACCCCTTCGCCGACCCCAAGGACACGCGCCCGCCCTTCACCATCGCGTCGCCCTCGTACGTGAAGAGCATGTTCACGGGCTCGACCGCGGTCGCGCCGGAGAAGGAGGAGAAGAAGATGGAGTTCGGCGAGAAGGCCGGCTTCGGGTTCGGCCGGCAGGGCGAGAAGAAGGCGGGGCTGAAGGGCTTCCTGCTCTCGCGCCCCGAGGAGACGCTTCCGCGCTACGCGAGCCCCGTCTCGGCGTCCGCGCCGCGCATCATCGGGTTCCCGACGCAGGGGCGCACGCTCAGCCCGCCGCGCAAGGGGTCCATCCAGACGACGTCGAGCTTCTGCTCCCCGGGTACGCGCCCGTCGAGCACCGCGTCGTCCCTTGGTCCCGAGCCGACGGGCGCAGAGCGCGACAGCCAGGCGTACTCTTCGCCCTCGCGCTACTCCCGCTCTGTGTACTCCCGGGCGCCGTCTCCTGGTCCGGACCCGCGCACGTACGAGCCGTTCCCCTCTGACCTGCGCGTCCCGCCGCACTTCAAGTCGAGCAACCAGGCCATCTAAGTCCTCTTTGAGAGAGGGCTTATTGGCATGCTTGAAGAAGTCTTTTTGCATGTCTGTCACGCTTTCGCGTCATGCCGTCTACGAATTACACGCCGCGCCCTGTAGCTAGCCTACGGTGGCCCCAGGAGTGCTATCACACCCTATCCTACCCAGACACCGCCGTGTATCTCGGCGCATTGTAGCACTAGTCTTTATGTATCCGCCTGCGGGTGGCACACATCTGGCCTTATGTGGCCTGTATTGTATCTCTAAGTAATGGCTTCGAGTCAATGAAGAGCATGAAAGAAAACAACGGGCGAGTTCATCGTGTGAAGACTGGACATCGAAACACAAGATACAAGAGGCTGAGATTATGGCATGGTCAGTGACTTATTTATCACAGTACAGTAAAGTTAAGACATAGGTGCAAAGCATATCAGTACAGCACAAGATACATAGAGAATTTACAAGAACGTGCCCCTCACCCATCGCCAGGCCGCCTCCCGCAGCGAGTAGAAACTGACAGAGTCATTTACAGACGTAATGAACGGGCGCGTGCCCTTCAAATCGCCTCTCTTAGCCCTGTCGTACTCGGCCTTGTCGACAGTGCGCCCAAAGTCAATGAGCCGGAAGCTCGGGGTCGAGCGGTGACGCTGGGCGGGAGGGACGCTGAGGGGCCCTGCTTGCATGAGGACGTTGCGGGGGAACTCGGAGTTCTGCACGAAGCCAGCTTCGTGCATGCGGAGGAAGAGGCTTGCGGTGGTTTGTCTGATTTCGAGTTGGTGTCAGCACGACATACCAAGCGGAACGGAAGACAAGCAACGCACTTTTCTAGTCTATCCAAGCACCTCCCCTCAATCGGCGTCCCGCACGACTCGACGAGCATGATGGGACTCAAATACCTACTATCCGTGGGCTTCTCAACCGGTACGTAGTACCCAAAGAACTGCGGGATGACCGCACCGAGGGGTATCTCGAAGTTGAGCTCCTTGAAGCTCGCTGCGCCCTTGCGATGCTGCGCCAGCTCGGGCGGAAATCGTGTGTACATGCGCGCCTCGTGCGCGAGGTGCTCGTCGCCGCGGATGGAAAGCTTCGCGGCAACGCGAACGCGCGCGATGGGCGGCGCTAGGCCGGGGACGCCCGCAAATTCGGGGTCCCGGGTGGGCAAGGTGGCGGCAAGGATGTCTTGCTGGGAGTCGGTTGGGGCGGAAGGTGTGCTAGGCTCAGGCCGATAGTCGGGTAGCAGCGTGCGCGCGACGTCGAGCTCGGCCTGATACACGAAGGAATGATGACCCGTACCGTGCTTTTCGTCCTTTGCGAGGTACAAGTGCGCGACGCGTTCTTCGGGCGATGCAGCGCCGGCCTCACCGGTATGCAGGCGATAGACGTGAAGGACATCGTCCTCGTCCACCCAGTCGGATTCAGACATCCAGTCGTGGACGATCTTATGGCGAGCGGCAGGTAGAACATTCGACGGATCGTGAACGACGAGCGTGGTCGGGAGTGCGCGAAGGGGCGCTTCGAGGTTGGGATGCGAGGCTGCGGAGTCGAAGGGTAGAAGTGGGTGCGTGGGCGGAAGGCGACTGGGGTGGAAGAGCGAGTCGCTAGCCTGCGGCATATTGGTTAGTATAGATCGATTGAAGACAGCGAGACATACCCATTCGTAGTCCTTGAGCTCGTCGACCATCGCAAAGAACTTGTCACGAGGCATCGACTCGCCCGCGTCATCAAGAAGAGGAATGATGTCGCAGACCGGTACAACGTCGTCAGGTAGTTTGGACTCTGGTTCGCCCTCTTCGACGGATGTGGCTGGGGTAACGGACCGCTCCGTGGTATGATCCAGTATGTCATTGTCGCTGATGGAGGACTCGTCGTCGGATGATCCTGTGCTGGCGACGTCGTTCTGTCCAGCTTGCTCAGGCGGTGGGGCGCCGACGACGATCTCAGGGGCCTCCTCGTTGCGCGCAGGAGGCGCTACCTCGTGTTCCGTTGGCGGTGACATGTCGACGTTGACAGTAGGGTCAGCACCCACGCCAGAAGAAGGTTCCGCCAGACTGGTCTCCTCGAGCGATTCGTTGGCTTTGGAACGCGCGGCGCCTATCAGATTGAGGACGGCCGTGCATTCGACTGGCCCGCTCCGTGCAGTCACACTGTCGCCAGCGACAGATACTTGGTTGCCACAGTCGTCGTCGGCGCGACAGGTGTCAACGGCGAGTACTTGAACAGCAGACATGTCGGGTTGTAGTGAGGTGCAAAGAGACGGCTGAGGTGCACGCCAATGGTAAAGTCACGCTTCGTCGAGCGGGACCGGTGGAATCTAAAGAAGAGGCAAGTGGGTTGAGGCAAGGTCCTCTCTTCCCGCGCGAGCGCTTTTATAAGCTTTGTGACCCTGGCCATGGTCGGCGCCTAACAGATATCCGCAGTTATTGGCCCCATTGTTCGCCGTGCGACATACGCGTGTGCACCTAGTGTTAATAGATGGGTGGCAGTGATGGCCAGTCCATTAGTGACGGCGCGTACCGGCGAAGTTACCGCGAAGTTGTTGTGGCCTGCCACAGGGAAGCGATTGGGTATGACCCATTACATCGATTGTGGCAACGTTGAAAACGCATGCCGACCCCTGCGCTCCATTCGGAAGCGCTCTGAGTCACCCAGATTGGCAAGGATCTTTGTCGGCACCGAATAGAGGGAAAATGAGGCATGACGAGTAAAAAAGTGACGATGAAAGCCAGAACAAAGCTTGTTCACTCCCACGTGATTCTTTCATTCCGTCACCCAAGCACGCGTCTTCAGATTCGCTTGATGCCCCACGTCCTCGTAGTGCGGGCTTTGGATGAGAGTAAATCATAGAAGATACATTGTACATCCTAGTGCTTTAGAAGAAAATTAGTCTAGAAGCTTTCAGCCCGTCGAGAGAACTCACAGAAATTACAGACGTTCCAGTATCACTCCTGCAGCTGGATACACCAGTTTCCCATCTTCGAAGTACACCAAATCGAGAGGGGCCCCACGACTCTGATATCCGTATAGATCCAAGCTGACCCAGTAGGGCTCGCAGCCAGCGATGGGAACATCGTTCAGCTCTGCCCGACCGATGCCCAGCCTGTGCGATATTAGTCTTTGCCGCGCTCTCCTACAGTTGCCACACACCTAAATTCATCCTTCCGCCCCGTACTCCACAGAGCGACAGGCCGACCAGCCCCAGCTCCTGCTGCCGCCAGCACATCCACGCCCCGCACCACCAACGTGTCCACAAACAGCATCTCGTGCTGCACCGACACCACCGCCAGCGCGCGCTCCCCATGGAATACTCCCGCGTACGCCCTCGCCACCGCCTCGACCTGCAGCGCAGCAAAAGCGGGCGCGAAGCGCGAGACGGCGGCATCGGTAAGGGAGACCGTGTCCGCGTACTCGCCGGTGACGAGGACGATGACGCCGAAGGCGCGCTCGGGGATGAGGGCGAACTGGGAGTGGTAGCCGGGAAGGTTGCCGCCTGGGAAGATTGTCAATGGGAGGAGGAGGGATGGGTTAGGGGCATGGGGTGAGTAGCATACCCTTCGAGTATAGACGGAGCTCGTCCGAGAGCTTGCGGATTTCCCAAGGGGCGCCGACTTCGTTCATGCCGTCGCGCCAGGCATGCAGGGGTCGTAGCCATTCGCGCACTACAGTGGGGGAGATCAGACCGCCTTCAGCGGTAGGCGAGAGGAAAGTCTTCATAAGCGCCGCAAGGTCGCGCAGTGAGCTGAACTGGCCTCCCGCGGGATCGTCGGTGTCGCCAAACACGAAGTCCTACAAGGCGATTAGAAAACGCACGAAGACTTGCCCGCCTCATGCACTCACAGCCCACTCGGCATCCTTCTTAGGCACGGCTTTATGAGCGGCTAGCTTCTCGTTGGGGACGACGTAGAAGCTGCTGTTGAGACCCAGCGGCTCGAAGATATCCCTCTTGATGAGATCCTTGTGCGACTGAGGCTCGTCGTCGGGGGAGTCTGACGCCAACTTGTTCGCCTCAACGTTGGCGATACCGAGCACGTCCATGCCCACGTTCGAGTAGACCGGGTACTCGTACTGTGGGACGATGAGCGGAAGCTCGGCGATGGCTTTGTAGACTTCTTCGCGAGGGCGTTGGCGGATGACGGTTCCTCCGGGCTTGTCGATGGGCCAATCATGTACGTTCTGGATGGGGTAGTCACGCCCGAGGCCTTACAAACTTATTAAACAGGGGGAGAAGAAGGAGAGACGGTGACTGACCAGACATGTGAGAAGCGAGTTGACGTAGCGTTATATCCTCTTGCGACTGGGTCGACGCAGCGCCCGCCAGGTGCTCTGGCCACGACGCGCCCGAGTACGTGAAGTTGGGCAGGAATTTGGTTACAGGGTCATCCCTGAGGTATCAACATGTGCACTCAACATGTGCACTCAACACGCTGGTGATACTCACATACCAGTTCAAGACGCCTCGCTCCCTCAGGATGAGTGTCTCGAGTACGGTGAACATCTTCGTGATGCTCGCGATACGGTAGATGGAGTCGCTGTCTACCGCGCCATACTTGTCCGGCTCGGATTCATTGGCGCGCAGAATGCCGTACGCGCGCTCAAAGACAGTGCCAGACGGAGTTACTACAGCGACCGCAAGGCTATCGATGTCTGGGTAGGCGGCGCGGTGGGCGAAGTAGCCGTCCAGAAGGAAAGAAGCCTCTTGTAGAAGTGCTTCTTGCCCGGTTGGGGGATCGTGCGCGAGAAGGTTTGGGAGCGGAACCTTGCACGAAGGACCCGTAAGACGGCTGCGATAAGGGGTGTCGAGGCGAAGGATTCCTGTCCAAAATGCTGGGAGAAGAGCAGCACAAAATACAAGGAAAGAGGCGATGAAAGCCCGATTGAACGCGCGTGGTGGTTCTGGCAGCTGGACAGAGCCTTGACGCGCCTTCTCAGTCATGGTTGCGAAGGTTGAAAGGCGGCTGCGGATGCCGACGGTAGCATAGGCGCCAGATAGGCGCGCAGGCACGCTATGTGATGGTAGAACGTGGCAAAGTTCAACATGGGGCTGTGCTTGCATGTCCTACGGCGGGAAGAATTACAGCAGTGAGCTGCAGAAATTACCCTTGGTCCTGCCTCATCGCATGGTTGATGTTAGTGGATTTCGCTGATAGAGCGACGTCTGAGTCAAACTCGTGATGCACTACGTGGGACTATACACCTTGTGACAGTGGTGGAGACTCCCGTCCAAAGCTGTGCACTGCTAGTGTATAAAGCAGCAGGAGATGACTTCAGGTGGGCCCTCTCACTCCACTAACCCCCATCATGCGCACGCTCACCTTCACCAACCGCGATGTCCTGAACACCGCCCTCGTTCCCAGCGACGAAGGCGAGCATCCGTACGCCATCGAGACAGTGCGCTCCAGGAGCGGCGAGAAGATTACAATTGTGAGCGGCACCTCGCCCGCCGCGTCGATATATTGGAACGAGCACTACTTCGTCATGGGCAGCGAGTCACTACCGGTCAAGAGCTTGGAGCACGAGGTATGGGTGAAAGGAAGATACACCAGCGCGCGGGCCTGGCGGTGGGGTAAGTATGAGTACGAAGTGGATTATGCGGATGGAGGGTGGACGGTGGGTTGCATGGTGAACTCAGCTTGCTTCGAGCTGAACGGTCAATCCAGGTTAAAGACGTCCTGTCCTCACACCCAAGCACTGCAGTCGCATACTTGCGCTCCGCGCGAACCCACTTGCTGCACAAGACCGAGCCTGCACACCTGATAGTCAAGCCTGACATCTCGTCGGAAGGGCTCGCGTTCTTGTTACTGGCGCTCATATACTCCGAGTGGCGCAGACTGGAGGTGCTGGTGAGTGTTGCTCATGCGGCTCACACGTTTGTACTTGCCTCCATCCGTATGCTCAAACTCTGCGCAGGGCGACAACAGAAAGGGCCTGCTAGCAGTGGCACCGGCCGGCGCGTTTTGTTGAAAGACACCTATTCACCTGACCGTAGATGTACGACAACACTGTGCAGGACATTGCCCCAACACCGTATTGAGCTATCAGTCATATCAATGAGACGAATGTACCGCACACCGCTCGTGGAGGACCTGAATGCGACACCGCAGGCCGACGCGACACAAAAGACAGTTGCATTGGGAAGTGAGCTATATCGACACGGAAGCTATGGTGTGAGTTATACATGATCGGCGCCTGCGCGTCCGAGTCGCCCGAAGAGCTTGGAAGGCCGCGAACGACCAGAACACGACGCAAGTTCCTGCCCTGTCAGCTCGTCATCGACCGTCAGGTCAAGCAGGCCCATCGTCCTTGACCTGCGTGCGCGACCACGTATGGGGTAGAGTGTGTCGTCGTGAATCGGGAGGATGCAGTGAGCATCCATCCCTCGAGGGGGGCCGCCATGCCAGCTGTCAGCTGGTGAGCGCCGTAGCCTCGGTAGTATTGGCATGGAGCGGAGAATCACCCTCCGTCCGTCAAGCAGCATCTGCGAATGCATCGCTCGCGTGTCCAAAAGGGCAAGCGAAGCGCAGCAAGGTCAGAGCATTGCCCTACAGGTGACGGACTCGGAGGTCGGTGCGCGCGCGGCGCTAGAATACTGTCACACCGGACTGCGTGCCCGTGTACTGCGACTTCACGTCGTCCAGGTCCGCGCCGTCATCCTGGCTCTTGTAGTCGTACTGCGAGAGGCTGCCGAGGTCGGACGTGCCCGTGACAGACGACGAGCCGAAGGAGCCGCGCCGGCGGAGGCGGTCGCTCTGCGAGTACGCCATGCTCGGGTTGCCGATGCTGCTACCGACAACGCTGCTACCATCGGTGGTGCTGGGGCCGGCGTCCTGAGAGATGATGGAGGAGGCGTAGCTGTAGTTGCTGCGCTTCGCGCCGTTGGCACCGCGGACGGCGCCGAAGGGACCGGCAGCGGTGAAGGAGGGGAGGCCAGAGGAGTATGTCGCCTGCGAGCGGAGAGATTGTATGTCGGATGGGATATACCCAAGGGCGTCATGGCTCCTGTAGAAGCTCGTGTCGAAACGACTGGGCGTGCCCGAGCGGTTGGGAGTCGCACCGACGGCGGTCGCAGGAGCACCGCTGAGGTAGTCCCTTGCTGTGGTCTCGTGGCGCCTAAACTGGTCCATCGAGCTTGCCAACGTACGTCGAGGCTTGCTGAACTGAATCATGCTGGGCTGCAAGTTGCTCAGCGGACCCTCGACAAGGCAGTCCTTCTCCTTGTAGTGGGTAAGGAGGTAGTGCCACAAGGGGTGCTACATAATTGTTAGCAAAACATCCACATGCCTGATCAACAGGACATACCTTGCTGAGGACCTTCGGATTGCCCAAGATGACCACACCGTACTTGGCTCGAGTGAGCGCGACGTTGAGACGGCGAGGGTCGTTTAGGAAACCGATGCCCTGGTGCTCGTTGCTTCGCACGCAACTCAGGATGATGTAGTCCTTCTCGCGACCCTGGAAGGCGTCGACACTGGCGACCTCGATCTCCTTGTACAAATCCTTCTTCAGCGACCCGTTGAACTGCATGTAGTTGACGATGTACGAGCGCTGGCCCTCGTAGGGTGTAACAACACCGATCTGGTTGGGCATGACACCCGACTTGAAGAACTTGGTGACAATCTTCTCGACGTTCGACGCCTCCGTCCTGCGCATCGCCATTAGTTTACACTCACGCATCGTTTCACGTTCTCGCTCACCTGTTCAAGAACGACGTCCCACTGCTCGAAATCTCCTCCTGACCCAAGTTCTGATAGAAAAACATTGGCGTATCCGGCACCGGCCACGGGAAGTCCACATTCTTCCTCAACCGCTCCGGCGCCGTCACACCATTCTGCAGCGTCCCCTCGTAGAACATGTTCGAAGGGAACTCAGAGAGGCAGGGATGCATGCGGTACTGCACCTGGAGCCGGATGGGCCGGTTGCCGAGGATGACGAGGCGCTCGAAGAGGGACTGGGTGAGACCAGCGCGCGCGGCTTTCTTGTTCATGATGACGGGACCGAGCTGCTGGTGATCACCAACGAGGACGACCTGCTTGCAGCCGAGGACGAGAGGGATCATACATTCTGGATGGAGATGTTAGCATACATGCGCATGTTGAAACGGAAGAACTTACCAGGTTCGGCGGCTTGCGTCGCTTCGTCGATAAGCACGGTCCTGAACTTGAGTTTGCTGAGGCGAGGGTCACCCGCACCCACACAAGTGCAGCAGATCACATCCGCCTTGCTCAGAATCTCCTTCTCGCACTGCTTAATGAGCGTCTTGTACTTCCGCTCATCGTTGCTGCTCAGCTCGCCCTGCTCGTTCTTAAGCATGATGAGCTTCTGCAGTTCCACGTGCGTCGAGCTGTTCTCCACTTGGCGATGCAGGGTGAGGAAGGACACGCTCGAGTCGAGGGCTTCGCGCGACTTGGCCGTCAGGCGCACAACCTTCAGGCCAGTCATGTGGATCTTCTCGGTGAGCTGGTCGACAGCGACGTTCGAGGGGGCGCAAACGAGGACCTGACCCGGGTTCATTTTGGCAAGGTGGTAGACGATGGAGGCGGAGGTGACCGTCTTGCCAGTGCCGGGTGGACCTTGGATAAGAGAGAGGGGCTTCTGGAGGACGTTCTTGACCGCATACATTTGGGAGTGGTTGAGCTCGGGGAGGCCAGGCGCGGAGAAGCGCTTGGGCATGGAGGTGCGCAGGCTCTGCGGCTCGAGTTCATGACCGAGCAGCTTGTGGTACTACGGGAATGTCAGAATTGGGTTGCGAGGAAGTGAGAGGCCACGCACGATATAGCCGCTGACACTCTTCTCCTCTACCGCGAACGTCTTCATGGCGAGTTGCATACGATCGAAGCTGGTCGACTTCCAGACGAAGTCCGCAGCAAAGTTATGAGTGCAGTCCGTAGGCACGCCTTCAGTCCTGCGAAGCTCGAGGCCAATCTCGTCGGATACGTCTAGGAAGGGGTCAGCAAGATGAGCGGATATATGCTATGGGTCACGCACTGTTGGGGATTTTGATGACATGTCCGACGCCCTCCCACGGCTTGTGCAGCTCGCCACAGTACCTGAGCCTCAACTCGTCACCGACAGCGAGGCGGACTTCGCCACTCTCAAGCTTGGGGAGGCAGAACCACGCTACTCGCTTCTGGTTGAGACCGATGTCCCAGCGTACAGCGATGTCGGTCTGGGTTTGACTCTCCTTGAGGCGCTTGTCATAGTCGGCCTCGATCTTGACGAGAGGGCCGAAGATATTTTGGTACTGGTACGCATCCTCATAGCGCAGGATGACCGGCTGCGGCTCGTCGTCGACGCCGGGCTTCTCGAGGTCTTCAAGTGTGGCATTAGCGTTCTCACGCCACAGGTCTTCAAGTCTGTTGATCTGCTGGAAGGAGATTTGGCGGGAGCGCAGCTGTTCGGTCTCGCTCGGCGGCTTGACGAGCCAGGACAGGAAGGACCGGTCATCAATAAGCGGCGCCCACAGTGCCGCATTCCACGATATCTCCTTCGAGATCGCCGCACACGGTTGCCTGAAGACACGTCAGAATCAGTCATGTACCGCACCTCGGTTCGATCACGCACCGGCAGAGAAGTACGACGACGGTGTCGCTCTTCGCGGGGATGAAGCCAAGCATGAACACGTTCTTGCTGCCACAGTTGTAGCACTCGGGTGTCGTCTCCCCGAGTGGGGACTCCGCGTGCAAGATGACCTCCTTGTGCTTAGCGCGCACGAGATGGTTGACGATGTGCGAGGCCGACGTGTTCCCGCGCGAGTTGCAGAACCACTTCTGGCAGATGAGGCACTTGACGACGGATGCAGGGGAGTGGATGCCACAATAGCTTGCAAGTGAAGTGAGCAAGCGCCACTAAATGTGTCGGCGTACTAGGACGTACCTGCAGGCGTGCGGAGGGAGTGCGACGGCGGACTCATCCTTGAGATCGTCAAGGACGCCGTCAAAATCGTCCTCAGAGCCTCCCGAGCGTGCATCGTGCTGCGCGTGTGCATGACCGTTGGAGGGACCCCCGTACACAGACGAAGACCCGGAAATCGAGAGGCTGGACAGATCGACCGATGAGGATGCCGTGTCCTGGGTGTTTGCGGTGTAGACGGACGAGTTGTCGTCCACAACGCTGAGGGCGCCGCCGTACGACGACGCGTTTTCGTACTGGAAATTTTCGAAGGACTCCATGAGGGTTCGTGGGGGGATGAGCGCTGGGAATAAGAACCCGTCCAACTTAGCGCTGCTATTGTGGTGATGACAAAGCGGCACAGCCGCAATCGGATCTCAGGCCCGACCCGGCAGTACGCCCATTGTTCGCCTTACCAGGAAGTCATTGTTTCCTAACTTGCATTGCAACCGCTCCAAGGGCGTCCAAGTAGTATCTCAGGTGGTTTCAAAATTCATGAAAAGGTGTAGATATACGAGGGATAAGCTATGGTAACAGAAAGTCAGAGCTACAGTCAGGCACTGGCAGGCGTACATATGCGAAGAACTCGAAGATACAGTGCAGGGAACATAGCAATGCGAGGGGAGTGTAAAGAAGTACAAATACAGAAAGGTGAAGGAGCGCTTATATCCATGCATGCTCGCTGCACGCATCATCGCATACAGAATCGAAAGAAGACGTCTTCGCAGGCTTGCGCTTCCGCTCGCGGCAATCCCCTTCACCGTGAGTAAGGTCCAGATACCAGTACCCACCCCGGCCAGGATCGCTGGCAGGACGGTCAATGCGGCAAAATTGTATCTTGAGGGATAGTGAGTGGCGGATAGAATGCTGCGAACGTCGTCAGTATGCCCACAAAAACTCGAAGAGGATACGCAGAGCTCGACGCACCTGCCACGACGATTTAGCGGTCCGGAAGTATGGATATCGCTCCATGATAGCGTCCAAAATCTCCTGCAAGCACAGCTTCTTAGTGGGCGCTGCATATAGCGCAACCATGACAAGGACCGAATGTTCGATGGGAGGCTTGACGTCTGGAGGGTAGTCGGGGAGACTCCAGAGACTGATCGGGCCATCTACGCCCAGAGAGCAAAGCCTGCGGCGCAGATATTGCTCGTTGAGGGCGTCAAGCGCCCTGTCGGTCAGAGGGTCACGAGAAGCATGTCCTGCCCGAAAAGTGCTTGCTGCAAAGCGTGCCGCTATACAGGCGAAGTTACATCAATGGGTGGAGGCATTGAATGAAATAGAAGCCAGCATACCCTGAGGAGTTAAGGCATTGCCACGAGAGGGGCTACCGTATGTCTGCGCGGCCTGGTAGAATAGTAAGTATAGACGCTTCGCCTTCTAATTGATGAAACGTACTGATATTCGGACGTTGCGCCGGTCGACTTGAGAGTTCCCATAGAAGCCATTTGACATCTACATGAAGCAACATGACGGCGGGGAGAGACGAGAGACGGCATAGAGGGGGCACGGTGGAATATACAGCAAAGGGAAAGACGACATGGGGACAACATCACGGGGATTGAGCGGGTAGGGAAGATAATCATATCAGCATACACGCGGCCATAATCATAGTGTATAGGCGCCCACCGTGACAGATGACGCGTTGTCTGAAGTTCGACGAAGAAAGGGCGGGGAAAGTGCTCAAAGAGCCGGGAGAAATCGCAGAGAAATTGGAGGGGCTGTAGAGGACGCCAGGGAGCGTTCTGAGGGAGCATAGCGCCTCCCGCGCGCCCAGCTTATATCCAGTACATCCTCGGGTGACCTTAGTGGGTCCAGTCACGAATAACACCTGCCAAAGGTGGTAATTTTCTGCCGAGAGCCATCAAAAGGACATGCCGGATTGCTTCAGACAGAGGTTTTGCAACGAGGCGCCGCGGATGGGGTTAGGGAGCGAAAAGGAAATTACTGAGTATAGCAGGCAGATCGCGTGGCTTGCGGCAGAGACGAAACAGTGGTAGAGTGTCGAAGTAGCGGCACGGGAAGAGAGCGCGGAAGCTCAGATGTTCGTCCAAGAAGGAAGTATGGCCAGTCGACGCAGACAATCTCGAGCAAGGACTGAGAAGTGGTCGCAGAAGCTGTCAGACACGAAGTCATCAGTAGACGCCAGGAAAGTGTGCCTCGATGCTTGGGGGTGACCTTGCGAACAGGAATGCCCTGCATTCAGCGTCTGCATGATGGAAGAGAGGAACAAAGGCTTGCGCCGGCAATAGCCGAGCAACTAACGCGATCACGCGACGCAGCGCACGTGGTTCAGACCTTTCCAGGCAAAGGGAAGGGGGAGGATAGGCAGCAGTTTACATTCTATTCTGATATACATTGGCGTTTGTACATGTCCATGGACACCCGATTACCCCTACACTACACCGTCTCCCAATGTTCGACGTGTGACGACGGCTACAGCACCGTGCCCAACCTGGCGGCAAAAGGTCAATGGTCTATTCCGAAAGAGTGGGGATACGAAAAGAGTGCGATAAGAAAGGAGAGAAAGAGGCAGCCAGAGCGAGTAGCGTCCCCTAGGCTAGGGCGAGAGAAGGTCACTTGGAGGAAGTATACCACGGAATACCGAAAGCAGCTACCACGACCAATGTACTGAAGAACGCGACGGTGAAGTACGAGGAGGTGGAGGGACTGCTCTTCGCTGGCTGCCTCTTCACGATGGTCTTCTTCTTGTAGGAAGAAGGCCGAACGTGTGCATGCTCGATCTGGAATGGTACGTACCCGATGGACTTGAGACCGTGGATGCTGGAAGGGAGTCAGCACTGGTGAGACAAAAAGAGCGAGAATGTGTACGCACTAGTAACCCTCGAGATTGGTGCGGATCTCGTCCTCCATGCCCTTCGGAACGCCGTCGAGTGTAAGGGTGAGCTTCGTCGAGTCGCTCGCCTGGTCGAACTTCATGGTCAGGGTAGCGAAGTGACCTAAGGGGCGTCGATGTTCAGTGCTATCCTGTGACACGATGACCAAACACTCACCTGCCGGCCACGTCGGGCTCTGCAACGCCCACGTCTGCACCACCTCCGTCGGCGGCTTCAGCGAGACGAACTTGCCCTTCACACCACCGCCGAACAAGGAGAACTCCGTGCCCTCTTGCGGCTTCGACTGCGCCGGCGCCCTCGTCCACGCCGGTATCCGCGCCTCATCGGTCAACAGGCTGAACAGGTCCGCCGCCGACGCCATGAAGCTCGCCTCCGTCTCCACCGTCGAGTAGTTCAGCGTCTTCGCCGCGGGCTTCGTCGCCTGCACCGGCTTGCTCGCGCTCTCTGCCTTCGCGGCCCCATTCGCCGGCGTTGCACCACCGGTCGCCGGGGTTGAGGTACCAGAGGCCGTCGGAGTGCCGACCTGGATGTCCTTGCCGTGCGTCTGGACGAGCGCGACAGGGAACTCGGCGAACTTGGCCTCGAGCGCGGCGGGGAGGCGCGCCTTCGCGAGCTTGAACACGGCGTCGACGTCGGGGGTGGAAGCGGTGGTGAGGGACCACTCGTAGACGACGTCGGAGTGACCGTCGAGCGTGTTCTCGTGCGAGACCTCGGGGATGACGACGCGGCCCTTGACGTCCTCGCCGCCGGTGGTCTTGCCGGACCACTGGATGGTGAGCTTGCAGTCGTAGATGGTGATGAGCCTGCGGGAGATGTCAGTCTCGAGACGCCACGCGATCGGACGGGTGAGGGAAGTGTGGAGAAGGGGAATGGTACACGTTCGCGCGTCCTGACCTCCATCCCAACCCCCCGTACCTCATTCCCCTTGTCGCACCTGCTCCTCCGCCCTGTCCCTGCACACCCCTCACCCCCCACGTGAAAGAAACTGACACTCACTTGGACTTCCTCTGCCCCAGCTCCACGTCCCCATCCACCTCCGACACACTATCCACCTTCACGGACTGCTCCCCCTCTCCCTGCACGGCGATCGTTGCGAGCTCGCGCTCAAACCACTCCTTTCCCCAGCGCGTCACATTCTTGTTCTTCCAGTGCCAGTTGGCAGTCGAAAGCGGCATCGAGGACATGGTGGGCGAATGTGTAGTGATGGTGAACGCTAAGGTTGAGCTAGTCGTGGTGATGTGTTCGCAAGCCGTGAATATACTGGCAGTATAGACACGAAAAGTTCGCAGATTAGACGAAGTGAGGAAGTTACAAGAGGGTAAAGAAGTGAAAGATCGATGAGGCGCGTCGGGGAGGAGAATAAGGATATCGGCGTCTATTTGCGCTCTTCCACAAGTTTCTACCACGTTCTCCGCGCCAGGCCTGACCGCGTCAGGGAATTTATGGCCATGTGCGGAGGGTGACCGAAGGTATCACAGTACTGAAAGCTTTGGGTTAGGGCTGTGAGGCGCTCTTTACTTATCAAGCTGCGTCCACTCATGCAGCTACAAGCACTGACACGGCGTCCTCACACTCGATCGGCGCTACGACCTGCACAGCTTGAATCGCTCTCCGTACTTCTGGCTGTTGAATGCATGATAACAGGACATTGTCCCTGTATATCTTATCGTGCTTTCAGGGATTTGAGTGTGCGATATGGACGCATGGTTGTGAGGTTACCGCATCGGCTACCCTCGTTGGTGGGCAAGTGGTGGACATCGCAGCCAAACTGTCCTTCCATATCATTATGGCGCCTCTTCGCTGTGCCACGCGCGGCCCTGTCTCGTCACAATGCGTCAGACCGAGGGATATGTTGCTTGTGTCTTTCCTGTGGCTTGTCCTTCGTCTGTGTTTTTTGTTGGACCGTCTGTTCGATTATCGATGGTATTGTGCAAGAGCGCTGACCTGAATTCACTGTGCATTTTGTATCACATTAGACCTACCCTCAAGTGCACCTCTGAGTCGCCGGCATGTGTGAGATCTGGGCGCGCCAGGAACATCGTCCAAGTGTCATTGTTCCATTTTGGATAGTCCATTGTCCGCCAAATCGGGACAACACGCGCCTGTCACAGCGTGACGCTCCGTTCCGCGCCTATTGTTCTGCGCTCCGTTTTTGTCGACCGCTGCCTCGTCTTTTGTTTACGTACCGCACGGTCCTGGAGGCCGTTGCACGATTTTCTCGCTTTTCTCTCTTGCTCTCTCTCTTTACGACGAACACTTACGTTTTCTTACGCCCTCTCCACCCAACCGCTCCCACCCACACGTTCGCTAGCCATCATGCGCATCCCTGTTCACGTACGGCGTGCCCTTGCTGAGCGGGCTCAGCTCCAGAGCCTTGACGACGCGCAGCGGCTGGCCGCCCGCGCGACGACGATCACGACGTTCCTCACCATTCACCCGTCAACGACGGCGGTGGCAGAGACGACGTCCAGGTGTGTAGTACATACCCGTCCATGCCAACGCATCTTCTGACTCTCACATAGCCCAGCGCAGGAGACCACTCCAGTAACCACCGCTCAAGAGACGTCCCCAACGGAGACGCAGGCCCCTGCAACCTCCACGGAGGCACCGACCACCGAGTCCGCCCCCCCTGCGACCACCGAGTCGTCAGAGACCCCAGTTACGACATCGACCGACCCGATTGAGACGACCAGCTCCTCTTCCGAGGTGTTCACTACCGAGTCATCCTCGGCCATTCCTACCACCTCTGTGGCGACGACAACCTCGTCCTCATCCTCGCCCACCTTCACCACGCATCCCTCCACCTCATCCTCCCTCACCTCCTCCTCTGCGGCCGCCTCGTCCTCCGCACCCGCCTCTGCCGTCGGCACCACCGACGACAACCAAGGCCTGTCCTCCGGGGCCATCGCCGGCATCACCATAGCCGCCATCGCCGCCTTCTTCTTCCTCGGCTTCCTCGTCATGTACATCATCCGCAAGCGCGCGCTCAAGCGCCGCCACCGCAGCGCCGACTCCCTTTGGATCTCCGCGCCGCTCCCCGAGCTCAGCAACAGCGCGAGCGGGCGCCCCGCCTCCCTGCGCCCCTTCCTGCTGAACCCCGAGCGCCCCGCGCCGCCCCCGCCGGTGACCCCGCAGACGACGGTCACGTACGGGAATATTGCGGCCGAGCGCAAGCAAACAGCGTCCGGGATGATGGCGACGGTCTCGTCCCAGTACACGCCGTCGATGCCGGATGAGCTGGGGGTTACGGTCGGCGACAAGCTGAAGGTGGTGCGCGAGTTTGACGATGGGTGGTGCGAGTGCGTTAACGAGGCGGGGAAGAAAGGGATGGTGCCCATTGAGTGCTTGGAGGGGAGGAGCTGGTGGTCGGCGCCGCAGGGGGACTACCAGACTGCGGCTGAGAGGCATAAGTCGCAGCGCGTGAGCAGCATGTACGCTAGCTACACGCCGAACATGGCATGATCAGCCACGGTACGTTCACTTTGCCACTTGTACTCCGACGATATGACTGACCTATTCTGTAGCTCACCTCTCGCGCCACCTTTCCTCCCGTGTCGACCTCGGACTCGTAACGTACATCACTCGGTAATTTTGTGGTTGGACTCGGTTATTCTCTCTCGGTTACACTCTCGCTACACTCGGTGATACTGTCTCCCTACTCTCGCTTGGCTCTGTCTTGGTAATGCCCCGGCTCGCTCTTGCTAGTCATGGCGATGCTACCCTAGACTCCCTGGCCTTTTGACGACCCACTGTACTCCCCGCGCATCCCCCACGTACTAGCTGTATTTCTAGGCCACTACCCATTTACGACCATTCAAGTGAATACCTTACAGCTCTTGATTTACTTACGTGCATTGGTACCAGTACAGTATGACAATAGATTGACGTTGAACGTCATCGGACTTGTCAATGGCGTCCGAGTCTGTCGGGACCAAATGAAGATGCGTACGTAGGCCACAGGAAGGGACTGACGACAATTATTCTCTCTGGACACCGCTACTACATCTTCGACGACTTCCTAGTCATCTCGCAAGATGGGAAATCCTCAGAACTTTACACAAAACACAATAGATCCGAAGAAGGCATGGCATTCAGCACACTGACGCTACACTACACGGCCAGACGCTGGTAGCAAAGAACTCAGGCAAAAGCAGGGGGCAAACAATATGGCAGTCGTCTTAGAAAGATTTTGTGGAATGCGAATAGATATTCACGGAACAGAGAGCTTGTGAATAATCTGCAAGCAGGGTCGGCGTGGTTGACGCAGGACCCAGTCGGCGATCAGCAGGATGACGTTTGAGGCTCCCGGCTCCGGGCGTCCGATGCCACGAGCGCTCCGGTCATGTGAGTCCCATGAGATCTGTCGACGTTGTCTTCCCCCTTCACACCTTCCACATCGTCGCGCGCTTCGCGATGGGCCACGGGCTTCCCCCCCAGCTGCTTCGCAATGCACGCGGAAAGTGGTTCTCAGCGCGATGCCGCTTGAGACGAGCGCGTCAACGCTTGACAAATCAGCATAGGATTGAAGCTCTGCTGACTGTTTTGGCGTCCATCGACCTCTTCGACGTGGGCATGCGCGCTGTGTACGACCTTACGTCGATATTTTTCTTTGCCTATTCAATCTTATTTCTGCATCTCGCAATGATGCCGCTGCCAGCCAACTCGTGCGACAAGGATCTGCCTATCCTGAATGGCGCTCAATACCTGGTACTCTTTCTTCTATCCGGCTTCGTGACCGTCGCGTCTCACACGATGAGGCATGAATTGGGTTAGCCATTATCAGATGCAACGGTACGCAAAGGGATCTCACAACACGCGCATCAGGTCAAGTCTCCCAACCGACACCGAGCAGGGCTTTGCGCAGAGGCAAAATCAACATCTTCGTGAATGGCGTAACTGCTCAGGGTGCTGGCCTCAAGGGGAGGAAGCAAGGGACTGTGATAAGTACGTGGATCTCTGTTGCGCGACGCGCTCCTGCTGATGCACTTCGGCAGAGATATCGAGAGGGTCGAATGTCCTTGAAGCAATGCAACAGCTGCGTCGAATGCATCTCGTTGCTGATCTAGAGAAGATAAAACTGGTTGCATATGTCTTCCGACCTGGTGGGGGCCAGCAGTATCTTGCCGAAAAAGATGAGCAAGAGGCCACCGTTCTCGAGAATAACTCGACCTTGCACGTGCGGTACCGCGTTCTTGGCGGTAATCCCGGTCCAGGTATGTGGAATCGTACTTATTCGAACTTTCCTGACCATGTCTGCCTCCGAAGAGCGCAGCCAGTCGGCGACTAGTGGAGATCATCGCTACCGGCCCACCGACTTTCGCCCTCATCAATCTTTTCGGTCGAAAGATCCACGACGTACGCGACATGATGTGTATTCCTTGTTCGTGTACTAACGTGTTTGGTAGTCTGGCAAAACGTCGCGTACGGCCAATGGTTCTGTATCCCGTGCGATCACATTTACAGCGCGGGAAGCATCAGACGGCACGAATCATCTCAACCCCATGCTAGAGCTGTAGGAGATTGGCTTGCGAAGGAGACACCGCCAATGTCGGCGCCGGAATTTGCGCAGCGCTCGGCTCTGGATGCGGGCTCTCGCCTGGCTAGTTCTCAACCGCCTCATCATACCGAGCCTGACCGTCAGGTCGTATACGAGCGCATGCGTCAGGTCCTGATTGAACGCGGCCTCGAAGCGCAGAGGGGGGGCTGGGATGTTGATGCGACGTCGGGTCAGATGGACATTGACTGGACCGCAGATGGGTACCAAGAAACCGCAGACGCGTACATCCCGCACAATGAGCAAGAGATTGGTGCACTCGCCGACAATTTGGTTGCATACTTCGACAATGACGGCCTCGAGGGCAGGACACCAAGTTCGACGATTGACGTTGACCGCAATGGCGGTGTCGAGCTACTTCGTGTTTGAACGAAATGCTCTGGGAAAGCTTGTATTTAAGCGTATCCCGCAGGTCCTTGCTAGGGGTAATTTAGCTAAAATGAAATATTCAGGATCACTCCTGAATTTAGGGGGATTTTCTACGACGGTCAAGTTTTTGGTCGCTGGGTGCGACTACGGCAGTCCGAGAGGGAAGACGACAAACAAGAGAGACGCGGTCTGACGGGGCTCGGAGCGAAGGGGCTTGTCGAAGAAATGTTCAGGGCGGCGAGGACGGCGGGGACGGCGACGACGACGAGGGCGGCGACGGCGATGAGCACGGCGGCGGTGACGAGAACGGCGGCGGTGACAGTGAAGACGGAGGCGGCGGCGGGGGCAGCAACGGCGGCGGCGATGATAGCAAAGGAGGCGGTGACGACGGCGACGGCGGCGGCGACGACAGCAGCAACAGCGGCGGCGAAGGTCGTAACGAGGTCTACCACGTTCGCGGCAGCGGGGGCGATCAGATCGGGCGTGGGCACGGGAGGTCGGGCACGCGGCGCGAAGACGTCTTATTCAGGGCTAGAATCACAAAATCTTATGTTCTCAAACAGAGTCTACGCTCAAAAGCAAGGTTCGTGGTTCGGAATTGATGAGTGAGTCACACGGATGGTCAAGTTTAAGGTCAAGATGCCAGTTACCATTGTTTGGCTATCTCGCAGGCTTATATACTA